>OZ037777.1:42392255-42494755 GCA_964035525.1 Porites cylindrica | reverse complement strand
ATTGTTCTAAAAACTTTTGGCTGCCGTGGTGGGCTGGGGCAAGTGAGAAAAAACAGTTGTAGTTCAAGTATGTAACATAAAAACAGTTTTAGAAGTATCTCGATATTACGAAACCTCGTTTTAGTGAACATATTTTAGGTAGGCTAAAGAGAGGAAACATTCGGACATTTCGGTCAAATCGAGAAAGGCGGGAATCTTGTGAACAAAAGATACAAAAAATATATTGAACAAGAACGCGCTTACAGCGGCATTTTGGTCTCGCCTGCTCGGAGATTAGATCGAAAAATGAGGCGGCGGTTAATTCTACAAGAAACATGATTTACTGGCCAAAGGGTTTTTACTTCCTACTTTATCGACGTCGATACTTTTTATTTGTTTCTGAATTGATTTAGTACGCGTGTTAGCGACGACGAAAAATACCTCTGCAGTCGCAGGTTATGCGCGTGCATAAATACACGAGAATTCAAGGGCCTCGTTTCCAGAGAAATTACATCATTGCCAGAGATCGAAAAAGTGATTCACATGGCACGTCATTTCAATCATCGCCGAAAATAAATCGCATGCTCATCACAAGACTCATTTGCATACAGTGAAAGTTTACAACTCCCGACCCTCGCAATTTTGCTAATTAAGATTCTTATTTTTTTTCCGACCACTCAGTAGTGTTCACTTGCTCCAAAGTAATCAACGCTTTCAAGCGATAGAATTCGTGGACCGGCACGTTTCGGAAAAGCTCTAAATGTAATCTTTCCCAAGCTTTCTTCGCAGAACATGCGTGGCCTCGATCACGCAACGATTCTTAGTCCCATTTCCACGTTGTCGGCAAGGAACGCCTAGCACAATGACCTGCCTTTTGTGTCCCAAAAAACGACCAAAAATTCCGGGGGGAAGTTACTTCTAGAAAAATTGGGAGGGGTTGTGCGGCACTTTTCCTGAAACCCTTACCCTATATCAGACCAAAATCTGTGATTTTCCCTACCCTATTTCATACCTGATCAAAAATTTGATACCATATTTCAGACCTGAAGCCCTGGAGCCCCATGCGTGACAAGCTGTTACGGCACGTACACGGTAGTTGGCGTAAACATTTAAAGGGAAATGGTCTTATCGACAAATAATGAAGAAGTAGCTAATTCTCCTATAAAACATACCCAATTGAAGACTACAGTGCACAAACCATACCCTATTTCAGACCAAAATGGTCGAAATTGATACCCTACTTCAGATCAAAACGGCTCAATTGGCGCGGCATATACCTATATAGCCTATATAAGGGACTACTCCCCCCCCCCCCCCCGGGGGGGTGGGGCGAAAAACGCTAATTACGCAAGCGAGACTAAAAGATGATTAATAAGTAATATAAAAAATGAATGAAAATAAGTAAATCGCCGAAATTTATGAACCCTTCCCCTCGGCCCTCGCCAAAAACCCACACTGCAAAAAAGGAGACTAAAATTGACTTCTTGCTCTTGACAAATTTACCGGGTGATGACACATTTTTGCATAACAACAGTCAATCACAAGGCTAATGCGATAAGTGCTCTCCAGCTCCTCATGTGGGTTACAGTAGGCTCATAAATAGACTGATAGCCGCTGCCAGTGACGCCTTGTATGCTAAGTCCGAGCTTACTGTTAAGATGTAAAGGTAGGCTCGATTACCAGCCGCTGTTCTGGAAAATGAGCCCGCACTCATCCCCCGAGGGTCATCCCGAGCATCAAAGACCGGACCCGGGAGACGGCGGAAATCGAGCCTAATGTAAAGGTAGCGCGTCTTGTTGCCTCTTATGAACGACATTCATTCATACATTCAGCGAAAGCGAGCGAGAGAAAAAAGGAAGATGAATTTGTACGTTGAAAAACAACCTGGAAATTTTATAGCCGCGGGTAGAAAATGAGAAATACCAGCGGCAGGCAAGTTGGAAATGAGCGGTAGTGAAAAAAAAGGGAACATGAACCCAAGCAAAAAATGTTTTTGTGAGCACATACGACATTTCCTCCATAAAACGTGTAACTAGAAAGTTTCACGTTGTAGTCGTGCAGCAAGAAATGGCAATGAAATGTACTACGCAAAAAGTGTGCTGCGCGTAAAAAAATGTTTGTTTGCTAATTAGACCACTTAACTTTTTTTGCCGTTCTTGATGCCGTCGCTGATTAGCGTTACGTGACCTTTTTTTTGTTTGAGTAAATTATAAGTAATTTATTAACGAGAGCTTCGGTTTTAGCCAAATCTATATATCACTAATTGCGAAATACTTGTTTTCTTAAAGTCACGAGTTACAGCTACGCGATGTCATCTGATAGAAATGGGAGGCTTGTTTATCGTGCTGGATCAAAAAAGGGTCCAATATTTGACGACGACGTAAACAGAGATGAGGGTAAGTAAGTATTTTGTAAAAAACTATCTACTTTAATGAAGTTTTGTCATTATATCTATGAACTTCATCCATTCCTCAGGGTTTGAGCTAGGATTTGATCACTGGGGGACAATTTGTCCCCTTGGCTAAAATTTTGGGGGACATTTTCATTTTTAGGGGGACAGAAATTTGTACACCCTTCCTTCTTAGCAGGGCTTCTGATAGGTCTCGGACGAAAAAGTCAAATTTCGCGGGATTTTTAGGGACAAATTCGCGGAAAAATCGGCCGATTTCGCGGGAGTTTTCGGGGCAAACTTCACCGAAAAGCAATCGGTAAAAAAAGGCCGATTTTGTGGTTATTTTCAAGGCAAATTTCGCTAGAAATCGATCGGTTTTGCGCTGATCAGACCAGCCTTTTTAACGTTTTTCTAACAGAGGTCATCATTTGCTCTTTCAACAACAATACGCTCCAGAAATGAACCAATGGCAAAGCCTTTAACATGATGGCTAGTGCCCAGTTTTTCGCAACCTAATCTGTTTGCAGGTTTCAGTGACGAAGTTCCAAGATAAATTTGCAAGTTTACGGCAAGTAAATATCCCCTATAGCTGAAATAAATTTCAAATAATGTTGTACAGTCATGTATTTGATAAGATTTCTACCAAATTTCGCGGTAGTTTTCGTGTTTTTGTGAATTCCGCGGCTCCGCGACCGCGCGAAAAATCAGAAGCCCTGTCTTAGATTTCCGACAATAATAGCAGTAGAGCGTGACTGAAACGTAACTTTGGAATGAACTTTAAAGGTGCGATAAAATATACTTTCCACGTTCTGTTTCAGCTTGCAACGTCTGTACCGAAATAAATCTCTTCGTGTGTGCTTCTTTTCGAATTTTTTCCCTAAATGTTGAAGGGGACAAATTGTCCCCTTGGCCGTTTTTTAAAGGGACAATCCCAATTGCAGTGCGGCCTTGGCGCAATGGCGCGGCCTGGCTCAAACCCTGATTCCTACACCCTGAATTAAACTATAAACTTAAATTTCCCGCCCGTTCATGGTCCTTTCTAGTTTATTTCCCATGCCGTCATAAGTCATTTGCCAAAAATAACTTTTTTTTTTCTCTCAGTTTTTATGGTTAGTCTTTAGTGACAAAACATATATGGTAAGGGTTGAACCTGCTGTCTTTTCCATTCTTTTCTCTGCGTCTTTATGTCATATGTGCAGCTCTTAGTAACATCATACGTCATCATCATACGTAACATCCATGCTTCTTCTTTATTTCCCAATTATACGTATACGTAAGATGAGTGGACCGCATTTGTTGGAACAGCATTTTTTCCAAAAAATCTAATTCTATGATCTTAGGCTATTCTCTATGCAAAACTAAACGAATTTGGGTCATAAAATAAAGTCTCTTTTCTCAAGCAGGGTAGCGAAATGAGCTGAAGTTTTACCTTAAACAGGGTCAGGGTATGAGGGCCTCGACGGCACACGTCTATACTTAACAGCTTCCCTTAACCAGATAATTTCACGAGCGACTTAATCTCCCCTCTCCCTTCAGGGTGGCAAAGGGGAGTACCTGTCATGTATCACGCCGATTTTATCACGTATCACAGAAAAATAAAGTAAAATATCATCATTTGATCTGAGGAAATCAGAGGTCGAGGAACGAGAAAAAAGGGCAAGAAGTTGGTGTCATAACTATCTATTTTTTATGTCTCTGCTTCTAGTTCAAAACGATATTAACCATCACGGAAATTTCCAAGGGAAGTTATGCGTCACGCATTGTGAAAATAGTTAGTCACGCATCACGCTACTTTCCCAATCACGCCTCAACGCGACTAATTTGGGCCCGATCACCCATCGCGCTGATAATTTGGGTCCCATCACACGTTACGGAAAACCTCTTTGCCACTCTGCCCCTTGAAACTCCAAGGAGGTATTATTAATTTTATCTTGTTTCCAGTATGGCTAGTCACGAATCGGAAATTGTACTATCCGCTTCACCCAGATTACTACCAAGAAAGACGACAAACAACTGGAACAAAACCGGATGTTTTTTTATGGCAAACTGAGATTACTAACTCAGACAACTTAGTCGTCGAAGATCATCCGAAGTTTCGGGGAGTTTGCGTGATTCAATTAAACGAGGTAGTTGAAAAGTAACTGTGTTAAGTTCAGTTAGATGCAAAGTATCCATGACGTTCTCTAATAAAGAAGTGGCTTATGGAGCTACAACCAGTTGCAAAAATGTTGTTGAGACAGTCGGACGAAAAAACGATCTTTCTTCCTTCAAATCGCTGCTGGTCACAGGTTTGTGATATATAATACTGACCTCCCCCCTCCCTTCCATTCAAATTTGTTCCTCCAAGTGTTGAGCATGGTCTTGTATTGCTAGCAACTTCGTTAAGGGGCGGAGGGGGGATCAAAAGCGCAAGAGTGGAGAGGCCATTCAAGGCAAATAACAGTACAATGTCTCAAGTACTTTTGCAACTGGTCGTAACTGTCAGGCGAGGAGTTTGTTTTTCCAGTGAATTCAACTTGGCTCCTAATTTGTTTTTTACCAGGAATCAACTGGTATGGGTTATATTATATGATGTACATAAAAGTTTCAGAGAACGTGATTTTTTTTTCTCGCGTTTCCACAGTTGCTCGAAACCGTTGCTCTTACAAACTGAATTGGGTCATAAATGTCAACATGGCTTTTTGCTTTCCTGGAAATTGCATTAGTTTTACCTTCAGTGGACATGCACGTTAGTTTTAGTTCCTTGGCGCTGTTCTGATAAAACATAAGAAAGAAACTGCTTCGTTTTCTTCAAAGTATTAAATTATAATTCTTCATTCCTGTAGTAGAAAAAAAAATTCTATGAGCAGTTATTTGACTTAAAGTCTGGAAAAGACTAGGATTGAAACCAAGAGAGGACGAAGGACCTTTATTCTCTCTTGATTGGAACCTTCTCCTCGTCTTAATAAGGTGTAGACTTTTTGGGTGTTAAATTGAAACCTAGATGTACAGTATACAAAAAACCTTCTGTGCTTTGTAATCACAGGCTGCCAAGAGTTCCACACGCTCAAGAGGACAAGAAACAAGAAAAATAATTATTGACCAATTGAGCTCTTTACCCTGGGTTAAATCAGAACCCTTTCGATGCCAAGGAGGAATGTCACTGATAAGCTTTAGTATGCTGGTGCACGCCATTAATGTCTACTTGAATGACAACTATCCAGAAAGCCCCCAAAACTTTAATTTCCAGGCAGAACTGAAGGCTGCAAGCCACTGGCATTGGTTGGATGACGGAGAATGGTGTCTTGAACTTGGTCCTCATGATGATCGTCGCGTAAAATTTGCTGCGAAACAGACATTTGATAAATGGGCAGAAGAACTGAATAAAGAGAGGGAACAGCCGTCCCAAAAACCTGGAGTAGACAGCCGCTCTTCGGGTAGAGACGAAAGAGTGTCAGGTAAACGAGCGGGGACATGTTCTCCTCGGTCATCTTCAGGAATTTTGTAAACTCACGAAATTTCTCTTTCGAAGGCAATGCTGCTTTTTGCGTTCCAGGCTCTTCCATTTTAAGGCACCCGCTTCCAACCACATCTTGTCGATAAGTTTAACGTTTAGTAAACATTTTTTTCTGTTGCTGGTTGCCGTTCCTTGGATTAAGGTTGTCAGAGACTTTGCCACCTAAAACTATACATCAGACACTTTTCAGTGACACAATGTTTAGTTGAATATGCTACGGTGCTCTTTTTGGCGATGCTATTTTTACTACTCCCATACTAATTTGTTACTAATTTTCGAAAATACTTTTTCTTGATAAATTTCTTTTTAAAACTTGACATTATCAGGATTGTTAATTTTTTTTACCCAGGTCAATGTTTATGGCCTTGAACTTTCAAGGTTACTGAAAACTTGTAAGGCAATAAAATAGCCTCCAATTTACTATTTTTTGTTGCAAGTTAGTATCTTGGGATTTTTTTTTTCTGCTTCCTCTTTTCATTACATTGTGACGACTTCAACCGGGGCCACCTAGGGACTTTCAGTCAATCAAAAACCGCTCCTTTAACAAAGAATTGGGCGTGCGGACGTCAACAAGAACTGTCCTATTCTTCGATTGGTTAGTTTCAATCCTAAATTTCGCCTTTTAGAATGGCTCACTCCTAGCGTGAGCCAATCAGAGACCAAGAATCTTGTTTTCTTTTTTCCTCGTGATCAAATTTAAATTTTTACTTGTTAACGTGCGTTGCCTTTTTTAAGGTGAAAGTCCGTAAGTCGAGAAAGTTGGATGCTCCTGATGCATATTTTCTTAAACTAGACAATTACGATTTACTTTTAAAAATAATTTCCCAGTTTTACTTCGATATTTTCTTAAGACACCTTTTGATGCACAGCGAGTGCAAATATCATAAATGCCCCTCCCTGTAAGGATGCCAGCTTTTCCTAAGCTCAACCCTTTTTGCATGCATGAAGACAGTGACCCACCCCCAGCATTTTTTCAGCCGACCCCAACTTGTACTTTAGGATCAGTCCCTAAGTGTATACGACACACCGTTCTAAACCGCGAAAAATTTAGGATGGAAACTAACCAATCGAGTTCCCGATGAGGTCTGCACGCCCTATTCTTTGTTTAAGGAGCGGTTTTTGATTGGCTGAAAGTCCTTAGGTGTCCCCGGTTGAAGGCGTTACACTGTAATATTTGCCCTTTTTTCAGTTTTTTTTTAAATAAACTGAAGTGATTACGAATTAAATTGTTCATTTTCTTTCTTCCTGAAGATCTTGAGGAAGGAATTTTTTCCTTGATGACGTATTATGACTTTGAGATGGAAAACGAATCAGCAACTACGTCTCAGTCTACTGTTAAAGGTAAAACGTTGTGAGGACTTGATGCCGTTATATTCGGCACTATGGTAAGAAAAGTCTTGATAAGCTTTAGTTACATGTAACATTAATATTGTCCTTAAAGTTGGTCTCTTTCATCATCCTCATGTTTTTTTCTTGCCACTTGCAAATATTAATTTTCAGGTACCAACTGCACTCCTTCCCTGACCTCTATATCTAGAAAAGGCTTTATAAAGTGAGGCAATGTAAACGTGGTATAGTAATTAATTACAAGCCACGCCGCGAAATAAAGCTCAATAGGTGAGGCAAGTGCGGACTCCCCGGAAACCCCTTTTCTACTTTCCATAGCCTTAATTTTTGTTTTAACGTGTAGGTTCAACTTCCTCTAAAATTACAGAAAATGCCATACGCCAAGAAGTTGATCTCAAGATTGGCAGAAACACAGAACAAAAGAGGTGAGCCAAGCCAGTAATAAGCATTATGGCCGACATGGACCATCTGTATTGAGTTATAAGCAGAAAATCATCTTTTTATTTCAATTCGAGGCCCAAAAACCTTCTCATCAAAAAGCCCACCAAGCTCTCTATTGCCAGCACTAGCTGCACGTCATTTAAACTGCTATTAATAGTTTGAAAAAGGTAACGGACTTAAGTTGCTTTGCTACCGTCTCGAGCTTGGACAAAGACATCGGGAAGAGCAAAAAGTGTTAGTCTGTATTGCTTAACGGACCGGTCATAAATTAGAGGAGGGGGAGGACTGTTGCATTATTTTGATGCGCATGTTTTTGGCTGGTCCTCCCCTTTTCAGGTGCAGAAAAAAGGCTGACCCTCCAAAATAGTTTCCACAAATTATCATGCCGCCGTCCCCCACCAGCCGAGAGGGAATAAAAGACTTTAAAGAACACCTCTTAAATAGAGGTAAACGTTATTAAGAAAATCTAATACAGAAAACACTTTTATAAGTGAATTTTGTAGACAGAAATGACAAGCCCTCCAATAACAGTGTAAAGAACTGAACAAAATGCATCTTGCCATTTGAGAGGCCCTGTTAGGGGAAAATTCCGACAAACGACTTGGCCTTGTGACAAGATTTTTGGAAGAGAGGGACTAAGGTAAAAAAGCTTGCTATGAGGGTGACTGAGTGTATCTTAAAATCCAGTTCAGGACTCGACTTTAGAAAACAATGTTAATGTCAAGTTGTTTCACATATTTACACCACTGCAGAAACTAATTGTTAAGTTATTGTAGTTGGTCACAAGATATAACGTTTTTATTCTCTTTTGACAATGCCGTACTTATCCTTTTATGTTTGTTGTTGTTGTTTATACGCAACTCAGGAGAGGTCTTGGGTATATGTGAAAAGAAGGACCCTGAAGTTACATCATGGACTGTTAAAACATTTTTTCTCGGCTACCTTCATCAGATTCAATAAGTGTTTAGTATTATTTACAGAAGGTTGACATCATTCTAAGACTGAGAAGATCGATTTCATTTATACTCCCTAACCCTAAAACTTTGCATGAAACCCCGTCTTCTGCGTTGACATGAAAATTAAGGCGCTCTCCATATTTGCACCTTCTCACTCCCTTCTAATTTATGACTGGTCCCTACGCTGCCTATGAGACAATTAAACAATTATTTTGTCCGCCCATCCTTAGCCCAGAAGTAATTAGCAAAGTCAACTAAATTACTCACGGTTTTAGGTAAGAATAATGGTATAAACCTTACTCTTGACGTCCAGGGAAAAATTTAAACTCAGCAATACCGACCTACACCGGCGGTTCCTGAGGAGAAAGATAAGATACAATCAAATCTCAAAAACTGTATTTTGCTAAAAGTCCCGACTTGCATTTACTATTGTTTCCAATGCATACTCGGTGTTGGGGTACTCAAATCCTCGCACTGGCCACAGTACTGTCAGCAATGTGATTGTTTTTTTTTAAAAATAGTTTTTGATATGACAGAAGCCATGTTTTATTCCGCCGTATATATACACTACACATGCTTGTTAAAGTTTTTCGAGTTATATTAACCTTATCAATAACATCCACCCATTTACCTACACAGACTAGCTGAGTCATTGGCCGCCTGTACAGTGGAAAGTTAAGGACGGTTGTTTATTCGACCGGCTGGACCTTCGTGTTATGGACACTGCACAAAAAGAAAACTTCCACAAAGCAATAAGTCAAGTCGTACAATATTTGAAAAATATTCCCTAAAACAAACTGGGACATTAAACCTTCAACCAAGCACCATGAAATTGCACTACAACATATGCAATTTAATAATAATAATAATAACGTCTTTAATAATAATAATAACGTCTTTATTAAAAAGCATCCGATAAAATTACATATCTGATGTTACAGTAAAAATATATATTGATAGAAAAAAAAAATTACAATGATTAAGACGAATAAAAAAGATTAAATTGATTGAAAATACATATGGGGTATTTACACAGCTAGATTATATTTAAAAATTAATCTATTAAAAAAGCTATCTTTGAAACGTTCAGTGTTAATGCTGGGCCTGACAATGGATTTCCTTCGAAGGTTTGCAATACAGTCTTTGTACCTTGGGAGCAAGCTTTTTAATGGATGGTCATCGCGTTTGAGGTTATAAAAAAGGCGTCTGTCGCTTTTCTCCAAAAGTTCATATATGTTGTAATTGACCGACGTATAACGCCTCTTATAGCATCTTTTTAAAAACCTTTGTATAACAGTAAGTTCGGAAACACTTGCAGCATAAACTGAAAGACCGTATAATAACTTAGAACGGCTTGGAAACTAAAATTTCGAGGACGTTTTTGGACTTTTTACATTTAGGGCATGAATTTTTCGTCATTTCAGGCCATGGAACCTAAAAATGAGCCTAGCTAGCTGTAAAAAGGGGCATTACGGAGGCAATACGTCCTACCCGGCATGATCACATGCTGTTTACGGAAAATTCCCTCATTCATGTCAGGAAATTCTGTATTTTAAAGCCTCCCCTAGGGCATGACTCAGCAATTGAGGACATTTCTGCTACGTTGTCAATGTTGGTTAGCATGCAAGGATTTTTCCCATGCCTATCGTCAATGATTTGCTCACTGTTAATAGAGGGGGTGGCCCCAGAGTGGGTTTGCATTGAAATTGGCATGCAACAGAATTTTGCATCCTCTGTATTAAAGCATAATTTGAGGTTCCGTGACCTTCTCACCCAGGCCGCGAGAAGCCTAGGTTCTAGTAATAAGTAATTCATACCCAGAAAAATCTCCGGCATGCCGGGCATGCCATAATCTGGGTCATGCCGGGCATGCCAAAATCGGTCTCTGGCATGCTCTCAACACACAGGTTATAATTCCTTGAATCTACAGATATTTTAAGCCTGGCTAAAAAAAAAAACTAAACAGATCACAGTACTTATCGTTTGATGTACGGTTTATAGGTCATTTACACGATGACGTCATTGCTATTCCTCTCATTTTTATAGATTTGGTTGTCCCAGCGAAGTTGAAATAACAAAAGCTCTAATTTTCACAAGAAAGTAAAACCCTGAGGGATTCTGCCGTAGTAATAAAACAGCGTCATCGTGGAGATGACCTTTTGGGGGATTGTAAAAACGGCCTCACCCCTTTTAATGAGTCTTTAATAGGATTCCCATTTCACATTGCGAATAAAATGGAATTGACTGAAATCATTTAAAATAGAGACAGAGACTATTTTCTTTGCATAATAAAATGCATCTATGTTCCATGAAAGCTTTTAAAAATACAAGGTTATAGAATATCTTTCAACATTCATTACATTACAAACTGAGCTAAGCTCCAAAATCACTGTCCATTATTCAGTAAATTATGATGTTCGACAATGCAATGTGCTTGAATATAACGTTGCAATTACAAATCTCTCTAACGCAATTTTCCCTACGTTAGAAAAGCTGTTTTTGTCTTGTTTCATATTTTGATAAGGAGTCTGAGTTCCTCTTTCTTGTTTTGTAGGCTTGCCAGGGATTATTGTTTATGTGTCATTACCAGAGTCTGTGTTCTTTGCTTTTAACTCAAAATAAGTCAGTAATAACTGACAGTATCAAAGAATTGCTCTGTAGAAAAGTAATTATCTCCTCGTCATGTCTGGAAGTTACCTGTAACAAAAAAGAAATGGAATGTTAACACATGCAAGGGCAATATGAAAAAATGAAATAGAACGTGTAGAGCTCAGCTTCTCTTAAGATATTTTCATACTGGCTTGATGAGTCTGTTAAAGGTCGCAACTAATTATCTGAGGCTAATTTCACAAGGTGTGCAATTGAGATAAATACATGGCAAATAAAGTGAAAGAAACGTGGTTTCACATTAGCCAATTTACAATTGCGCTGTTCGATGATGTTTACACGCTCTTCTACTGCGAAATAAACCTTTGCATTTGGGTTTGCAAGTCAAGGTTATCCCGAGTTTGACTGACACTCGAACAACAGTTTCATTTTTAAGCAGGGAAGGTGTAGACCCATATAAAGCAGGAATATGTAAAGGAAACTCATCGAAAACTTTTTCGCATCTTTGTGGCGATATTCTCTCATGGCCCGTCAACTGATTACTGGGGGTTGTGAAGAAAAAATACATTAGGACCAAAGGTTAAAGCCTGTCCTGTTACATCATTTGCATGTTACCTAGAGTTCTAATAAATAGGTCATAAAATAGGATTTAACGAGAGCGAATTTATTTCTTAATCGGTGTATAAAAAAAGTGAAGCTATCAAATGAGAAGTTTATAAAGTATCAAAATTATTAAATTAAAAGCTCAAATAATTAGGAAAATTCCTATACGAAAATAATGCTAGAGACATTAAATTGATCAGATAAAATTCTCAGAAAATATGTCGAATAAAAGCCTCATTGCTTGCTTTTGTTTTTGCGTAAAGGTAGCCAAGTTGAAAAAGCGACTAAATCTTAGTTTTTTACGTTGAACATGTTTATTAGCTTAGTTTTCGTCCGTTTTAAAAGCTTTATAACCCAATCATAATTTTCGGGTTAAAATAGTACAAAGTCATTTCAAAAACTATGTTTATTTAAAGAAGAGCCGACAAACGTGAACATTTTGTAATTCAGAAATCGGACCCAGCCAGGTTATTTAAGCTTAACATTTTTTGCATTTTAGCGTCGTATAAATTTACCAGAATCGCCTCTCAAAGGCTTACTGTAGTAAAGCATTTTGTAGTACACTCGCAGACAAGCAATGTAAGGCATAAGTGGTTGCTTGCATAAGACATCCAAAAGAAAAATTAGTTTTGTGGACCTAAACGCACATTCACAGACTGCTTATTGAGTTGTTTACAACTTTGCATTGACACCTGCAGCATGTTCATTTTTTTAAAGCGAAATCCAAACCTGATTTTGGCATTTGATTTACGGATATTTTATTTTGTCTCCAAAAGTGATTGGTTTCTATATTTTTGAAGTTTCCTCTAGTCTTCTTAACAGCAGAAGAAGATTACAAGACGTAGAAACAGAAACAATCCGAAGTGAACGAGTTGAAAACCACTTATGCCTGAGAGTTCTTAGGCATGCTGAACAGCAAGATAAACTGAATGCGAAAAGGATAATTCACGGGATTTTTTCGATATTCAGGCTTTTTCTTTACCAAATTAATACTAAATTTGTACTTACAGTCTCTCGCAGAATCCATTTCTTGTCCAGCATTCACCAACATCTTAACCATGCACCGCAGGAAAAAAAAAAGACAAACAAGTGCGAAGAGACATGACGACATCGTGACGCCACAACTGCCACGCTACAACAAACTAAATTCATCGTCATCCGAAAACACTTCTGCGGAAATTCGGCCGATTTCGTGCGAGCTCGGGGTATCTTCGGATGGAGCAGATGACGTTGCTGAAAGGACTATCGTCAGTAAGGAGTAAAACAGTTTGCAAAATTCGCATAGCCGACAAGAAGCGCACTGAAAACCTAAGCAAAATCTCTCTGAGAAGGCAGTCCAAACTCACCAAATCAGAACGTCTTTGCAGTATTAACGTCGTACTCTCGTACTGACTTGAACGTCCTGGTAAGCTTAATTTTCACCAGTCTTTTAACGCTGTTGACCGAGAGACATATACTGACGGAGAAGATTTGTTATCTTAGGGCCAAGTCGCACTAGGGGACAAAACTGTTCATTTATGTCAAAAATCTGTCATCACAATGAAAAACCAAGTGCGACCGGTTTGTTCACCAGAGGACAAAATTTGGTCGCAGACGGACAAACTTCAAAGATGCCGTCGACTACCTCTGGAGCAGGCCAAATTGAGACAAATTTTGGAAAACAATAGCAAGGGTGTTTTAATTCGGAAATGATTTGACAGGTGATTTGTAGCAGAGTCTCTATGCTATAGACTTCGTTGTAAAATTAATCACGTTCTCATTTCGCAACAACATGAATTCCGGCGCGGGCGACAATTTTTCCCGCACGAATATCCACAATATCCACCAGGATGGATCTATCCTTTGCCAGGCCCTTACATGTTTAATGATCGAGGAAATCCCAGCCCATCTTCTTCGACCATGAGTGCTGACTCGTTGC
Organism: Porites cylindrica; assembly: GCA_964035525.1. Classification (NCBI taxonomy): domain Eukaryota; kingdom Metazoa; phylum Cnidaria; class Anthozoa; order Scleractinia; family Poritidae; genus Porites; species Porites cylindrica. Next base: position 42,481,016 of record OZ037777.1, on the reverse strand, counting down.
CAGAATCCCTCCGGTTCAGCGAAGATTTAATGCCGCCATCAACCCCATGTTCTTAGCCCCGTGCATCTTCGTCAGCCGAGAACAAGAAGGCTCATGACAGATGGAGTAAAGAAGCTTTTAGTTCACTGAACTGAGGGCTGAAAAGCATGGTGTTGTGTTTTGTTCACAGATTTTGTTCTTAAGTGCGACTGTAGCTTTCCGGACAAATTTTTTGTCACTGGCCGATTTCAAGTCGGATTTGTCCAGAACAAATCTGAAATTGCCCTCTAGTGCGACTTGGCCCTTATTGTTTAAAACGCTTTTCCGCGATCAAATTTAAATCTGGACCCAGAAATATCAGTATCGCTTTGAAATAAAAGGATTAATTGATCTGTAATTGCAAGTGAAGTATTCTATTTTATGCATGAATAATGTTGTTTTGTTGTGCTTTTTATTTATAAATCCAGGCTTCTGTCTTCAGTTTTGCCAGTCGATCCCGTGACATACATTGTGACAAACATAACTTTTTTTGGTTATAATCTGCATTTATTGCTAGGCATGAAACCTGTAGCTTCAAGCTCCCTAACATATATTTGGCGATTATGTGATTCTCAGGATATGATGCTGGAGCGAACATCAAAATCAGTCACGCTGGGCATGCCAATTTCATGCCCGGCATGCCAAACCAGACGAGCAAAACCTGGGAATGAATTATCAACCCGGGGAGAGATCTGGGACCTAAGTTTAGCTAAGTCAATTTTGGGCTGCGAGGGCATGAACACATTTTTTCCATGCCTATGACATGTAATTTCTAAGTACCAATGTTCCCTTGAATTTTGTCATGCCTAAATATATAAAATTTTCCCTCTCTCATTAATCCTCAGACTGAATGCAATTTTTACGCTCTCTAGGCATGTTCAACTGAAAATCATGCCCATACCCTCATTCAAAACAAAATGCTATCAAATTTTAGTTTCCAAGCCGTTCTTAGGGATCACAATTGAATTAAAGAGGTGGTCTATTTCATCTTGTGTATATCCTTCTTTACTTAGGCTTCTCATGACAAATAAACACTTGTTGGCTTCATGGAGCTTGGCCTTGACATGCAAGCCAAACTTACAATTACCTTGAATTGTGACGCCTAATAAAGAAATGTTATTATATTGTTTGATATTGTGAGACATTGGGTAGACAGTTGAATTGTCTCTCTTACGCATAATTAGCTCCTTACATTTACTAGTGTTACAATGCATGTCATTTGCAACAATCCATAAACTTGGACAAGGCAATGTCAGATATATCCGGGGAATCTTAAGTTATCGTGACTAAGACGGTTGAATCGTCTACATATTTAAACAAGGATATATCTTTATACCCATCTATCTCTAGGTCATTCAAAAATATGTTGAAAAGATATGGGCCACTGACACTTCCCTGTGTTGTTCCCTTGTTAACAATTTTCCACTGGCATGTCAAATTATTAAAAATCACCCTTTGTTTTCTACCTTCGAGAAAGTTGGCATACCAGTTAACAATGAATGAATCAAGTGGACTATGTTTCAGCTTTTCAACTAGAAGATTGTGTTTAACGTTATCAAAGGCTTTAGAGAAATCCATCGTGAACATTCTCACCGCTAAGGTGTCCCGTTTATCCAATGCCGCAAGAAATGGATGTTGCATTTTCAACAGAGCGTTAACACAACTTCCTTCTGAACGGTACTCAAATTGAGAATTATTCAGATATTCCTCCAGGCACCTCTTGTTAAAAATGTTATACACTGTTCTTTCAAACGTTCTGGCAATAACTGGAGTAACATTGATTCCTCTAAAGTCCGCATATTCGACTGGTGTCTCGACTTTTGGGAGTGGATTGATGTTAGCCTCCTTCCAACGACTTGGCCAGATCTGCCGAGCAGGAGATAAGTTCCATAAATTCTCAATCACTGGGGTAAATATCACAGCATAAGATTTCACAAATGCCAAGCATGGTCACAGGACTGATCTTCAACAAAGTTCTTTGCTCTGAAAGTTTCATAAATTAAGCATCCTTTTATACACAGATCAAATTTTTGATCACGATTACATCGATTTTTAAGTTTTTTATAAAGTGGAATACATTTACGTAATTTAAAATGACGGATCAAAGACGGCGAATGCTTTCAGTTCCTTCTTTAATGACGTCATCACGACATCACTGCTATTGTTTAACCCTTTAAACCGTACCATCAAAATTCAAATTCTCATTTGTTATCCCTATACGTTTTCAAAAGAAGTAGTGGGGAGAATTTGTTGAAGTATCAATTAGATTCGTCTTGGTTGATCATTTCCTTAATTCTCATGATCACTCTGTTTTATAAAGCAGTGATATTACAAGGAGAAATTTGACGCTCATCACTCTTAGGACTTAAAGGGTTAAGACAAATAATGTCTCAGCCAACTTCTTGATTTTATCAGACACTTTACTACTATTTATTAATAACCATTTTTCGCTCTATGGCTACTTTGAGGGAATTTGGGTTCTGCCAATAAATACTTCATAATGACATCAATTTTCATCATTGTGTCAATCAAACGGTTTTGCCTAACTATCAGAAATGATTAATACACCATTCCGTCTAATTTTGGTGGCTGTATCGTGAGGGGTTTTTAATTATAGCGCAATCGTGGAATCAAAGCTTCCGATGTAATAAAAATCGACGATTCTGCGACGTATAAAATGAATTTAATTCGTCTGAAGAATTAAATTCCTCCAAGACGGAGGATAAAAACGTCTGTAGAGCGTCTCATTTTAGAGGTCGCACACTTACGAAAATTGAGCCAGCAGGCTGTCGTGGCGCCGGTTTCCTTACTTCGCATGGGCACAAGTTCTCGGTAGCATTCTCATTCCTAGAGTCCTCGCTTTATTTGGTCAAGTGATTTGAGAATAAGGCCAGGCGCCCCTGGAACAAGATTGTCGATTTAACATCATTTCTGTGGTTTTCCCGCGTGCCTTCTCGAGTAGTTCCATCTTCTGGCAAAATGCAACAAGAAATTTGATTGAAGTGAAAACCATCCCTGAACTAACTGTGTTCGTGCTAAAGCGGTTGTTGAAAGAATTTTCCTTCAGTGTTAGTATGTAAGTCATTCGACATTAGACACTCTTTAAAAATTGCAGTTTTATAACTTTAAATCCCTGTTATTGTTCCTTTGCGAATATTTTCTGGGCCTTTTTGAGACACGTGTTCGAAAATTCGGCTAGATATAAATGACGTGAAACTCTACATCTGAGGCCACAGAGGAGTATGAAACGATGATGGTGCAGATGTTGTGTTCCAGTAATAGTTTCTTACATTATGTCGGGCAGTCGAAATAACTAAACTGAAACATTTTACTGAGCAAAGACAATGAGGAATGGCTCGATATTTCGTAATCTTCAGAATTGTCGCTATGCAATAGTACTAACAATTTTTGCACGGTTCAGATTCAAATCTCGCTTGCAACACACGTGTTCGGCCTGCGTAGCAGCGAAGAAGACCGGCGCCTGCTACGCAGGCTAATGCCGTATGTATTCGATTAAGCGCCCTGGGCCTGCTTAAAGTTTTGGACCTTGACAGTGGCTGGAGCCTATTACTTGGAGCCTCCATACGTGCTGTACCCTTGAGTCAACCCTTTCCGATAAAGAATGGCGAAAAAAAATGGCGACTATAAGTAATCTGGCTTAAAAATATTGCTATATTTTGTAGCACTGTTCGGATGTTTCAACTTTGCTCGTAATGTTGTATTCCATCGCCCTTATTTAAAAGGACCTTTTCAAAGAATTAAAAAGTGAAACTCTTTGTTGGAGAGCCAGACTTTTTAAAAGGGAATTGGAGCGCTTACGGTAAGCTCTGCATGGAACCGGCAAATCGGAGGCAATTTTGCGCCTTCCGCGGCCTTTGTAGGTAGAAACTGTGGTGACAGGAGTGTGTCTCCAATAGTCGGGCTCCCTTTAACACACCTGCTAAAAGACTGAAGGCAGGAAAAGTATTTTAATCGCTATTTATGTTTTATTTTTTTTTTTTTTTCTGCATCTGTAAAGTACTCTAAAATGCTAAAAAGAAACGGGATCGTGAAAACTCCTTGACATTGGCTTATATATGGTATGGGAGATCAACAGCTGCTCTGTTTTGGGACTCCTGATACCTTCTGTAAGTATTGGGGATCCAAATACATGTAACTTTAGCATTTTAAATGATTGGATTATAGAAATAATAAAAAAAGACGAGACCCGATGTCAATTTTTGCCCAATTTGTGTTCTGTGAGAACATCATTTCGGCGCGGATTTCGTACTTTCCCTTGGAAAGACTGAAACCATACGGCCTGGGTCTATTGTAGTGATCAGAAACCGACCCGAACAATAATGTTAGTGAATATTAGTGCATAAATCATAATCCACATGATCCAAACTTTTTAGAACTTCAGGAATCATTTTTGTTTATCCTTACTGACAAGAAAGTAAATGTAGTAAATCAGTAAATTTCCCGCTATTTTTTTTGCTTTGCAAAGTTTCGAAATTATACAGACGCCCACAGGTCACCCAGGCTCTGTCATAGTACAACAGTACGGTTCCAGTAAAATTACAGTGTTTGTATGGGGTAAAAATACCATCCTAAAATTTCTAGGAAATACTAAATAAAGATCTATGAAACTTACTCTGCAGTTAATTTTTGTTGTCCTTATTGCTCCAACGAGACAGAGCCTGGGTTACCTGTGCAGACGCCTTGCATGCTCATGGTAGATGGGAACAAATGGTAAAATGTTTAAAGAATTTCGCCACCCCCGACAGGGGTAAAACGTTTTTTCCTTGTCGGGGGAAGGGTGCGGCTACTTGAAAGCTATGCTTTGCGCGGAGCAACATCTACATCAGTGTTTAACCTTAAAACGGTTCTCAAACGTGGCTCCTTTTGCGTTTATGTTATGTATATAAATATATATATCCATCAGATTTATTTATAGTTATATTTTTCTAATAGGTTTTCGTAGGAACACTTGTAACAAAACATTTGTGCTACTCAAGAGCTCTTAGTTTTTTATGTTTTTAACTATTGTAAGTTTGAGCTTTTTTTCAAGCATCGCTAATATGGCTCAATATTTGACAATAAACCCTGAACGAGTTTGGAGGTTAAAAAGGGATTGACCATTTCCTGACGAACTGCAAATCTCGGCTTACGATGGGAGGCACGGAACCGTAAAGCAAAGAAGAGGAAGCGGTTTTATGAGAGAGCAACTTGAAGAGGTGAACTGAAAGTTATTTGCAAAATTTATGTCCTTCACGAGAGACTTTATATATAGTTAAATATTCATAAACTAGTAATAGTTGACACTACAGCTGCCTCCGCCAGTTCTGTATATTGTCGGTCAATAGTATTCTTGCTCGTTGTCTAGCTCTTTGAATACGGTGTCCTGCATGTGCAATCAGGCTCAGCAGGAGAAAGGTACTTTTCAGCGGCTTGAAATTTATAAACATGACTCTGCTCAACAATGACTAAAGAAAGGTTCAGTAATCTGACAGTTATAAATAGCCACAAAGAGAGAAGAGCCAAATTTGCCCCTCCCCCCTCCCCTGCTCCTCTTCAAAAAAGGTGGTCACCGGCCCCCTCACTGCTCAGCGTTCCCTGATATTCAGTTAATAAAATCGCACTGGATTGATCTCTATCAAGCAAAGCTCTTTCTACAAGATTTCATCTTATTTTTTCCTTATCACAGGGAGTCGGATAAGAGAATCGTTTTTCAAACAGGTATTAAAGATCATCAGTTCCGTACTGGCAACAAGTAAATCACCTGGAATAGATAAACTCCCACCCCTTGTTGGCCCCCTGCCATTTTATCATTCTCCTCAACTTTCTGATAGCTTAGAAATTGCGGAAGTGGCACTTATTTAGATTGAAGGATGGTGAGCAGGAAATGGCTAACAATCATAGTCCTATTTCACTGTTATCCGCGCTTTTAAAGACCCGTGAAATTCTCGCAGATATTCTGCGAACGGCCTAGGCCACCATGGCAAATTTGCCCGAGGCTCATGTTTTTTGTTCGTGAAAGAACATACGAAACGACTCATAAGACTCTGCCCTACCGTGTGGCACGAAACTTTTGCGGGAGTTTATTTTTGCCCATTGGCAATTTTTTTTGTTTTGCGGGAACTAATTTTTGCGAGAAGAACGGATTGGTTTCTCTTGCTGAGAATTAATTTTTGTGATTTTCAGAAAGTACCCAGTACCAAGCATTGACAATATTTTCGTTTTTTTTTTTTTTAGTACTAAAGTAGATTAAGGCCTGGTTCTAAGTCATTTGTGATTTTTATGCAAATTTTCCAAAAACCATTGTTAAAGACATCCTCTAGGAATAACAGATGGTAAGGTAAACTAACCATAAAAAACTTGACAAAGACAACCAAATGACCAGGTCACGTGATCGACCAAGCCCTCTGCTGTACGAAAATTGCAACCAACGATGCCCACCACTTCCTAAACGTGTAGCTCCAGTTTCTCTATGTCAAAACATTGACCCTGCGAAGTGTCTACGAAATCAGCCTGGAATGGTTGGAATCTTTACAATTTGTAGGTGCGATTGGTGTTTATTGACTGGTGAAAGTCCTCCCCTCACTAAAATTTTCTTTAGGAGAAAGAATCGAAGTTAAATCACTTCGTCTCATTCCACCCGTTTTTACAAGAAGACTATCAGTAGCCTCTATTTGGACCAACGAAAGGAAAACGGTTTGCTTTGGCTTTGCGGTTTGAGGTTCTCAATGGGGTTAACCGATAGCCGTAAAACGGCCAAAAATTTAGCCGATAGCCGTAAAACTTGAAAAATTTTAACCGTTAGCCGTAAATAGGGTAAAAAAGAGTTAACCGTAAAAGAAAGTGTTTCCTAGATTTGCCACTTTAAAGGAAGATACTAAACTCACTTAAGGTTCCTTTTTTTTTATTTCCTGGCTAGTGTGATTCTGTATGCACGTTAGGCGAAGCGCCTTAACCAAGACCTAGGCTCCATTTCCGGCGCTCTCTCGGGGAACTAATTTTTTCCATAGCGAAAGTGTGCCTTGAGATTAATATTTGCAATTTTCCGGAGGTCGTGCCCTCAAAACACTAATGAAACCACACGCAGAGATGTCACTGTTTGTAAAACACGTTGCCGATAAACAACATTTCCCTGCTGTTTTTTTCTGACGCTACGGTAGACATTGCCATGCCTAGTCCCTGTGCGGCGTCTTCCCACGCAATCTCGGTCAAGGCATTTCGGTGGCGAACTCGCTCGGACCACGTGACCCGAAAAGCATTAGCCGCACGGAAAAATGCGGCCTACGGACAAGGCAACGGCAGACAGCCGTTCCGTACAGTCCTTCACTACCATTAAAAACACTGGACACGGGAATTTTGTTCTTGGCCGTTTTCACACTAGAGCTAGAAATGGATCATCCGTCTGAGACTAGCCTGTGTACAGTCGCGTCCTCCCCACAGACAACCCTTCTCCGAAATTTTCTGAGTGGAGGGAGCGGCTGTACACAGGCTATCTGGAACGGATAATCCCCGGTCTTCAAAAGTCAGGCGGATTGTTCATTCAAAATTAAAACTATTCCATTTTCAAATTAAGACGTATTACCTATCTGACGCGAATCATCAAACGGATAACCCATCTCACACGAATAATCCGCCTTCTCTAGCGTGAAAACGGCCATTTCTGTTATAATGAATGTCGCGCCCCGGCCTTGAGTTGGGCGTTCGCCTGCCTGCTTTTCCTTTTTCACAAAGATTATTTTTAAATTGACTGTTGACATTTCTAAGTGTAAAATAATATTAGAGGTGGAATACTTTATAAAAAGTATGATCTATCAAATGTTAAAATTTTTCAAAAGAATAGCTTATTTCATTCCGAGATGATCCGAAGACCAAAAAAATAAAGGTTACTTAATATTTAATTTTTTTAAAAAAAAAGAAGTTAGTTTTTAACTTTTTCGTTAACCGTAACTGAAAAAAATTAACCGATAGCCGTAAAAGAGCCAAAATTTTAGCCGATAACCGTAAAGGCCACCACCCCATTGAGACCCTCTTCTACATAGTGGGCACTTCGACCCAAAGGACTTCTCGATAAAACAGGGCGTGGCTGGTCACGTGATGCAGTTATAAACAATTTTTAAAATGAAATTTGAAGATTTTGTAGTTATAATTAGCAATAATTTATTAGACCTGGGATATCATTAAAAAAAAGTTTACATTTGAAAACCCCTCTTTAAAATTCTGAGGACTTAAAGAACCAGGCCTTAATCTACTTGAGACGTGCAATAGAAATGTATATTTTCAAACAATACTACAGTGTGCGTCAGTATTTCATCGTATGCCGCTTTGTTTCTGAACGAAAGAGACAAGTGTTAATTGAGCAGACACGATTTCTTAGTACTGTATTTTTGTGTAGTGAATTTAAGTTAGAGAATATTTACTCTGGAGTAAATTTTTATGGGAACATTTTTTGCGGTAATTTATATTTGGGGGAACTTATTTTTTTACCCTGGGTACCAGAGGTTTTTCTCGCGTGCGGCGGAAATTTTCGCGCGGGTCACTATAAAGACTTGACAGAAACCGGAAACCGCGCTAGAAAAGTCTCTGGCACCCGGGGTATTATTTTTTCGGATCGCTGAAAAAAAAGCAAAAATTGTTAAAATTAGAACCCGCAAAAATATCGTGCCACACGGTATTTAGAAGCACATGCATCCCATGCAAACTCACGTTTTTTTTCGCAGGATGGAATATTTTTTACTATCTGTGACGCAAGCGAGTGGGTATCACGCTACAGGAGATCGTTGAGTCGTTGTATGAGAATGAGGCCCTGATACGGTACAATTCCGACAAGCGACCTGACCTTGGAACAGTGACATAGGACAGCAGAAATAGCGAAAAACGACTCAAAGATGGGTTTGAAACTACGACAGCGACAAAGAAAAGCGCAAATGCAAAAGTAAAACACCGACAGCGACATGGTTAGCTCCATACGCGAAACGATAGGTTTTGAAATTAAGGAAAACGTAACCCCCCAGGGCCTGGAAAGTAGAATAATGAGCTCTACGAATGTTAAATATCGCCATATTTTACCTTTTGGTTAATAAAATGAATAAAGAAGACCTACCTTTGATGTACTACTGTGTTTTTTGATGAGAATTCATCGATTTAGTCGACTTTTTGGCTTTATTCCGTAACCCTCGTAACTCCGTCTTACCGTATTTATTCGATTAAACGCCCAACTAGAATAACCGCCCATCCTATAGGCTTAATAAGCCTATAGAATGTAACAAAATTGACCTTACTTTGAACAACCGACAATGAGATTGAAACAGACTAATTTGAACACTTTCTGATGAACAGTTAAAATTCTACTTTGGAACATCTTCGCGTTTTGTTGCAAAGTAAAGCTACTATAAGCGCCCACCGCTTTGCCTCGACCCACTGTCAGGAGCCGATTACTTGAAGCCTCCATCTCCCATATAAGCCCTTGGAGTCAACCCTTTCCGACGAAAAATTATTTATAGAAATAGCTTTCGCGGAATATTTTTCACGCCTTCTCAGTAATATCCAATCAGAGCAGAGCTATGATCATACGTCACACGCTGAGTCACAGAAGCGGAATTTGAATTGCTGCCAACAATGGCGGTAGCCAGCGTGGAAGAGTTATCTGATGATAGTTCTGATCTTCTATCGGGTTAAAAATACCCGCTTAAAGCCTAATAACAAAAAGAAAAAGGTGATACACTCATGTGACGTCTTTAAGTTTACTTGTAATCTTGACAGTTGGCTGCATATCATAAGTTTTATCACGAACAACCCAGTCCCGGCCCTCGACAGCGGGTAAATAAATATTGAAAAATCAAGCTCTTTAGTTACTTTACTTTACCGGTTAACTCACTTGCGCAATGCTTTGGAGCTTTTTACTAATTCCACAAAGGACCACACTGCATCATCCCACAGTTAATTCTGAAGTAAAAAGTATGTTGTTCCAACTGTGTTACAGATCGAATACGGACTGCATCTTTCGCTTGCGCGGCGGCTGTAATTGTGCGCGATCTGAGGTCGCGAATTATGAACGGACTTTTATAAGCCAAATTAATGTGGTTGTGGATGAAAATGGCTTTTAAAAACATACGATCTCAACGGCAAATATTTCAAGTGGACATATCGAACAAAACAAACGAGATGTTCAACAGGAATGAAATCGCATTAAAAGCGAAATTAACTGTTGTGTACCTAACATACTGAGGGTTTCATTCACACAATACAACAACTGTCGATACAGAATCTACTGAGCCTGGTATTTTTCTCTTGCTACTAAGAAACTAAGTAATATGTAAACAAGGAAAATAACAGGCAGTCATAAAATTAAAAAAGGAGCGAGCCGATGGGGCTAGCGACTTCAAAAGATTAAAATCCTTGAATGAAAGAAAGGTTCTCAAAGGTTTCACAGCGGAAGTTATATGTTTCGGCATGTCACGTCCTCCTGTATATTTCTTTTGCGGTTATTTGAGGTCTACAAGTATATGCTGCGGCCATGAAATCTTGTAGCACCTTCAGAAAAAGTGTGATTGCCAAACTGTGTTTAATTTCTTCCTGAGTTTGATAATTCTGCACTCAAAGGGTTTTTGTAGCTTTCATGTCTTGTGGCAACTAAATAATAACTTATATAGCACCATCAAAATGAATAAAAATCCGGACAACATAAACCGATACCTTTCTTCACTTCAACGTTTTGCTTCTTTAAATGAAATCCTCCAAAATCATGAGAAAACATCTTGATTTTCGCTGTTCCAGGTTGCGGTAGATAAGACACAAGAGACCTTAAGATACGAGGACGGGAAGATCTAGGACGGCTACGGGAAGTGAATTTGACCGTTGACACATGCGCACGAGTAGCTACCGCCCAGCTCATTCCCGTCCTGCTCTCGTAGAGGACGCCATTTATGCCTTTTTGCCGTCCTGTCGAGAACGTGAGTATTCTCCTTTTTATTTTGATTCATAAAATACCAGAAGCGACCGTTTTTTTAGGTTTGGAAAAAGCATTTCATGAAGGTGACATTTGTCGTGACTTCAAGCGATAAACTGATAATTGCCGTGTGAAAAAAAGTATGTAAAAATGTGTTTGTTTTTGTCTTAGTGTCCAATCATCATGAGTGTTAATGCAGCCAAGAGGATCAATTCTCCGTGAGTATTGTTAAACTAAAAAATTATAATAGCATCAGTTGGTCTTAAATTCAGTTGCCAGCGACTAAGTATTTTTTCTTTCGTATATCTGTTCATGGCATAAAGGAGATTGTCTGATGGAGTTCACAACAGTAATAAAATCGGAAAGTGCAAAAACATAAGCGTATTTTATTAGTTCTTCATTTGTGTTTATTACTATCCCTATAGCTGCGAAACAAAAGTTATAAACATTTACCCGGTTGGAATTTGGCTCTCACTTAATGTAATCTGTAACAGCTGATAGAATGTATACATCTTCCAGGTTATTTGATTCTCGACCAGACAGTATTTTGTCAGTAACGCCTGTAAGCTGACATGTACGCTACAACCCCGGACAAAACTGTTGAGACAATTCCATCTATTTTCTAACTTTTGCGCCCTACTCCCGTCTCCCCTAAACACAAAAAGTAAACCCCCTCCCCACCCCCTATTCAAAGTTGCCTTGGTCTAAAAACCAACGTGTATAATTGCCATGCTATCCTAAACAACTTTGGATAAGGGGAGGGGGGAAATCGGGCATTCATTTGGCGGCGGTTTCAGTTTTTGCCGGGATGACAGGAAAAAATAGGCATTTTCGCGATTTGTCTCAACAGGTTTTGTCCGGGGTTGTAGCTAGTTAGTTTTTTATAGCGTGAACTTTTCATGTTATATGCGTCCTTTTTTTGCCACGAATGATAATCATGTCAAGCATTTGTTAATGTTAATATTTAGTCATGTTCTTATGTGGCTTTTGCTGATCTAATCTGCAGTCTGGCATAATTTAATTTTGTGATGATGTGTATCATGTTTTAGGAAACCAATGATTTGGAATGAAGAAAAGGATGAGCTGCTTTGTAGAGAAATCTTGGTTGTCAATGTGTTTTGTGGCACCAAAAGGAGTACTGTGGCAAGAGGGGCAAAATGGGAAAAGGTAGCTGAAAACCTAAACAAACTCCAAGATGTATATTTTAAAGTGGATAAGAGGGCAGTTCGTGACCGCTATAACAATCTTGCAAGGGATCTGAAGAAAAAAATCAAAAATGAAGAGAAAGCAAGTGGTATAGAGACTGATATGACAAACTTGGAGAAAGCTTTGGAAGATTTGATTGAATGAGAGGATGCGGCTGAGTCTGAGCAGAGAGTAGTTGATGACCAGAAGAAACAAGATAGAGAAAATGCAACAGACATGAGAAAAAGAGCAATGGAAAGTATTGGGCAGACAAAAAAGAGGAAAGAGTCCAATGATGATGAAAATGAAGGAACAAAATTTAAGAAGAGGTCAAGTGGTAATGCAACAGTAGCCTATCTGAGAGAAAAAAAATGAACATCTTCAGGAAATGCATAAGGAAGAATTAGGAATGAAAAGGATGCAGTTGGAAAGAGAAGGAAATTTGATGAAACTCATGGTCAGTCAACAACAACAGCAACAAAAACAGATGCAGGAGTTCCAAACCATGATGAGCATGCAAGCAATGCAGCAAAGTGATTTGATGCTGGCTCTTGTCGACAAAGCTGATTGACAAGCACTAGAAAAAACAAAGTGACCAGCTGACTGTTGTTGGGTTTGTTTTCTTTGTTAGGTTCTGGTTTGGTCAAATGTGCCTTTAAAATGTAATCAAGACAATTGGGGTCATTGTTTAGGGACACAATGTTTTGAAACTAAAGTTCTTGTTAACAGAGAGTTTTATTAACTTTCCAACTTTATTATTTGTGAGTCCCACTTTAGTTGTTACTTGTAGTATTCTCAAAATTAGAGACGTTTTCACCAAGAAAAGGTACTGGAGCCTAATAAGACTTTGTTTCCCATAGAGCGAAAAAGTTAAAAAGTTTGGTTTTTGAACTAAGGGGCTGTTGTAAACATATCTATTTAAGGATTTTTATTACACTGCTTATTTAATTAAGGAGATTTTAACCACAGCTTTTGAATGGTTCTAATAAAGTTATTTGTGAGAAAATTCTTGGGATGTTAATGGTGGGTGGGCAGCCGCCAGGGGGGGGGGGGGGGGGGGTGTACTCAACAAATGTTTAGTAAACTTTGTTTAGAACTTTGCATCCCCTTTAACTGCTGTAAATGCTCTCTCTGTTAAAAAGGATTCAACCACAAAAATAGGACGACTTTTCAAAGCCATAAAATTCATCTGTTAGCCCTTTTGGGCGGAACCTCCTCTTATAGGCCATCATGGGGAGTACCCCCACCCCAGGGTGGGCAGGGGAAATGGGTGGTGTGAAGAAAGTTGGGTGGTCTTGCCAACATAATATTGTCCCCAGAAAAGTGAATTATCCATATGGCTTGCTTAATTAGTATCATTATAATATGCCATTGGTTTAGATCAGGGCCCAGTTGTTTGAAGGCCAGTTAGCGCTTAACCCAGGGTTAATTTCGACGTTAAGAGCATCCATTCATCAACTTGTTGACAAAAAGAATTAAACTGAATTTACTTTCTAAGCTTTCACATCTGAATTCAAATTTTTGAACTAACCCCGGGTTAGTATGAACAAACCGGCCCAGATAGCTATAGAAAAGCATTCAATTAAAATACTCGCGTACACTAGGAGGGTTTAGGGCAAAAAACTCTGATGTGGAATTGCCATACATGCAAGTCAAGGCATTGCGAAGAATGGCACATGCCATGTACATTTTCCCAACAGCACTCAGAGAAATTTTCAAGTTTTTTTTAAAGTCGAGAAATTTAAAGTAGTTTATAATGTCACCAAAAAGCCATTCTACAGAAATGCGCACAGCACTCATGGCCTTGTTGTACTCCTCCATGCGAGGCGTCATTCCTGCACATCTGTAGGGGACTTGCAAGTGGACACGTAGGGGATAAGCAGGGTCCCCATAAAGAGCCATTGGCTCTCCTGCTCGAGAAAAAGCATAATGCTCCAGCTGTTGAAGAAGACCAGAATCTGCTAACATGGCAGAATCGTGTTTCTTCCCCTCTGGAAGATAACAGTGAAATAGATTAAATTAGAATTTACAGGATTCACAACAAAATATTTTTACATCAATAAAATGCTGCTATAATTTTAATTACCTACTGGGCCATACATGCTGGCTATTATACCATTCGGCAGTGCTACAGACTGGAACTTTAGGGCATGTACTCGCTTATGCCCATTATAAACGATCCTTTGATTCTCTCCAGGCTTACAAATAGGTCGCACCGTTCCATCAATAAAACCAAAACAATTGGACAATGGACTTCCTTTCTGGTATACTGCGTGGGCATAGGTTTCAAGTAATGCAGGACTCAGGAGCGTGTTATTCCACTGAGTAAGTCTATGATGATGTTGCTGGTAAATTGTATCCATGACGAGGTTTGAAATCATACTCAGTTCAGGCACTGGACGACCAAATCGCTGAATCAAATCGCTGTATCTACAAGGATATGCAGCTCTTCTCAGTGCAATGCAAAGCCCTTCAATACCATCACATTTTGTTCCTTGTCGGCATATGAAAGTCTGGGGAAGCTGAAGGGCTTCCAGCAGAACTGGGATGTCAGTTTTATGAACACGAAATTCGGCAAAACACTCGCTGTCGTCCAGGTCATCAAGGGAGAATTCCCCGCAGCACTCGTACGGAAAATCAGGATTTTTAGACGTGTTTAAATCATAGAGAAGAAGAAATTCGTCCTCCGATAATTCTCCGTCATCGAAACTGTCGAGGAGAAGGTCGCGAACCTCCCTAAATGATGCCATTAAGTAGTCAAAAAATTGTAAACAATGATACGACACTGATCCGTCCTCCATCTCGTCCTCGCGTTTCTGAAGTTTAGTTTTGGCGCCTTGCGACGGTGAACTCTCCCCAGGTTTCCTCCGCCATGATCCCCCGTCCTAGAATTTCCCGTCCTGGTATCTTAAGGTCTCTATTGCCACGAGAACGGGCCGGGAAATACAGTTATAACATCTCAACACCCATAGGGCTCACAAAACCAAAATATCAGAAGCAATATCGACGGTAATATCTCTCTAGTTAGAGTTGTCGAGTGAGAAATCAGTATACAAACATCTTGGGCAACACAAGCCAAACCGGGCTGTTTACTCTAATACTCGTTCTGGCTCAGTCTGAACTAAGCTACTTGAAAGGAAGTTGTTTGAAAAAATAATAATGAAAATAAGACATTTGTTACGGGAAGAATCGAAAGGATTCAAGGGCACTCGGTATCGATTTAAGGTTTGACATCCAAAAAAGGTGATTCACATCTGATTTTGCCACAGCTTGTGTCCCTTTTGTTTAAAATATTATACCGTGAAATATTTTGATCGATGAGGGAGTTTTCTGCAATAACAACGTTCATTCCCTTCTCTCGTCATAATTCAAGATGGCGTCACATGAAATCGCCGTGAACAGCATGAAACTCGTAAACCTTTGCGAACACTCGTAAATGAAACACTCATCTCCATCAGAACGTTTCCAACGGAGAAACCTAAAATAGTTCCACTTATTCCCGAAAATTTTTCATTGAAATGCCCGTATACTAGCCTGCGTCGCAGACACCCTAAACCGCCTCCAATGGTCTAGACCGACGCGTGGGCCGGCTGCAACACATGCTACAGGAAGATGGTGTTCTCCATTTACATCCCAACCGGAATATCCTGAATTTCTTGGTAAAAGGAAAGCGCCCAATGGCAACTTTATGTGCGAGAATACTTTTCAAAGGATAGGCCTCTTTGCGAAAATAGAATCCTTGAGCAGATATGTTGAAATAGAACGTTGGAGAAAGATCGCAATGGAAAAAGGGTTCAATATTTCACATGATTTAGAATATTAAAATTTTTTAAAAAATTTCATAGTGGGGGTTAAAATTTCAGTATTTGACATGCTTGCAGAATATTAAGTAACAATATTCAAGTAACTCATCGACAAATATTGTTTTTTGTAAGATATCAGGCCATCTTTGTAATATCCGGACAAGGATGTTCTTCGTAATGATTTACGTATGCTCTTTCCTTCCGGCTCTTACTAAGGTACGTAAAGGAAAAAGCTATTTTAAAGAACAAAAAAAGGTTTTTCTTACAGAAATAGACCACGAGAGTATGCAACAACAACAACAATTATAATCTTTAATTTCTTAATTACGTTTTACAAGAAGTGCACTCAGTGATAAATTAATAGGCTATTATTAATAATTGTTTGCGATCCAAACAACTTTTGCTTGAGAAACGACATGTGAAGTATTACTTTTTCCTTTCTTCAAGGCCTATTTTTATTACCGATTAAAAAAAGTACAATTTCGGACACACGTGTTGGCCTCAGCACTTAGCTAAAGAGGCTTGAAGTGTAGGTTATCAAACTTCATTAAATTTCGGAAGTTGTTATAAAACAGACGCTAATTTTGGGGGCCGTGGGTTGAGCAGTTTTATTCTTAACGGAAGTCGCCGTTTGATTTTTACAGTCTCAACATACTTAAGAAATTTCGCAGCAAAGAACACTCCTTTGTAACAGACCCAGTGAAACCCTACCGAGTGGTTTAATTCAGTCTTCCCAGTGATCATTTAGCCTCCTCAGTACCTCACAAATAATTTGTTTCTACCCGGCTAATTTTTTTTGCTTCCCCGTTCACTTTCTACATTGTACAAGACTAGTGTATTTCGTTGTTCATATTTGTTTACAAAAAGCAAAAATATAAAGTATTTATTAACATTGACGAAAAAAAAAATACAGAGGGTATAGGTTATTAATCTCACATTAAAAAGTGCAAGCCGTTTAGTTCTTGTTGCTACAGAAATATGTACAAGCTGTTCAAAGTTTTCATGCCGGTAAAAATGTAAGGCCTGGCCCCCCTTTTATGGGAAGAACACAACTAAACAACTAAGAAGAAAACCCAGTGGAAAATAAACCAACCCAGTGACGTTTTATTCGAGAGCCCAGTGAAGATATAGATTCTACTGGATCTGTTACAGAGGGCTGTCAAAGATATAAAGGCGCAAGGAGGGGATCAAGGCTTAATGACGAAGATTTTAGTCCTGTTAGCCATCGTTAGCTATGCGCTTGCCTTTGGCTCTTCGAATCAACAAAGATGCAAAAAATAGCAAACAACGACGAAGTGAAAGAAATTGCCAATAAATTTCAAGCAGACCCAACTTAAGCGGAAGATAAGAAAGGCTCATGCCAACGTAAAACGTGTTATTATAGTCCACCCGGGGACCCGGTGGCAAAATTAACTTTAACGAACGGTTGTCAGCGGTGAGTGTTTCTTTACGGAAAGTCTCCAGTTTGAGCGAGCATCTGACATCACTTTAGAAAAAGGCAGAGGTTGCATTACAGATGCTAATCAGCAAAATAGAATGATTTTAAAAAGGAAGCAATTTTCATTAAGCTGGAGCCACCTCAGATGAAGGCTCATCTGAGAGAGAATTTATAGCAGAAGCCACAGACCCCTGTACAGTGGCATCTGCTCACTGGTGTTTTCACCAGTGAGGACACTCACCCCGAGGCAGACTGCAGATACACGTGCACCATGAAGGGAGTCAAAGACTGATAACTGCTTCACATACTGCTTTGGCTATATCCTGGACTATGGTTGAACTGGGGTTGACTATGGATGGTGATTTCAAGGTGGGTGGGGATGATGTCGTGGCAGTTGGTGTGAAGCTGGATGTAGATGTTGAAGGTAAAGAGTCCTGTGCACACACGCCTGACGTGGGAAGCCAGAGGGCCCCAACCTACGTGCTGTCATTTTGGGACATAAAGGACGAGACATTGTCCGATGCGAAAGCAAAATAAAGACAAAACAAAACAGACAGCGGTCAAAGCAAGGCCAGACCCGATTAATAGGAGTGGCCTTAAGAGTCCAAATACGAAAACAATACAGCAGCACATGATAACACAGACAAACAACGTATAAACAGCGGTGTAGCATGGCAGGGCAGAGAACACAACACAGTTTCGCCTTAGAGTGCTGACTATAATAAAAAATATACCGTGCCTATACACAGGCCAGTGGCATCACGCCAGATGGGTGCAATAGAGTTATCATCATAGTCTCCAAAATAGAAAGAGCAATGACAATGTACGACCGAAATGTACGAAGCGGAGCTCTCGATAATATTCGTTATAGTTTGTTCAAAGAAAATATAAAATCGTGTAATGCTAAGCGGCGAAGGCAACGCCGGAGAACGGTGAAAAACAACAATAGGTCTAATTAGCAAAAAACCTTTTTTGCACGTGCAGCACACTTTTTTTGTACACTTCTTTGCCTTTGTTTTGCACGACTACAACGTGAAACTTCCAGAAAATTTATGGAGGAAATGTCGTACGTGTTCGCGTTCACTTTTTTTCACTGCCGCTCATTTTCACCTTGCATTGTTGGCCGCTAGCATTCCTCAATTTTGTTACCGCCGCAACAACATTTTCATGTTGTTCTTCCAACAAAAAGTGTCTCCTTTGTTTTTTTATCTCTCGCTCTAGATCTCTGTCGCCCTTTTCTCGTTGAGCATCGCTGATCTGCCGCCTACTTTCTCTTTTCTCTGTGTTTCTCTTGCTCTATATTCAAAATTTGTGGACATGCCAATTAATCTAAGCTTAATACTTTAGAAAACACAGATACAGAGACAATTTCCCCTTTCCGTTTTTGTCTTCATTGACTCTTTAGTTGTCTCAGACGCGGGTGGCTATGCGATTTCCCGCAAAAATAACCTCGTTTTGCATTTGGGTTGCCATACCTGTTGACCTGTTGATTGAGTTATTTTACATTGGTTTGCCTGTGGTGCGGACGGACGGGCGGTCGGTCGGTGTACGGTCAAGTGAATACCAAATTTTCTCGGATGGGTAGTTCGCTTCGCGCGCGAGAGCTCCGCTAAAATTTCTAACACGAATTGTGAAGGATGTTGTCAGTTAATGCCATGGAATAATCCTCACAGCTGATATACTGACAATTTAAACACTGGCAAAATTTGATAAGATAAAGTTATCATATTAATAACCATCCGACTAATCTACATAGCTTAGCCTAATGTTGGTAACTGGACCAAATTACATATTAATTGAGGACGTAAATACGCCAAGTGTTGTTGTAATATGGTCAACAAAAAAATAAATACATCGTTGATGGGCCATTCACTATTATAGGGCCAACCCACATATTAAATTCGACAAATACAATACGTAACACGCTATGTAATGAAAACACCGTCAGAAGTAAATCAGATACATGTAGACCAATTCTGAGGATCATATCGGGGATCATCTGGCCAGTGCTAGTGATAGACTAACTCCGTCGAGTGTTGAAACAATCAACAGCGATGCAGCAGTGTGGTATTACAAAATTCTCCCTGAAATATCAGCCATAAAATTCTTTATTGACCGTTCAAAACGGAACGGAAACCCAGAAGCCACGTTGTATTGATTTAAGGTGGTTCGACTGGATTTTTTGGGGTTGATACCTCCCAAGTTTGAGCATTAACTACGTCGGCATGAGTAAAGATATGGAAAAAAGGTTACCACAACTGTATTACATAAAGATTGAAATTTCTTATGAACTGGGTTTTATTGCAATCGGAGTCGCCATGGCAACGTAATGACGCCATTCCGTTTTTCATTTATCGTTGTGTTTCTCTGTACCAGGAGTTTTTTGAAGAAATCGCCTAAGGGAGTATGTACCTGCCATAATTGCCTCCATTATGGCAAAGTTTGAAGAAATTCTATGAGAGCGTTTTCGAGATATTTCGAAATGCAGTTTTGAGGATCATCAAAGCAGTGAAATAGCATGCTAGCCACACAATTCGCTAATATTTTAAGAAAATGATAAGCTTTGAACGCGGCTTCATCTCATAGTGGATTGATTCCATTGAAAACTGCAGACAAAAAAAGAGAGGAATTGCTCCGGGCGATCGCGAGTAAGAAGAATTTTATTAACTTGCAGTCAGCTTCTTTTGATACTATTTTTGGAGGTAATTTGGTCCATGCCTAAAAATTTCGCATTTTTCCAAAAACCGCTCGATAAATTTTTTTATAAATTCGACAATTCCGAGATCAATTGTCAAGAAATATTCCCTGCAAGTTTTAAGAACATTGAAAACAGGGAAGGCTTTTAAATAGGGACTCAAACATAACCAATTTTCCCCCCAGATTTTGTGTTTACAAGCGAGCGTCCTCACTATTCACTGGCATTGTTTTCAAGTTTCATATGCACGTGCACAACTAGCAAAAGATATAAATTTGCATCAAAAAGAACTCTCGATTACTTTCCGAAGAAATATCCGGTATATGCTAATGATTGGCTTGTCGTCACAGATAGCAGTGAGAGCCGAAACGGTGAACGTCACGGCTCATCGTGTAGGATGCAATACTTAATTATCTTACTCGGGTTATAACATCACAGAAGCTCTCACAAAGAGTTGCTCTGATGATATAATGTATCTCTAACCTCTTTTCCCGGTAATTAGCATATCCCGGAGATTTAACCGGGGGTCCTTTTTGATGCAAATTCTATCTTTTTGCTAAATGTGCACGTGTATATGAAACTTGAACACAATGCCAGTGAATAACGAGGACGCTCTCTTGTAAACACAAAATCTGGGGGGAAAATTGGCTATATTTGAGGCCCTATTTAAAAGCCTTCCCTGTTTTCAATGTTCTTAAAACTTGCAGGGAATATTTCTTGACAATTGATCTCGGAATTGTCGAATTTATAAAAAAATTTATCGAGCGGTTTTTGGAAAAATGCGAAATTTTTAGGCATGGACCAAATTACCTCCAAAAATAGTATCAAAAGCATCTGAATGCAAGTTAATAAAATCCTTCTTACTCGCGATCGCCCAGAGCAATTCCCCTCTTTTTTTGTACGCAGCTTTCAATGGAATCAATCCACTATGAGATGAAGCCGCGTTCCCAAAGCTTATCATTTTCTTAAAATATTAGCGAATTGTGTGGCTAGCATGCTATTTCACTGCTTTGATGATTCTTAAAACTGCATTTCGAAATATCTCGAAAACGCTCCCACAGAATTTCTTCAAACTTTGCCATAATGGAGGCAATTATGGCAGGTACATACTCCCTTAAGCGATTTCTTCAAAAAAACTCCTGGTACAGAGAAACACAACGATAAATGAAAAACGTAATGGCGTCATTACGTTGCCATGGCGACTCCGATTGCAATAAAACCCAGATCATAAAAAATTTTAATCTTTATGTAATACAGTTGTGGTAACCTTTTTTCCATATCTTTACCCCTACCGACGTAGTTAATGCTCAAACTTGGGAGGTATCCCCCTAACAAAATCCAGTCGAGCCACCTTAAGACAGGATCTTCTTTTTACGTCATTATCGGTTTCTATAGCTGAAGCGCAAAATTTTAATTGCGTGACGAACAGCTTTTCTCGTTTTCAAGCAGATGCAGAAGAACTGGACATTTTATTTTATCAAAATCTTATAATAAGGCCGTAAGCTATCTTTTCGTAAAATTACCGTTTTGGCCGGGTATAGAGTATAACTTTAAACTGCTTAGTATATGTTTTGTATGAAATTCTGTATTCGAGGTCTTGTCGAGTGAAGTGTGCATACGTTTTTCTTTATGTAACTGAAAAATTTGATAAACCATGTAAGCTAAATGGAAGCTTATAAATGTATAAATAAACGTTATACGTTTTAGTCATCTTCGTTTAAGCCTATTCAACTATTTTTTTTCCAAATACACAAGATTTTGCATTGGCTCCGTTAGGCAAATTTTCAGCTAAAAAGAAGGTTTCAGTATAATTAAAAAACTTTCGACAAGAACGTAAACTCCATTGGAAAAAATATGGCTTAAAGAAGTTTTAACCATCACTGAAAATGACCTTAATATGGCTTTAAGGTATTTACCTTGTTAAACGATTTTGAAACCATCTCGCATTTTTATTGATCTCAATCACCGACCACTATTTCGGTCAATTTCCGGTTATCCTCGTCGTATTTCTGTAGTGATGACGAGCTGATTTTTTTGTGCTGTTTGAAACAACGAGTTCTCAAGCCTGTAAGTAAGTTTTGAGACCTCCAAAACCTTTCAACGTTTAAATTGTTTTTTTCTTAATCCAACTCGGCCGCAGTTTTCTTATGTTTGTTTGTCTTCTTGGTGAGAAGTGACCCGCATTAGCCTTGCTTTTGCGCAAAAACAAGCGCTCGTCCTAGGCCGCCCGGGAATAGGAAACTCGCCTATTTCAAAACTGCTCATGCTACGGCAAGCAAAATTACAAGTACTCATCATTTTCAACATCTGGGCATATTGATTATTGACGCAATGACCTAATCTGACGTCATATTATTGAATTTATTGGCAGATTCCAAATTTCCTCAAAGTACAATTAAGCGAAAAATACCTGAATACTAAGGTATTTGACAAAATCAACAAGTTCGCTAACGTATAAATAACCTTTAACAATAGCAGTGATGTCATGATGGCGTCATCTATTACTGAAAAGGGACTGAAAGCATCCGCCATCTTAGAGCGGCAACTTTGAATTACTTAAAACCCACATACATCGAGGAATTTTTAATATGAAACTTGATCTGAGTATTAAAGGATGCATAGGAAGCAAAAAATCTACAAAATATGCAATTCCGGGAGAAATGAACACTGTTGAAAATTATACTCAGCATGTTCCATTCGGTCATGTTTTTTTCTCAAACTAGTCGCTACAAAGAGACGTTTGTTCTTAGGCCATCGTAGTTTGATCAATGATAAAACACAAACAGCGGTGATAAACATTTTGAGTTTTTGCAATTCTTTAAACTTGACGTTTCGTATGCTATTCAACATACATTTTCAAAAGTGATCATAAGTGTCCGTTAAAGCAAATGACGAAACTACATATTTTTTACAAGAGGTCTGGAAATGAGAATAAGAATTTAAAAATTCTTAACAGTAATGAATACAAAATTTAGGCAACAGCCAATAAAGCAACAGCTTTTCACTGCTGATGTTGACATTAAAAGCCGGCTTAAGGCCTTGTATAAACAAAATAAATCATGACAAAATAGACAAAAATGTTTCTTTTATTTGTTACAATGATAATCTGTTTTGTCAGATGCTAAGATTTCAAAAGCGATCCCATTTAATGTTATGTCCGGTGGTAGGAACTTCATGGTCAACAATAACTGAAGAGTGATCTTAGCATCTGTAATTTTTTAATATATATTCTCGTCACTTGCTTTAATGGTCACTTAAGATCACTTTTGAAAATGTATGTTGAATAGTGCTAGTCAAGTTTACAAAAATGCGAAACCTCACAATGTTTATCACCGCTGTTTGTGTTTTATTTTAGTCACTACAAAGCCTGGATTTCATCAACAGCGACAATAACTTTGATAAGATAATGCTAATGTAAATGTAATATCATAATTCCATTGGCAAGAACATAATTAAAACCTATTTTTTAGAAAAAAAAGTGCAAATTGTGAAAAAAAATGGCTGACAAAACTTGATTCCTATGGTAACGTCAATGTTGACGTCCATGTCACGACCACTTTAAATTAAAATGTTTGCAGATAATTTTTAGGAAAAGTCGCTAAATTTGGTGGTCATATATAGACAGGGGTGAATAGAGGTATGTAGATCCGCCGAACCGTTATGATTTATTAACCTAATTATATAGCTGTTAGTTAATCCGATATTGTCAGCAAAGCTATTATTAGGAACTTTAAGATCCAACGACGCGGACGGCAAAGAGAACGTCAAAAAAACAATAGGTTTTTGAAGCAAAACAACATCTTTGCATGTGCATCACGCTTTTTTCTACATTTCTTTGCCCGTTTTTGCACAAATACGACGTGAAAATGCCTAATTTCGCGTTTTATAGAGTACGTAAACAAGCAACAGCAAAATTTTATTTCTCTTTGCGAACTTGGATATGGTCCCTAGGAATTCCATTTCAGGAGGGTTCGCCTACATTTGACATAGTAAGTGGTTAGGAATAATTGCTATAAAGACTGGAAGCGCGCAACTTTTTAAGCGACGTTCTCGTTGCTGGCGCGTCGGTGGATCTTAAAGTCCCTATTATTAATTTTATCGAACTGTCCAATTAAGGATTAATTTGGATAGTTTCAGATAGGGCTTTCCTTTACCAATACGCAAACTGTCCAATTTAAGAAAAATAGGGCAGCTGGTCTGAGCCAATCAAATGTCAGAAAATACAATAGGCAATGCAAACTAACCAATCAGCGCAAGGTCCCTGTGACAACGCGCCAAGAAAAGTTTCGTTGGCTGACACCGGTTCGTCCTCGAACACTCTTGGCTTTTTGTTGCTGTGAATGTCGTTTTGTTTTCTTGCTCAGTTGTGCTGTTTTCTTTTGGCTTCTTTTCTGGGCCATTTAAAAGCAAAGGAAAATGTATGACCAAACTGATGAAAGTTTGTATTGGAAACAATCAACGCATAGATTTCTTGAAAATGCACAAGCAGTGAAACTTTGAACCAGAATAAGAAAACACAGATACTTGTGTTTAGATGTTGGCAGTACAAAAACAAATGGACCAATTCTGCGGAAATCGTTTGAGGCAATGAATGAATTGTTTATTTTCACTAGTTTTTGTATTTAAATTAAGTATTTGCGTTGTGGCTTTGTCTTCTTTATACTCGAAACTGCGGTTTTCATCTGTAGCACAGTATGTGTTCAGACCATTGAAGGAGCTTTCAAAATTTGAATTGGCAACAAAATGCCAAAGTATGAAACAGCAATACTAGTTGTACGTTTGTTTACTTGCAAAGAATAATTTTAATGACACTAGGAAAAGAAATCTTTTTTAGATCTTGCGTATGTGTGTGTGTGTGTGTGTTTTTTTTTTCAGCTACAAACGGACGGGTTCAAGTGTACAATATTTCGCAAAAACTGTCCAAGTTGGAAATAATTTTTCTCTAAAAATTCCTCTGACAGCGAAATTGGACTCGGCCTACGGCCTCGTCTAATTTTGGCTGTCCTCGGAATTTTTTCATTCAATTATTTCCAAATTGGACAGCATGTAGTCCTATTACATATACAAATCCGCCCCTCCATTTTCGCCTTGAATCCGAAACCCGGGCAAAAATATTTTAATTACACGCATAGACGAAAATCCACGTCCAATTTAAAATAGATGAATCCTCAATCCGCTGCAATTGCAGGATCCGAAAATCCGTTAAAATCTTGCTTAAAATCCGAAATCTGGGCAAAAATATTTTCAAACTCCACCAAACCGTTCGCCTATTCACCCCACTCTATATAACTCCATATAATATAACTTGAACGGTTTTCAAGTTATTCATCTTTTTCGTGCGGGGGGAAATTTAAGTAGACGCAAGATGTTTTTCGTAAAAGTGATGTGGACGGTGGAGTGTTTAGCCTTTGAAATAGGACTAAAAAAAACAAACAAACAAAAAAAAACAAACAAACAAATTTAGGCCAGCCGAGCAGCACTATTGAGGAGTAAATTCACCCAGTAAGGCAAGGTTTTGTGGATATTTGCATACCTACTAACGCTTATGTGAGTCATTACCCGAGGGTTTCCATGGATTCAAATATAAATTTGGAAGAGCTCTTGTTGGTATTTTGCACTTTGCAGTATGTTGGTCCTTCTTGATTACAGATCAATTACTCCGCCTTCTGTTGGTTCATTTCTGCTTTTACACAAAAAAACGTTCCTTTAGTTTGTTTACTACATGCTCTAGGCTAGAAAGTGTGCAAGGTCAGATTCGAAAACCAACTTAAAACCACCTTTGAGAAGTGGCTAAGAAAGGTGTGAAAACGTAGTCCCCTGCCAATACTGTGGCAAGAAACCACGGGGAAATGATTTACGCAAAAAACAGAACAGTGAATACATAGACTACTCCAAAGAGACTAATTTCAAAGAAAGCAGGTCAAAAAACCCAAACACATAAGCTATATTCCAATCTGAACACGTAAGAACATAACCATAGGAAAAGAAACTATGCAAAACAAAACGAATAGCGAACACGTCAACTGAGCTGACGTACAATGCCACAAATCCCACGCCAAAACCAAAAATAGTCCGAAACTATCCCACGAGCCTGCGCGCGCCTCTAAACTATGCCGCCAGGATATCAATTTCTGATTAATTCGTTCCCATGTCTCTCAATCGTCAGAAATGCAACAGTGATGAAAGTATCATCATGGCTTACTTGCTCAAAATATTATGAATACATGTACAGGAAGGGTCATTAAATCCATGGAATTAAGCAGTTGAGAGGTAAATACTTTTACGAACATATTTGATACAGAGCAATTTCTTGAAAGCATCTAGTACTGCAACAAGTACTAAACTTGAATATTTGTAAAACTGATGTGACGTTCGACATATACCGATCACTAGCAACTGTTACAGTCCTGGTTTAAGTCCCGTTCAGCAAATCGACGCCATGGACTGATGAGGACCAGCAGTGGACAGTCAAAAGGTAGACGAACCCTACTATACACCCATACCACAATGAATAATAACTTGAATATCGTGCCCTATGTTAGCTAAGAAATAATTACAAGAAACTGATACAGAAGAGCTCAACAACGTGGTAAATGCTATTTATTATCTTATTACATATCATTCACAGATCTTTAGCAGGCAGTCTAGTTTAATTTAAAAAATTTAAGATAACAAGCTTAATTACATCGTGTTATTGTTCGCTTTGCACTTCACTCATTTTTCATGTCAAGTTTATCTCAGTTTAAAGGGACATCTGGGCAAATCTAGAGGGGATGCAAAAATAAGAAAAATAAGAGACAAGAAAAAGAACTTACAGACAGTTTATCCCGACTGTAATCAGTTGTAATCAATTCCAGCATTGAGCGACCCTTTGGCGAAATAATTGTGTATTTATAATTCTTTTATCAAGTGATTTAAGTTAACACCGATAAAAGAAATATTGGGCGGTTGATATCGATGGAGCAACAGTGTGATCTACCAGTAATATATTGTTGCAGGAAAATACATGTCACGATTGTCTCGATTTTTCTTAAAAGTACATTGAGAATAAAAGGAATAAAACTTATTCTTCGTTGTAGTTGTTAAAATTTTTGGAACTTCCCCCCCCTCCAAAAAAAGGAAACAAAGGAAAAAATGAAAGGAAACCAGTAATATCCGTTGCTCTAAATTTATTAATTTCGGACAAGTGCCAGTTGTTAGCTGGATACGTTTAATTTCATTATTGCCAATTCAATTGGAAGGTCTCTTCCTATTTAAGATAGTTTGAAATCCACCCCTGCATTGGACTCGTGCGATCTTAGTTTTTCGTTCTTTTGATTGTTTGTTTGTTTTTGTGTTTTAAAATAAGCGAATTGAAATCAAAACAAAGTGAAAGAATTCTTGAAAATAAGGATAAAAAATAGAAATATAGTTAAATGAAAATAAAATAAAACTAAATATTAAAGACAAGTTTAAAATAAGGAAAAATTAAACAACTAATAAAGTGAAAATAAACCAAAAATGAAAAGTATCGCAAAACTTCCACAAGGCATAGACGACGCTAGGCTTATTGGATCAACAGATGGAAACTGGTCTTTTCGGGTTTTGTGAAGGAATTAGCTCTACCTTTTAGCTTGCTTATTGAAGAGTTAGTAGTCTCTTTAGGAAATGTTAGACAGACAGATACATGGATAGACAGACAGGCAAACATTTATAGACAGACAGATAGATAGATAGATAGATAGATAGATAGATAGATAGATAGATAGATAGATAGATAGATAGATAGATAAATAGATGGATGGATGGATGGATGGATGGATGGATGGATGGATCGATCGATAGATAGATAGATAGATAGATAGATAGATAGATAGATAGATAGATAGATAGATAGATAGATAGATAGATAGATAGATAGGTAGATAGATAGAGAGAAGGATAGGTAGATAGATAGTTTGTTTACCGTTTTGATCGTTTTAGTCATCAACCAAAGCGGCGTCTTCGTCGACGGCTATTACGTCTATTACGGCGGCGGAAACGTCGAATTACTCTGCGACCAACACGTCGTATGATTCTGCGGAAAATAGGATCTGAAGACTCGTTTTCTGGATTGGTCAAAGCGTTTTCTTCCCAATGTTCGTTCTCCAATTCCTCACCATCGTTGTCTTCTGGCCCCATATCTTCATCTTGCAATGTTTCATCACTAAAGTGAGATTTAAACCAAATTTACAGATTAAACCCTGCATCTACGCAAAATGAGTCGTCTTGCTGAAAATAATCACACTGGTGGCACCTTATTGAAGTTATTATCAAAACTGACTACAGTAATTTACCGGCAATTAACAGTACGCGCAAGCTCTATAGTGAACGATAAATCCAAAGATGTAGAGCAGCTGGTTTTAACCGCACTCTATAGCCAACAAGTGTGTAATTTATGTGTCGATAAACCCCGAAACAAAGTCTCAGACACTTTCTCATAATCAAAAAAGTGCTCTGGGTTAAAAAAAAAAAAAAAAATAACAACGTTTCTTTAAGATGAACAGCAACATCAGCAGCAGACTGTAAAAATTTAAAAGCAGATTTAACATACTCGTACCACTGAGAAAGACTGAAGAGTTACCCTCTTAATCTCATACATAAAATCTCTCTTTTTAACCTATTCAACGTTACACGAGCCACGTTTCTGGCTTACCCACGATAGCGTCTTCTTCGACGACGCGAGGACCCGCGACGGCTTCTACGTCGGCGGAAACGTCAAACTAGTCGGCGACCAACACGTCGTACGATTTTGCGGAAAATAGGATCTGAAGACTCGTTTTCTGGATTGGTCAAAGCGTTTTCTTTCCCATCTTCGTTTTCCAATTCCTCATCATCGTTGTCTTCTGGCCCCATATCATAGGCGTCTTCTTCATCGTCTTCTTCATCGTTCTCACTTTCGCTGTTTATATCTTTGTTTGGATTTTCATCCTGTCTATCTTCATCTAGCAATGTTTCATCACTAAAGTGAGATTTAACCGCATTTACAGATTAAACCCTGCATCTACGCAAAATAAGTTGTCTTGCTGAAAATAATCACACTGGTGGCACCTTATTGAAGTTATTATCAAAACTGACTACAGTAATTTACCGGCAATTAACAGTACGCGCAAGCTCTATAGTGAACGATAAATCCAAAGATGAACAGCAACCGGTTTTAAGTGCACTCTATAGCCAACAAGTGTGTAATTTATGAGTCGATAAACCACGAAACAAAGTCTCAAACACCTTCTCAGAATCAACAAAGTGCTCTGGGTTAAAAAAAAAAATAACAACAACGACGTTTCTTTAAGAAAAACAGCAACATCAGCAGCAGACTGTAAAAATTTAAAAGCAGATTTAAGATACTCGTACCACTGAGAAAGACTGGAGAGATACCCTCTTAATCTCTTACATATATTCTATCTTTTTAACCTATTCAACATTACACGAGCTTCATTTCTGCCTTACCCATGGGAGCGTCGTTTTCGACCACGCGAGGACCGGCGGCGGCTTCGTCTTCGTCGGCGTAAACGTCGAATTCCACGTATTATACGGCGAGCACGGATGAGACGCTTTGCTAGAAAAGGCACAATAGGCAAAGCAGGATCTGAAGACTCGTATTCTGGATTAGCCAAAGCGTTTTCTTTCCCATCTTCGTTCTCAAATTCCTCATCGTCGTCGTCTTCTGGCTCCATATCATAGGCTCCTTCCTCATCTTCATCTTCATCGTTCTCATTCTTGTTGTTTATATCTTTGTTTGGGTTTTCATCCTGTTTATCTTCATCTTGCAAATTTGTATCACTAAGATGAGATATAACCCAATTTATAGATTAAACCGAGCATGGCATTGACGCCAAAAAACTCACGATTGCTGGAGAAAATAAACACAATGGTGACAACTTATTAAAGTTATTATGAAAGCTGACCTCAGTAATTTACAGGCAATTAATTTAAAGTACGCGCCAGCTGTACATTGGACGATACTTCCAAACACTGCTGGGTCTTAAGTTCACTCCAAAGCCAGCAGGTGTACCTTACGTGCCAATAAAGTACGAAAAAAATCTCAAGACCCTTTTCATTATAATAAACGATGTGCCCTGCGTTGAAAAGCGACGACGTTTATTTGATAAAAGAGCAGCAACAGCAGCAGCGGGAAAACATTTTGAAGCACATTTAACATAATTACAGTCAATTGACTCAGTGTAATCATCTAATCTATAATACCATGATTTAACTTATTCAACATTGCACGAACAACCTACGTTTCTGCCTTACCTTTCTCGGAGATCCTTCACAAGATCATTTGTTTTATTGTCATCTGCTGCAACTGCATCTCCGTTGAATGGACTAGCCAAGCTGACGGCCAGCAGTGCCAACAGAATTAGAATCTTCATCTCCAAATCTTCGTGACTACTGGTTCTTGGAAACACGTATGTCGCGCTTTTATACGCTTTGCATTGATCGTAAATATCGTGATATTTTGAATGAAAAGATGAATTATATTCACAAAACAACAAAAAAAGCAACAACGACAACAAAAAAAAGATCAAAATTTCTTCAAAATTTAACACCGCGTTTGATTTTAAGCTCCTCGGAAAATATTATTCTGAGGATTTATAAGTAAAGCTAAATATCAGCCACAGTAATCCAATAAGTAAATATATCCTTGACCAAAAATGTTTCCAACAGTAAATGTCGTCTTAAAACTTGTAATGACTTGTAATGACTCTGGTTAAAAAAAAATATATGAACAAATATTAATTTAAAGGCTCTGTTCAAATTTTAACAAAGCAAGACTGAGTATTATTCATGGTTTTTATCTCTATATTCCTATACCTATAGGCAACCTAAAAAGCAAAAAAAGGGGCAAACTTTACCCTAAGAAATTGTTTTCAATTATCACTCTTTTTTCTTTTAAAGTTGAGAGATACGATATCAAGGTTTGCGTGAGGTTTTGAACCACTTTACCGGCGGCATTGAGGCTTTTCTCCAGTCAGTAGGCGAGGGTTTGCGATATTTTTTCTGATTTAATTGTTGCCTTTATTATTTAGGTGTGTATTCGTCGTTTCTTCCTTTTAAGTACCTCCATTAAAAATTGTTAAAACTAGCAATGCAATCTAGAATGCCTCTATATTTTCAGTTTATTTCAGTACATACGGATGTAATTTCTTGTATTGTACTCGCCTGGACTAGCCCCTACGCTACCTGGGGGCCAAAGTAATGTCATTAATCAGTTGAAGTCTGCTATAAAAAAAACCTTATTGTTGTTGCTTTTATTACTCTCCTTCTTATTATTATTCTTCCTCTTCTTCTTCTTAATTAGTATCATTATTATTGTTATTATTATCTTTATTAATAGTATTTATTTAGTAGTAGTAGTAGTAGTAGTAGTAGTAGTAGTAGTAGTAGTAGTAGTAGTAGTAGTAGTAGTAGTAGTAGTAGTAGTAGTAGTAGTAGTAGTAGTAGTAGTAGTAGTAGTAGTAGTAGTAGTAGTAGTAGTAGTAGTAGTAGTAGTAGTAGTAGTATTTATTGTTATCATTATTACAGTTGTTGTTGAGAAGTTGAAATGCCTAGCTTTGCCATGAAAAGGTTGCCTTTGCACAAGACAATGTGCATAGGATTTGGCTTAGTCTTATCGGATCCAGTTGACACACCTGTATTCGTTTGATTGTTACTTTTGTCGTTTGTGCTTGTGACCACACTCACATTTTCAAGCAATTTTTAGTGTTAATAGTAAATAAAGAGGACCAATCTACTCTTTCTTATCGAAATACTACAGTTCAATTACAAGCTGGTTGCTAAATTAATGTCAGGCAACAACAATTTATTTCCCTAATTTTCTCCGTTAATCAGTAACGTCAATAACTACCCGCTAATAACGCAAACTAATAAAGACAATTCGCTGTAATAATAAATAAGTCATATGTAACTTTAATATGCAAAATAAATCAAAATGCTTTTTCGGAGGTTTGATTATAGAGGATCTGGTGACGTTTCCGGATGCCAAGCGTTGAAAGCCATTTTATTTTTTAACTGCACATCCTTTTCTACAGCTACTGTGAAACCACTGATCATGATTTGTAACAAATAATTT
Source organism: Porites cylindrica (assembly GCA_964035525.1). Taxonomy (NCBI): domain Eukaryota; kingdom Metazoa; phylum Cnidaria; class Anthozoa; order Scleractinia; family Poritidae; genus Porites; species Porites cylindrica. Next base: position 42,448,841 of record OZ037777.1, on the reverse strand, counting down.
GTGATTTTTCCCCCCTTAGGCGGTACTTGTAGAGGAAGTTAGTTAGAACGCAGGGGCGTATACGCACAGGAAGGCGTAGTGAAACAAGCGAGGAAGGCGCAAGACTCTAGGGAGATCTGGGGACATACTCCCCCAGAGGATTTTTATTTTCATGGACCTTGGAAATTCCATTTCCCATGATTTCCAGGGGGAAGTTTCATAAATCATAGTATGAAAAAAAAAACGCTAACTATATAGTAAATTTGTTGTTTATTTGTCAACCTTTGGTACTACTGGTATAAACTGTAAACGGGCTACAGGAAAAGGGCCAGACGTCTCCCTTTAAGACGGGAAAATTGGGAAACTGTTTTGTCAATATCCACGTTCTTGTGCTTGTGTATATGGAGTATTGCCAAAGAGGATAGCCGCTCCTCACTCATAGTGCGTCGAAGAGGTTTTTCCAGTCTCTTCAAAACTGCGTTCGGTAGCGCAGGTTGACACAGGATAGGTTAGCAAAGTGGCAAGAGCGACATTGATCCCTGGAAAGAACTGAGGGCTTCTGTGATCAAGTGTCCGGTCGACCAGAGTTGTGTTTTTTTTTTGTCTCTCTTTATTTCATGACTTTCTTAAAGCAAAACTAAAACGAAAAATCACGTCCTCTTCTCTTAAACCGAGAATTCTAGAACGCTAAAAAACCTTTTTAAATATAATTTGATGTAATTGTTAAAAAGGGACTTATCCTCTGTTGGTTGGTTCCCTTTCATTAACCTTGTTAATCACACCCCGGCTAAAGAAGTTGCTTATTGATCTTTGGGCCATTTAATTCATTTACCACTCAAATTTTTACTGAACTGAGCACCTTGAACATGAACTCATAAATTCTGACCCGAAATGACTGCATTTCACGCTTTCATCAAATCGGATCAAATTCTTTCGTGGACCTCTCAGAAAAAGGAAGAAAATGACTTCAAGGGTTCAAAAGGTAAAGTCTTTGTATTGCTATTCGTGGATTTCGATCCATTTCTTTCTTTTTTTTTTTCGCTTTTCATTTTGTTACTGTGGTTGTGATGACAGGGTTTTGAAAATGAATAGTACAATATTCACAATTTTTTTTTTTTTAGTAAAATAGCAACAATACAAGCAAAAAAGTCTTGCATGTGTAAAGGTCGCTTTTCGCCAAAAAATCTATAAATAAATTAGTCAAATAAAGAAATCAATAGAATGAAAAAATATATATAATTATCATTTAGTTTTTTCAGGTACGCAGTTGCGTAAGGATGCATTCAATGCATCTGCTAACAATATAATCAAATATCGGAAAAGTGTACTTAAACCAAGAAACTAGCAAATATCACTTTTTAACTCAGTACTGAATATCGGCTGTACCACGAAGCCATGCATTGACTTCTCGTCACATCAAACATAATGAACAAAATGTAAAGCAAAGAGGAAACACTTAAAATTGGTCGAGCTAGTCAAAGTAAATCTCCTCAACTTGTTTAATTAAAGGAGCTGTGTCACGAAATTCAGCCAGAATTAGGTTATTGCAAAATGCTCTTTAAATTAAAAGAAACATAAAAATAACCGCTTAAAACGTTAAAGGAAGGTTAAAATAACGCAACAGAAATTTTAACGCAATTTCAATATAATTGTTATTAGGATTTCAGCCTAACAGTTTATCAAAGTTTAACTCTGCTGTTTGCAGCTTCAAAAGTAATGCTCAGAGGACATATTTGTTTGTCTCTAATCTTTGATTTTGTCATTTACATGTGATTTGTTTGCCTAGTTTCAGTTCCATAGCGATTGAGGGCGAGTAATTGGCAAAATAAAACAAAATGAACTGGACTGCTGTGACACAGCCGCTTTAACGACTACAACAAACAGCAACAACAACAACAACAACAAAAAAAACAACAACGACAACGAACAAAGTTAGAACTAAAGTTAGCGTACCTAAACGGTAAAACCACGCTATGCCTATGTAAGCATACTATCCTTTTTCATATAACTGACCTTTTAAAAGGAGTTACAGGTACTACAACTATTCAACACTTGAATTAGAACGACTTCTAATAAATGAAGAATTGCTATAGAAATCGGCGTCCTTTTACAATTACTCTCATTCCCCTAAAAGAGAAAACAGAAATTGAAATTAAATTAAAAGCCCAGGATTTTTCCTTCGGAAAGTTTTTCTTCCCCATTAAGTTATCTCTGTATGTGTCAATGTTTTTATGATCATGTGGTCCAGTGAAATCAGAAATTAGGTGTAAGTGAATATGATGAGCAACATAAGCTGTTGAGAAGAACCTAAAAAATACATGCTTGACAGAAAATAGAAACCTGACCTTTGCGTGGACCGAACGTAACAGCTCTAAACAAAGGTCAGGGTTTGATTCCCGGTCAAGCCTGTATTGTTTCAGATTCTTTTTCGACCGCTTAGGTTGCTACAATTGCGAGGATCACGTCCACTTTCATCTCTTCATCCGCAGTTCAATATATGATTTATATATTCCAAGTCATAATGAAGTTAATTTGCTCAACCAGCTATTGAACGTGATACAAATAGTAAAACTAAAATAAATTGTTTCTCACCGGCAGTAACTTATGCCGGGTGGACAAACGCTTTAAACTCCCCAGTCAAATTTTGTTGATTCCTAGCTGTTACCAATAAATTGAAATGTGAAATAGTTGGAGTTATGGAGTTATGAGTTCAATTTAGATTAGATATCTTATTTGTAAAGTAAAATCCAAACAAGTGACATATTGCAAAATTAGTCTGATATAATATCAGCCGCAATATTTTCTCTTTTAATTTTGGCGATGCAGATCAGGGACGCTAATTTTTATAGCAACACCAGTGTGAGAGTCCTTCTCATTATAACCTACTAAGTATTTGCAAAATTAGAATTAAAATGTAGGAAGAGTTACTACGTTTACTTTCTTGACAGTAAGGATAAACAAAAATGATTCCTGAAGTTCTAAAAAGGTTGGATAATGTGAATTATGATTTATGCATTAATATTCACTAACATTATTGTTCGGGTCGGTTTCTGATCACTACAATAGACCCAGGCCGTATGGTTTCAAGGGAAAGTACAGAAAGTACGAAATCCGCGCCGAAACGATGGCTCTTTGCATGATGTTCTCACAGAAAACAAATTGGGCAAAAATTGACATCGGGTCTCGTCTTTTTTTATTATTTGTATAATCCAATCATTTACAATGCTAAAGTTACTTGTATTTGGATCCCTCGATACTTACAGAACCTATCAGGAGTCCCAAAACAGAGCAGCTGTTGATCTCCCTTACTATATATAAGCCAATGTCAAGGAGTTTTCACGATCCCATTTATTTTTAGCATTTTAGAGTACTTTACAGATGCAGAAAAAAAAATACAATAAATAGCAATTAAAATACTTTTCCTGCCTTCAGTCTTTTAGCAGGTGTGTTAAAGGGAGCCCGGCTATTGGAGACACACTCCTGGCACCAGTAATGCCACGAGAACGGGCCGGGAAATACAGTTATAACATCTCAACACCCATAGGGCTCACAAAACCAAAATATCAGAAGCAATATCGACGCTAATATCTCTCTAGTTACAGTTGTCGAGTGAGAAATCAGTATACAAACATCTTGGGCAACACAAGCCAAACCGGGCTGTTTAAATTACTCTAATACTCTTTTTGGCTCAGTCTGAACTAAGCTACTTGAAGGGAAGTTGTTGTTTGAAAAAAATAATAATGAAAATAAGACATTTCTTACGGGAAGAATCGAAAGGATTCAAGGGCACTCAGTATCGATGTAAGGTTTGACATCCAAAAAAAGTGATTCACATCTGATTTTGCCATGCGTCCCTTTTGTTTAAAATATTATACCGTGAAATATTTTGATACATGAGGGCGCTTTCTGCAATAACAGCGTTCGTTCCCTTCTCTTGCGATAATTCAAGATGGCGTCACATGAAATCGCCGTGAACAGCCTGGAACACGTAAACCTTTGCAAACACTCGTAAATGAAACACTCATCTCCATCAGAACGTTTCCAACGGAGAAACCTATTAATAGTTCCACTTATTCCAGGGAATTTTTCATTGAAATGCCCGTATACTAGCCTGCGTCGCATACACCCTAAACCACCTCCAATAGTCTAGACCGACGCGTAGGCCGGCTGCAACACATGCTACAGGAAGATGGTGTTCTCCATTTACATCCCAACCGGAATATCGAGAATTTCTTGGTAAAAGGAAAGCGCCCAATGGCAACTTTATGTGCGAGAACACTTTTCAAAGGATAGGTCTCTTTGGGAAAATAGAATCCTTGAGCAGATATGTTGAAATAAAACGTTGGAGAAAGATCGCAATGGAAAAATGGTTCAATATTTGATATGATTTAGAATATTGAAATTTTTAAAAAAATTTCATAGTGGGAGTTAAAATTTCAGTATTTGACATGCTTGCAGAATATTAAGTAACAATATTCAAGTAACTCATCGACAATTATTGTTTTTTGTAAGATATCAGGCCATCTTTGTAATATCCGGACAAGGATGTTCTTCGTAATGATTTACGTATGGTCTTTCTTTCCGGCTATTACTAAGGTACGTAAAGGAAAAAGCTATTTGAAAGAACAAAAAAAGGTTTTTCTTACAGAAATAGACCACGAGAATATGCTACAACAACAACAACAATTATAATCTTTAATTTCTTAATCACGTTTTACAAGAAGTGCACTCAGTGATAAATTAATAGGCTATTATTAATAATTGTTTGCGATCCAATTAAACAACTTTTACTTGAGAAACGACATGTGAAGTGTTACTTTTTCCTTTCTTCATGGTCTATTTTTATTACCGATGAAAAAGAATACAATTTCGGACATACGTGTTGGCCTCAGCACTTAGCTAATAAAGAGGCTTGAAGTGTAGGTTCTCAATTTAAACTTCATTAAATTTCGGAAGTTGTTATAAAACAGACGCTAATTTTGGGGGCCGTGGGTTGAGCATTTTTATTCTTAACGGAAGTCGCCGTTTGATTTTTACAGTATCAACATACTTAAAAAATTTCGCTGCAAAGAACACCCCTTCGTAACAGACCCAGTGAAACCCTACCCAGTGGTTTAATTCAGTCTACCCCGTGATTATTTAGCCTCCCCAGTACCTCACAAATAATTTGTTTCTACCCGACTGATTTTTTGCTTTCCCGTTCACTTTCTACATTGCACAAGACTAGTGTATTTCGTTGTTCATATTTGTTTACAAGAAGCAAAAATATAAAGCATTTGTTGACATTGACAAATGAAAAACAAAATACAGAGGGTACAGGTTACCAATCTGACATTAAAAAGAGCAAGCCGTTTAGTTCTTGTCGCTATAGAAATATGTACAAACTGTTCAAAGTTTTCATACCGGTAAAAATGTAAGGCCTGCCCCCCCGCCCCCCCGCCCCCCCCCCCCTTTTATGGGAAGAACACAACTAAACAACTAAGTTAAGAAAACCCAGAAGAAAATAAACCAACCCAGTGACGTTTTAATCGAGAGCCCAGTGAAGATATAGATTCTACTGGATCTGTTACAGAGGGCTGTCAAAGATATAAAGGCGCAAGGAGGGGATCAAGGCTCAATGATGAAATGGCAAGCAACGACGAAGTGAAAGAAATTGCCAATGAATTTCAAGCAGAACCAACTTAAGCGGAAGATAAGAAAGGCTCATCCACCCGGGGACCCGGTGGCAAAATTAACTTTAACGAACGGTTGTCAGCGGTGAGTGTTTCTTTACGGAAAGTCTCCAGTTTAAGCGAGCATCTGACATCACTTTAGATAAAGGTAGAGGTTGCATTACAGATGCTAATCAGCAAAATATAATGATTTTAAAAAGGAAGCAATTTTCATAAGCTGGCGCCACCTCAGATGAAGGCTCATCTGAGAGAGAATTTATAGCAGAAGCCACAGACTCCTGTACAGTGGCATCTGCTCACTGGTGTTTTCACCAGTGAGGACACTGACCCCGAGGCAGACTGCAGATACACGTGCACCATGAAGGGATCCAAAGACTGGATAACTGCTTCACATACTGCTTTAGCTATATCCTGGACCATGGTTGAACTGGGGTTGACTATGGATGGTGATTTCAAGGTGGGTGGGGATGGTGTCGTGGCAGTTGGTGTGAAGCTGGATGTAGATGTGGAAGGTAAAGAGTCCTGTGCACACACGCCTGACGTGGGAAGCCAGAGGGCCCCAACCTACGTGCTGTCATTTTGGGACATAAAGGACGAGGCATTGTCCGATGCGAAAGCAAAATAAAGACAAAACAAAACAGTCAGCGTTCAAAGCAAGGCCAGACCCGATTACTAGGGGTGGCCTTAAGAGGCCAAATACAAAAACAATACAGCAGCACATGACAACACAGACAAACAACGTATAAACAGCGGTGTAGCATAGCAGGGCAGAGAATACAACACAGTTTCGCCTTAGAGTGCTGACTGTAATAAAAAATATACTGTGCCTATACACAGGCCAGTGGCATCACGCCATGCAGATGGGTGCCATAGAGTTATCATCATAGTCTCCAAAATAGAAAGAGCAACGACAAGATACGACCGAAATGTACGAGGCGGAGCTCTCGATAATATTCGTTATAGTTTGTTCAAAGAAAATATAAAATCGTGTAATGCTAAGCGGCGAAGGCAACGCCGGAGAACGGTGAAAAACAACAATAGGTCTAATTAGCCAAAAAAACATTTTTGCACGTGCAGCACACTTTTTTTGCACACTTCTTTGCCTTTGTTTTGCACGACTACAACGTGAAACTTCCAGAAACTTCCTAGTTACACTTTTTATGGAGGAAATGTCGTACGTGTTCGCGTTCACTTTTTTTCACTGCCGCTCATTTTCTCCTTCAGTGTTGGCCGCTAGCATTTCTCATTTTTGTCACCGCTGCAACAACATTTTCATGTTGTTCTTCCAACAAAAAGTGTCTCCTTTGTTTTTTTATCTCTCGCTCTAGATCTCTGTCGTCCTTTTCTCGTTGAGCTTCGCTAGCTTGCCGCCTACTTTCTCTTTTTCTCTGTCTTTCTCTTGCTCTATATTCCAAATTTGTGGACATGACAATCAATCTAAGCCTAATACTTTAGAAAACACAGATACAGAGACAATTTCCTCTTTCCGTTTTTGTCTTCATTGACTCTTTAGTTGTCTCAGACGCGGGTGGCTATGCGATTTTCCGCCAAAATAACCTCGTGTTTGTATTTGGGTTGCCATACCTGTTGACCTGTTGATTGAGTTATTTTACATTGGTTTGCTTGCTGTGCGGACAGACGGACGGTCGGGCGGTCGGTCGGTGTACGCGCGAGAGCTCCGCTAAAATTTCTAACACGAATTGGGAAGGATGTTGTCAGTTATGGAATAATCCTCACAGCTGATATACTGACAACTTAAACACTGGCAAAATTTGATAAGATAAAGTTATCATATTAATAACCAATCGACTAATCTACATAGCTTAGCCTAATGTCGGTAACTAGACCAGATTATATATTAATTGAGGACGTAAATACGCCAAGTGTTGTTGTAATATGGTCAACAAAAAAATAAATACATCTTTGATGGGCCATTCACTATTATAGGGCCAACCCACATATTAAATTCGACAAATACAATACGTAACACACTATGCAATGAAAACATCGTCAGAAGTAAATCAGATACATGTAGACCAATTCTGAGGATCATATCGGCGATCATCTGGCCAGTGCTAGTGATAGACTAACTCCGTCGAGTGTTGAAACAATAAACAGCGATGCAGCAGTGTGGTATTACAAAATTCTCCCTGAAATATCATCCAAAAAATCCTTTATTGACTGTTCAAAACGGACTGGAAACCTAGAAGCCACTTTGTATTGATTTAAGACAGGATCTTCTTTCTACGTCATTATCGGTTTCTATAGCTGAAGCGCAAAATTAAAATTGCGTGACGAACAGCTTTTCTCGTTTTCAAGCAGATGCAGAAGAACTGGACATTTTATTTTATCAAAATCTTAAAATAAGGCCGTAAGCTATCTTTTCGTAAAATTGCCGTTTTGGCCGGGTATAGAGTATCCCTTTAAACTGCTTAGTATATTTTCTGTATTGAATTCTGTATTCGAGGTCTTGTCGAGTGAAGTGTGCATACGTTTTTCTTTATGTGACTGAAAAATTTGATAAACCATGTAAGCTAAATGTAAGCTTATAAATGTATAAATAAACTTATACGTTTTAGTCATCTTCGTTTAAGCCTATTCAACTATTTTTTTTTTCCAAATACACAAGATTTTGCATTGGCTCCGTTAGACAAATTTTTAGCTAGAAAGAAGGTTTCAGTATAATTTAAAAACTTTCGACAAGAACGTTAACTCCATTGGAAAAAATATGGCTTAAAGAAGTTTTAACCATCACTGAAAATGACCTTAATATGGCTTTAAGGTATTTACCTTGTTAAAAGATTTTGAGACCATCTCGCATTTTTATTGATCTCAATCACCGACCACTATTTCGGTCAATTTCTGGTTATCCTCGTCGTATTTCTGTAGTGATGACCTGCTGATTTTTTTGTGCTGTTTGAAACAATGAGTTCTCAAGCCTGTAAGAAAGTTTTGAGACCTCCAAAACCTTTCAACGTTTAAATCGTTTTTTCTTAATCCAACTCAGCCGCAGTTTTCTTATGTTTGTTTGTCTTCTTGGTGAGAAGTGACCCGCATTAGCCTCGCTTTTGCGCAAAAACAAGCGCTCGTCCTAGGCCGCCCGGGAATACGAAACTAGCTTCTTTCAAAACTGCTCATGCTACGGCAAGCAAAATTACAAGTACTCATCATTTTCAACATCTAGGCATATTGATTATTGACGCAATGACGTAATCTGACGTCATATTGTTGAATTTATTGGCAGATTCCAAATTTCCTCAAAGTACATTTAAGCGAAAAATACTTAAATACTAAGGTATTTGATAAAATCAACAAGTTCGCTAACGTATAAATAACCTTTAACAATAGCAGTGATGTCATGATGGCATCATCTATTACTGAAAAGGGACTGAAAGCATCCGTCATCTTAGAGCCGTAACTTTGAATTACTTAAAACCCACATACATCGAGGAATTTTTAATATGAAACTTGATCTGAGTATTAAAGGATGCATAGGAAGCAAAAAAATCTACAAAATATGCAATTCCGGGAGAAATGAACACTGTTGGAAATTAAACTCAGCATGTTCCATTTGGTCATGTTTTTTTTTTCTCAAACTAGTCGCTACAAAGAGACGTTTGTTCTTAGGCCAACGTAGTTTGATCATAGATAAAACACAAACAGCGGTGATAAACATTTTGAGTTTTTGCAATTCTTTAAACTTGACGTTCGTATGCTATTCAACATACATTTTCAAAAGTTATCATAAGTGTCCGTTAAAGCAAATGACGAAACTACATTTTTTTTACAAGAGGTCTGGAAATGAGAATAAGAATTTAAAAATTCTTAACAGTAATGAATACAAAATTTAGGCAACAGCCAATAAAGCAACAGCTTTTCACTGCTGATGTTGACATTAAAAGCTGGCTTAAGGCCTTGTATAAACAAAATAAATCATGACAAAATAGACAAAAATGTTTCTTTTATTTGTTACAATGATAATCTGTTTTGTCAGATGCTAAGATTTCAAAAGCGATCCCATTTAATGTTATGTCCGGTGGTAGGAACTTCATGGTCAATAATAACTGAAGAGTGATCTTAGCATCTGTAATTTTTTAATATATATTCTCGTCACTTGCTTTAATGGTCACTTAAGATCACTTTTGAAAATGTATGTTGAATAGTGCTAGTCAAGTTTACAAAAATGCGAAACCTCACAATGTTTATCACCGCTGTTTGTGTTTTATTTTAGTCACTACAAAGCCTGGATTTCATCAACAGCGACGATAACTTTGATAAGATAATGCTAATGTAAATGTAATATCATAATTCCATTGGTAAGAACATAATGAAAACCTATTTTTTAGAAAAAAAAAGTGCAAATTGTGAAAAACATGGCCGACAAAACTTGATTCCTATGGTAACGTCAATGTTGACGTCCATGTCACGACCACTTTAAATTAAAATGTTTGCAGATAATTTTTAGGAAAAGTCGCTAAATTTGGTGGTCATATATATGGACGGGGGTGAATAGAGGTATGTAGATCCGCCGAACCGTTATGATTTATTAACCTAATTATATAGCTGTTAGTTAATCCGATATTGTCAGCAAAGCTATTATTAGTAACTTTAAGATCCAACAACGCGGACGCCAAAGAGAACGGAAAAAAAAACAATAGGTTTTGGAAGCAAAACAACATCTTTGCATGTGCATCACGCTTTTTTCTACATTTCTTTGCCCGTTTTTGCACAAATACGAAAATGAAAATGCCTAATTTCGCGTTTTATAGAGTACGTAAACAAGCAACAGCGAAATTTTATTTCTCTTTGCGAACTTGGATATGGTCCCTAGGAATTCCATTTCAGGAGGGTTCGCCTACATTTGACATAGTAAGTGGTTAGGAATAATTGCGATAAAGACTGGAAGCACGCAACTTTTTAAGCGACGTTCTCGTTGCCGGCGCGTCGGTGGATCTTAAAGTCCCTATTATTAATTTTAACGAACTGTCCAATTAAGGATTAATTTGGATAGTTTCAGATAGGGCATTCCTTTACCAATACGCAAACTGTCCAATTTAAGAAAAATAGGGCAGCTGGTCTGAGCCAATCAAATGTCAGAAAATACAATAGGCAATGCAAACTAGCCAATCAGTGCAAGGTCCCTGTGACAACGCGCCAAGAAAAGTTTCGTTGGCTGACACCGGTTCGTCCTCGAACACTCTTGGCTTTTTGTTGCTGTGAATGTCGTTTTGTTTTCTTGCTCAGTAGTGCTGTTTTCTTTTGGCTTCTTTTCTGGGCCATTTAAAAGCAAAGGAAAATGTATGACCAAACTGATGAAAGTTTGTATTGGAAACAATCAACGCATAGATTTCTTGAAAATGCACGAGCAGTGAAACTTTGAACCAGAATAAGAAAACACAGATACTTGTGTTTAGATGTTGGCAGTACAAAAACAAATGGACCAATTCTGCGGAAATAGTTTGAGGCAATGAATGAATTGTTTATTTTCACTAGTTTTTGTATTTAAATTAAGTATTTGCGTCGTGGCTTTGTCTTCTTTATACTCGAAACTGCGGTTTTCATCTGTAGCACAGTATGTGTTCAGACCATTGAAGGAGCTTTCAAAATTTGAATTGGCAACAAAATGCCAAAGTATAAAACAGCAATACTAGTTGTACGTTTGTTTACTTGCAAAGAATAATTTGAATGACACTAGGAAAAGAAATCTTTTTTAGATCTCGCGTGTGTGTGTGTGTGTGTGTGTTTTTTTTTTCAGCTACAAACGGACGGGTTCAAGTGTACAATATTTCGCAAAAACTGACCAAGTTGGAAATAATTTTTCTCAAAAAATTCCTGTGACAGCGAAATTGGACTCGGCCTACGGCCTCGTCTAATTTTGGCTGTCCTCGGAATTTTTTCACCCAATTATTTCCAAACTGGACAGCATGTAGTCCTATTACATATACAAATCCGCCCCTCCATTTTCGCCTTCAATCCGAAACCCGGGCAAAAATATTTTAATTACACGCATAGACGAAAATCCACGCCCAATTTAAAATAGATGAATCCTCAATCCGCTGCAATTGCAGGATCCGAAAATCCGTTAAAATCTTGCTTAAAATCCGAAATCTAAGCAAAAATATTTTCAAACTCCACCAAACCGTTCGCCTATTCACCCCACTCTATATAACTCCATATAATATAACTTGAACGGTTTTCAAGTTATTCAACTTTTTCGCGCGGGGGGAAATTTAAGTAGACGCAAGATGTTTTTCGCAAAAGTGATGTGGACGGTGGAGTGTTTAGCCTTTGAAATAGGAGCAAAAAAAACAAACAAACAAAAAAAAACAAACAAATTTAGGCCAGCCGAGCAGCACTATTGAGGAGTAAATTCACCCTGTAAGGCAAGGTTTTGTGGATATTTGCATACCTACTAGCGCTTATGTGAGTCATTACCCGAGGGTTTCCATTGATTCAAATATAAATTTGGAAGAGCTCTTGTTGGTATTTTGCACTTTGCAGTATGTTGGTCCTTCTTGATTACAGATCAATTACTCCGCCTTCCCTTGGTTCATTTCTGCCTTTACACAGAAAAAAATGTTCCTTTAGTTTGTTTACTACATGCTCTAGGCTAGAAAGTGTGCAAGGTCACATTCGAAACCCAACTTAAAACCACCTTTGAGAAGTGGCTAAGAAAGGTGTGAAAACGTAGTCCCCTGCCAATACTGTGGCAAGAAACCACGGGGAAATGATTTACGCAAAAAACAGAACAGTGAATACATAGACTACTCCAAAGAGACTAATTTCAAAGAAAGCAGGTCAAAAAACCCAAACACATAAGCTATATTCCAATCTGAACACGTAAGAACATAACCACAGGAAAAGAAACTATGCAAAACAAAACGAATAGCGAACACGTCAACTGAGCTGACGTACAATGCCACAAATCCCACGCCAAAACCAAAAATAGTCCGAAACTATCCCACGAGCCTGCGCGCGCCTCTAAACTATGCCGCCAGGATATCAATTTCTGATTAATTCGTTCCCATGTCTCTCAATCGTCAGAAATGCAACAGTGATGAAAGTATCATCATGGCTTACTTGCTCAAAATATTATGAATACATGTACAGGAAGGGTCATTAAATCCATGGAATTAAGCAGTTGAGAGGTAAATACTTTTACGAACATATTTGATACAGAGCAATTTCTTGAAAGCATCTAGTACTGCAACAAGTACTAAACTTGAATATTTGTAAAACTGATGTGACGTTCGACATATACCGATCACTAGCAACTGTTACAGTCCTGGTTTAAGTCCCGTTCAGCAAATCGACGCCATGGACTGATGAGGACCAGCAGTGGACAGTCAAAAGGTAGACGAACCCTACTATACACCCATACCACAATGAATAATAACTTGAATATCGTGCCCTATGTTAGCTAAGAAATAATTACAAGAAACTGATACAGAAGAGCTCAACAACGTGGTAAATGCTATTTATTATCTTATTACATATCATTCACAGATCTTTAGCAGGCAGTCTAGTTTAATTTAAAAAATTTAAGATAACAAGCTTAATTACATCGTGTTATTGTTCGCTTTACACTTCACTCATTTTTCATGTCAAGTTTATCTCAGTTTAAAGGGTCATCTGAGCAAATCTAGAGAGGATGCAAAAATAATAAAAATAAGAGACAAGAAAAAGAACTTACAGACAGTTTATCCCGACTGTAATCAGTTGTAATCAATTCCAGCATTGAGCGACCCTTTAGCGAAATAATTGTGTATTTATAATTCTTTTATCAAGTGATTTAAGTTAACACCGATAAAAGAAATATTGGGCGGTTGATATCGATGGAGCAACAGTGTGATCTACCAGTGATATATTGTTGCAGGAAAATACATGTCACGATTGTCTCGATTTTTCTTAAAAGTACATTGAGAATAAAAGGAATAAAACTTATTCTTAGTTGTAGTTGTTAAAATTTTTGGAGCTTTGTCCCCCCCCAAAAGGAAACAACAACAACAACAACAACAACAAACAAACAAACAAACAAACAAGCAAAGAGGAAACAAAAGAAAAAAATGAAAGGAAACCAGTATATCCATTGTTCTAAATTTATTAATTTCGGACAAGTGCCAGTTGTTAGCTGGATACGTTTAATTTCATTATTGCCAATTCAATTGGAAGGTCTCTTCCTATTTAAGATAGTTTGAAATCCACCCCTGCATTGGGCTCGTGCGATCTTAGTTGTTCGCTCTTTTGATTGTTTGTTTGTTTTTAAGTTTTAAAATAATTACTACTACAAAATAAACTGGCAAGCGAATTGAAATCAAAACAAAATGAAAGAATTCTTGAAAATAAGGATGAAAAATAAAAATATAGTTAAATGAAAATAAAATAAAACTAAATATTAAAGACAAGTTTAAAATAAGGAAAAATTAAACAACTAATAAAGTGAAAATAAACCAAAAATGAAAAGTATCGCAAAAATTCCACAAGGCATAGACGACGCTAGGCTTATTGGATCAACAGATGGAAACTGGTCTTTTCGGGTTTTGTGAAGGAATTAGCTCTACCTTTTAGCTTGCTTATTGAAGAGTTAGTAGTCTGTTTAGGAAATGTTAGACAGACAGATACATGGATAGACAGACAGGCAAACATTTATAGATAGATAGATAGATAGATAGATAGATAGATAGATAGATAGATAGATAGATAGATAGATAGATAGATAGATAGATAGAAAGATAGATAGATAGATGATAGATAGATAGATAGATAGATAGATAGATAGATAGATAGATAGATAGATAGATAGATAGATAGATAGATAGATAGATAGATAGATAGATAGATAGATAGATAGATAGATAGAAGGATAGGTAGATAGATAGTTTGTTTACCGTTTTGGTCGTTTCAGTCATCAACCAAAGCGGCGGCTTCGTCGACGGCTATTACGTCGGCGGAAACGTCGAATTAATCTGCGACCAACACGTCGTATGATTTTGCGGAAAATAGGATCTGAAGACTCGTTTTCTGGATTGGTCAAAGCGTTTTCTATTCCATCTTCGTTCTCCAGTTCCTCACCATCGTTGTCTTCTGGCCCCATATCTTCATCTTGCAATGTTTCATCACTAAAGTGAGATTTAACCGCATTTACAGATTAAACCCTGCATCTACGCAAAATAAGTCGTCTTGCTAAAAATAATCACACTGGTGGCACTTTATTGAAGTTATTATCAAAACTGAGTACAGTAATTTACCGGCAATTAACAGTACGCGCAAGCTCTATAGTGAACGATAAATCCAAAGATGTAGAGCAGCTGGTTTTAACTGCACTCTATAGCCAACAAGTGTGTAATTTATGTGTCGATAAACCACGAAACAAAGTCCCAAACACTTTCTCATAATCAACAAAGTCCTCTGGGTTAAAAAAAATAATAACAACGACGTTTCTTTAAGAAAAACAGCAACATCAGCAGCAGACTGTAAAAATTTAAAAGCACATTTAACATACTCGTACCACTGAGAAAGACTGAAGAGTTACCCTCTTAATCTCATACATAAAATCTATTTTTTTAACCTATTCAACGTTACACGAGCCACGTTTCTGGCTTACCCACGATAGCGTCTTCTTCGACGACGCGAGGACCCGCGACGGCTTCTACGTCGGCGGAAACGTCGAACTACTCGGCGACCAATACGTACGATTCTGCGGAAAATAGGATCTGAAGACTCGTTTTCTGGATTGGTCAAAGCGTTTTCTTTCCCATCTTCGTTTTCCAATTCCTCATTATCGTTGTCTTCTGGCCCCATATCATAGGCGCCTTCTTCATCGTCTTCTTCATCGTTCTCACTTTCGTTGCTTATATCTTTGTTTGGATTTTCATCCTGTGTATCTTCATCTTGCAATGTTTCATCACTAAAGTGAGATTTAACCGCATTTACAGATTAAACCCTGCATCTACGCAAAATAAGTCGTCTTGCTGAAAATAATCACACTGGTGGCACCTTATTGAAGTTATTATCAAAACTGACTACAGTAATTTACCGGCAATTAACAGTACGTGAAAGATCTATAGTGAACGATAAATCCAAAGATGAACAGCAACCGGTTTTAAGTGCACTCTATAGCCAACAAGTGTGTAATTTATGAGTCGATAAACCACGAAACAAAGTCTCAAACACCTTCTCAGAATCAACAAAGCTCTCTGGGTTAAAAAAAAAAAACAACAACAACAACGACGTTTCTTTAACAAAAACAACAACATCAGCAGCAGGCTGTAAAAATTTAAAAGCAGATTTAAGATACTCGTACCACTGAGAAAGACTGGAGAGATACCCTCTTAATCTCTTACATATATTCTATCTTTTTAACCTATTCAACATTACACGAGCTTCATTTCTGCCTTACCCATGGGAGCGTCGTTTTCGACCACGCGAAGAACGGCGGCGGCTTCGTCTTCGTCGGCGTAAACGTCGAATTCCACGTATTATACGGCGAGCACGGATGAGACGCTTTGCTAGAAAAGGAACAATAGGCAAAGCAGGATCTGAAGACTCGTATTCTGGATTAGCCAAAGCGTTTTCTTTCCCGTCTTCGTTCTCAAATTCCTCATCGTCGTCGTCTTCTGGCTCCATATCATAGGCTCCTTCCTCATCTTCATCTTCATCGTTCTCATTCTTGTTGTTTATATCTTTGTTTGGGTTTTCATCCTGTTTATCTTCATCTTGCAAATTTTTATCACTAAAATGAGATATAACGCAATTTATAGATTAAACCGAGCATGCAGGGCCGTAGCCAGGAAGAAACTACAACCGAGGCGAACACACGGTCCGTTGTACGAAATCAGCCGTATGAAATCTTCTAAAAAAACTCGCCATTGCTGGAGAAAATAAACGCAATGGTGACAACTTATTAAAGTTATTATCAAAGCTGACCTCAGTCATTTACTGGCAATTAATTTAAAGTACGCGCCAGCTGTACATTGGACGATACTTCCAAACACGGCTGGGTCTTAAGTTCACTCTAAAACCAGCAGGTGTACCTTACGTGCCAATAAAGTACGAAAAAAATCTCAAGACCCTTTTCATTATAATAAACGATGTGCTCTGCGTTGAAAAGCGACGACGTTTATTTGATGAAAGAGCAGCAACAGCAGCAGCGGGAAAACATTTTGAAGCACATTTAACATAATTACAGTCAATTGACTCAGTGTAATCATCTAATCTATAATACCATGATTTAACTTATTCAACATTGCACGAACAACCTACGTTTCTGCCTTACCTTTCTCGGAGATCATTCACAAGATCATTTGTTTGATTGTCATCTGCTGCAACTGCATCTCCGTTGAATGGACTAGCCAAGCTGACGGCCAGCAGTGCCAACAGAATTAGAGTCTTCATCTCCAAATCTTCGTGACTACTGGTTCTTGGAAACACGTATGTCGCGCTTTTATACGCTTTGCATTGATCGTAAATGTCGTGATATGTTGAATGAAAAGATTAATTATATTCACAAAACAACAAAAAAAGCAACAACGACAACAAAAAAAAAAAATCAAAATTCCTTCTAAATTTAACACCGCGTTTTTTATTCTAAGCTACTCCGAAAATAATATTCTGAGGATTTATAAGTAAAGCTAAATATCAGCCACAGTAAGCCAATAAGTAAATATCTCCTTGACCAAAAATGTTTCCAACAGTAAATGTCGTCTTAAAACTTGTAATGACTTGCAATGACTCTGGTTAAAAAAAATATATGAACAAATATTAATTTAAAGGCTCTGTTCAAATTCTAACAAAGCAAGACTGAGCATTATTCATGGTTTTTATCTCTATATTCCTATACCTAGGCAACCTAAAAAGCAAAAAAAGGGGCAAACTTTACCCTAAGAAATTGTTTTAAATTATCACTCTTATTTCTTTTAAAGTTGAGAGATACGATATCAAGGTTTGCGTGAGGTTTTGAACCACTTTACCCGCGGCATTGAGGCTTTTCTCCAGTCAGTAGGCGAGGGTTTGCGATATTTTTTTCTGATTTAATTGTTGCCTTTATTATTTAGGTGTTTATTTTCGTTTCTCCTTTTAAGTACCTCCATTAAAAGAAGTTAAAACTAGCAATACAATCTAGAATGCCTCTATATTTTCAGTTTATTTCAGTACATACGGATGTAATTTCTTGTATTGTACTCGCCTGGACTAGCCCCTACGCTACCTGGGGGCCAAAGTAATGTCATTAATCAGTTGAAGTCTGCTATAAAAAAAACCTTATTGTTGTTGCTTTTATTACTCTTCTTCTTATCATTATTCTTCCTCTTCTTCTTCTTAATTATTATCATTATTATTGTTATTATTATCTTTATTAATAGTATTTATTTAGTAGTAGTAGTAGTAGTAGTAGTAGTAGTAGTAGTAGTAGTAGTAGTAGTAGTAGTAGTAGTAGTAGTAGTAGTAGTAGTAGTAGTAGTATTTATTGTTACCGTTATTACAGTTGTTGTTGAGAAGTTGAAATGCCTAGCTTTGCCATGAAAAGGTTGCCTTTGCACAAGACAATGTGCATAGGATTTGGCTTAGTCTTATCGGATCCAGTTGACACACCTGTATTCGTTTGATTGTTACTTTTGTTGTTTGTACTTGTGACCACACTCACATTTTCAAGCAATTTTTAGTGTTAATAGTAAATAAAGAGGACCAATCTACTCTTTCTTATCGAAATACTACAGTTCAATTACAAGCTGGTTGCTAAATTAATGTCAGGCAACAACAATTTATTTCCCTAATTTTCTCCGTTAATCAGTAACGTCAATAACTACCCGCTAATAACGCAAACTAATAAAGACAATTCGCTGTAATAATAAATAAGTCATATGTAACTTTAATATGCAAAATAAATCAAAATGCTTTTTCGGAGGTTTGATTATAGAGGATCTGGTGACGTTTCCGGATGCCAAGCGTTGAAAGACATTTTATTTTTTAACTGCACATCCTTTTCTACAGCTACTGTGAAACCACTGATCGTGATTTGCAACAAATAATTTGTGATTTTTCCCCCCTTAGGCGATACTTGTAGAGGAAGTTAGTTAGAACGCAGGGGCGCATACGCACAGGAAGGCGTAGTGAAACAAGCGGGGAAGGCGCAAGACTCTATCAAGATCTGGGGACATACTCCCCCAGAGGATGTTTATTTTTAGGGACCTTGGAAATTCCATTTCCCATTTTTTTCTAGGGGGAAGTTTCATAAATCATAGTATGAAAAAAAAAAAAAAAAAAAAAAAACGCTAACGGGCTACGGGCTACAGGAAAAGGGCCAGACGTCTCCCTTTAAGACGGTAAAATTGGGAAACTGTTTTGTCAATATCCACGTTCTTGTGCTTGTGTATATGGAGTATTGCCAAAGAGGATAGCCGCCCCTCACTCATAGTGCGTCGAAGAGGTTTTTCCAGTCTCTTCAAAACTGCGTTCGGCAGCGCAGGTTGACACAGGATAGGTTAGCAAAGTGGCAAGAGCGACATTGATCCCTGGAAAGAACTGAGGGCTTCTGTGATCAAGTGTCCGGTCGACCAGAGTTGTGTTTTCTTTTTCTCTTTCTTTATTTGATGACTTTCTTAAAGCAAAACTAACAACGAAAAATCACGTCCTCTTCTCTTAAACCGAGAATTCTAGAACGCTAAAAAACCTTTTTAAATATAATTCGATGTAACTGTTAAAAAGGGACTTATCCTCTGTTGGTTGATTCCCTTTCATTAACCTTGTTAATCACACCCCGGCTAAAGAAGTCGCTTATTGATCTCTGGGCCATTTAATTCATTTACCACTCAAATTTTTACTGAACTGAGCACCTTGAACATGAACTCATAAATTCTGACCCGAAATGACTGCATTTCACGCTTTCATCAAATCGGATCAAATTCTTTCGTGGACCTCTCAGAAAAAGGAAGAAAATGACTTCAAGGGTTCAAAAGGTAAAGTCTTTGTATTGCTATTCGTGGATTTCGATCCATTTCTTTCTTTTTTTTTCGCTTTTGATTTTGTTACTGTGGTTGTGATGACAGGGTTTTGAAAATGAATAGTACAATATTCACATTTTTTTTTTTTTTAGTAAAATAGCAGCAATACAAGCAAAAAAGTCTTGCATGTGTAAAGGTCGCTTTTCGCCAAAAAATCTATAAATAAATTAGTCAAATAAAGAAATCAATAGAATGAAAAAATATATATAATTATCATTTAGTTTTTTGAGGTACGCAGTTCCGTAAGGGTGCATTCAATGCATCTGCTAACAATATAATCAAATATCGGAAAAGTGTACTTAAACCAAGAAACTAGCAAATATCACTTTTTAACTCAGTACTGAATATCGGCTGTACCACGAAGCCATGCATTGACTTCTCGTCACATCAAACATAATTAACAGGATGTAAAGCAAAGAGGAAACACTTAAAATTGGTCGAGCTAGTCAAAGTAAATCTCCTCAACTTGTTTAATTAAAGGAGCTGTGTCACGAAATTCAGCCAGAATTAGGTTATTGCAAAATGCTCTTTAAATTAAAAGAAACATAAAAATAACCGCTTAAAACGTTAAAGGAAGGTTAAAATAACGCAACAGAAATTTTAACGCAATTTCAATATAATTGTTATTAGGATTTCAGCCTAACAGTTTTTCAAAGTTTAACTCTGCTGTTTGCAGCTGCAAAAGTAATGCTCAGAGGACATATTTGTTTGTCTCTAATCTTTGATTTTGTCATTTACATGTGATTTGTTTGCCTAGTTTCAGTTCCATAGCGATTGAGGGCGAGTAATTGGCAAAATAAAACAAAATGAACTGGACTGCTGTGACACAGCCGCTTTAACAACTACAACAAAAAACAACAACAACAACAACAACAAAAAACAACAACGACAACGAACAAAGTTAGAACTAAAGTTAGCGTACCTAAACGGTAAAACTACGCTATGCCCATGTAAGCATACTATGTTTTTTCATAAAACTGACCCTTTTCAAAGGAGTTACAGGTAATACAACTATTCAACACTTGAATTAGAACGACTTCTAATAAATGAAGAATTGCTATAGAAATCTGCGTCCTTCTACAATTACTCTCATTCCCCTAAAAGAGAAAACAGAAATTGAAATTAAATTAAAAGGCCGGGATTTTTCCTTCGGAAAGTTTTTCTTCCCCATTAAGTTATCTCTGTATGTGTCAATGTTTATATGATCATGTGGTCCAGTGAAGTCAGAAATTAGGTGTAAGTGAATATGATGAGCAACATAAGCTGTTGAGAAGAACCTAAAAAATACATGCTTGACAGAAAATAGAAACCTGACCTTTGCGTGGACCGAACGTAACAGCTCTAAACAAAGGTCAGGGTTTGATTCCCGGTCAAGCCTGTATTGCTTCAGATTCTTTTTCGACCGCTTAGGTTGCTACAATTGCGAGGATCACGTCCACTTTCATCTCTTCATCCGCAGTTCAATATATGATTTATATATTCCAAGTCATAATGAAGTTAATTTGCTCAACCAGCGATTGAACGTGATACAAATAGTAAAACTAAAATAAATTGTTTCTCACCAGCAGTAACTTATGCCGGGTGGACAAACGCTTTAAGGTGGCTCGATATAGTTTTTCAAGGTCAATACCTCCCAAGTTTGAGCGTAAACTACGTCGCCATAAACAAAGATTTGGAAAAATTGACACCACAGTTGTATTAGATAAAGAAGAAATTTGTTATGATCAGGGTTGCAATGACATCGGAGTTGCCATAGCAACGAAATGACGCCATTACCTATTTTACTTGCAGCAGTAGTTCTCGGCACTGGGAACTGTTCTTCCAAAATCGTTTACGGGAGCTTTTACCTACGATAGCTGCCTCGACGTGCGTGAAGTTTAAGCGAAATCTGTAAGAGCGTTATCGAGATATTTTGGAATGAAGTTTTTATGGTTAGAAATACGGTAAAAAATTGACAATCTTGATATTCGACTGTTATCTGTACTAAACGAAGCGCTTTTGACGTGCAATTTCACCTCATGGTAGTTTCAAACTTTTTAAAAACGTGGGTGAAGGATCATGGAGATATCTCCAGCCGATTGCTAGAAAGGAGGATTTGATTAGCATGTATCAAGGCGCTCTTGTTAGCGGTAATGTAAACATCTCGGTCTACTTTAACAAATTAGCGAATAATTTTTAAACCGCTCGATAAATTTTCTAAAAAATTTAAGAATCTTGAGATTAACCCTCCTTTTATATGACCTCTTAGTTTCAAGATTATTGATATACTGTAAGGTAGTAAAATAAGGGCTACAATTCGCTAATATTTTGTCAGAAATGTTGTGTTTACAAGTGAGAGCCTCTCATTATTCAGGGGTATTGTCTCCAAGTTTCATATTTTCGTGCATAACAATAGCTAGCAGTTTTGCATATGTCAAATGCATTGTTAGTTACTGCTGTTCACGTGAAAATGAAACTTTGAGACAATACCCCCTGAATAATAAGAAGCTCTCACTAGTAAAGACAAAATTTCTGACAAAATATTAGCGAATTGCAGCCCTTATTTTACTACCTTACAGTATATCAATAATCTTGAAACTAAAAGGTCATATAAAAGGACGGTTTATCTCAACACTCTTAAATTTTTTAGAAAATTTATCGAGCGGTTTAAAAATTATTCGCTAATTTGTTAAAGTAGCCGAAATGTTTACATTACCGCTAACAAGAGCGCCTTGACACATGCTAATCAAATCCTCCTTTCTAGCAATCGGCTGGAGATATCTCCATGATCTTTCACCCACGTTTTTAAAAAAATTGAAACTACTTTGAGGTGAAATTGCAGGTCAAAAGCGCTTCGTTTAATACAGATAACAGTCGAACATCAAGATTGTCAATTTTTTACCTTATTTCTAACCATAAAAACTTCATTCCAAAATATCTCGATAACGCTCTTACAGATTTCGCTTAAACTTCACGAACATCGAGGCGGCTGTTGTGGGAAAAAGCTCCAGTAAACTATTTTGGAAGAACAGTTCCCAGTGCCGAGAAATACTGCTGCAAGGAAATAGGTAATGGCGTCATTTCGTTGCTATGACAACTCCGATGTCATTGCAACCCTGATCATAACAAATTTTCACCTTTATCTAATACAACTGTGGTGTTAATTTTTCCAAATCTTCGTTTATGGCGACGTAGTTTACGCTCAAACGTGGGAGGTATTGACCCTGAAAAACTGTATCGAGCCACCTTAAACTCCCCAGTCAAATTTTGTCGATTCCTAGCTGTTACCAATAAATTGAAATGTGAAATAGTTGGAGTTATGGAGTTATGAGTTCAATTTAGATTAGATATCTTATTCGTAAAGTAAAATTCAAACAAGTGACATATTGCAAAATTAGTCTGATATAATATCAGCCGCAATATTTTCTCTTTTAATTTTGCGGATGCAGATCAGGGACGCTAATTTTTATAGCAACACCAGTGTGCGAGTCCTTCTCATTATAACCTACTAAGTATTTGCAAAATTAGAATTAAAATGTAGGAAGAGTTACTACCTTTACTTTATTGTCAGTAAGGATAAACAAAAATGATTCCTGAAGTTCTAAAAAGGTTGGATAATGTGAATTATGATTTATGCATTAACATTCACTAACATTATTGTTCGGGTCGGTTTCTGATCACTACAATAGACCCAGGCCGTATGGTTTCAAGGGAAAGTACAGAAAGTACGAAATCCGCGCCGAAACGATGGCTCTTTGCATGATGTTCTCACAGAAAACAAATTGGGCAAAAATTGACATCGGGTCTCGTCTTTTTTTATTATTTGTATAATCCAATCATTTACAATGCTAAAGTTACTTGTATTTGGATCCCTCGATACTTACAGAACCTATCAGGAGTCCCAAAACAGAGCAGCTGTTGATCTCCCTTACTATATATAAGCCAATGTCAAGGAGTTTTCACGATCCCATTTATTTTTAGCATTTTAGAGTACTTTACAGATGCAGAAAAAAAAATACAATAAATAGCAATTAAAATACTTTTCCTGCCTTCAGTCTTTTAGCAGGTGTGTTAAAGGGAGCCCGACTATTGGAGACACACTCCTGGCACCAGTAATGCCACGAGAACGGGCCGGGACTGAATACAGTTATAACATCTTAACACCAATAGGACTCACAAAACCAAAATATCAGAAGCAATATCGACGCTAATATCTCTCTAGTTAGAGTTGTCGAGTGAGAAATCAGTATACAAACATCTTGGGCAAAACAAGCCAAACCGGGCTGTTTAAATTACTCTAATACTCTTTTTGGCTCAGTCTGAACTAAGCTACTTGAAGGGAAGTTGTTTGAAAAAAATAATAATGAAAATAAGACTTTTCTTACGGGAAGAATCGAAAGGATTCAAGGGCACTCAGTATCGATGTAAGGTTTGACATCCAAAAAAAGTGATTCACATCTGATTTTGCCATGTGTCCCTTTTGTTTAAAATATTATACCGTGAAATATTTTGATACATGAGGGCGTTTTCTGCAATAACAACGTTTGTTCCCTTCTCTTGCGATAATTCAAGATGGCGTCACATGAAATCGCCGTGAACAGCCTGGAACACGTAAACCTTTGCGAACACTCTTTAATGAAACACTCATCTCCATCAGAACGTTTCCAACGGAGAAACCTATTAATAGTTCCACTTATTCCAGGGAATTTTTCATTGAAATGCCCGTATACTAGCCTGCGTCGCATACACCCTAAACCACCTCCAATAGTCTAGACCGACGCGTAGGCCGGCTGCAACACATGCTACAGGAAGATGGTGTTCTCCATTTACATCCCAACCGGAATATCGAGAATTTCTTGGTAAAAGGAAAGCGCCCAATGGCAACTTTATGTGCGAGAACACTTTTCAAAGGATAGGTCTCTTTGGGAAAATAGGATCCTTGAGCAGATATGATGAAATGGAACGTTGGAGAAAGATCGCAATGGAAAAATGGTTCAATATTTGATATGATTTAGAATATTGAAATTTTTAAAAAAATTTCATAGTGGGAGATAAAATTTCAGTGTTTGACATGCTTGCAGAATATTAAGTAACAATATTCAAGTAACTCATCGACAATTATTGTTTTTTGTAAGATATCAGGGCATCTTTGTAATATCCGGACAAGGATGTTCTTCGTAATGATTTACGTATGCTCTTTCTTTTCGGCTATTACTAAGGTACGTAAAGGAAAAAGCTATTTGAAAGACCAAAAAAAGGTTTTTCTTACAGAAATAGACCACGAGAATATGCAACAACAACAACAACAATTATAATCTTTAATTTCTTAATCACGTTTTACAAGAAGTGCACTCAGTGATAAATTAATAGGCTATTATTAATAATTGTTTGCGATCCAAACAACTTTTACTTGAGAAACGACATGTGAAGTGTTACTTTTTCCTTTCTTCATGGTCTATTTTTATTACCGATGAAAAAGAATACAATTTCGGACATACGTGTTGGCCTCAGCACTTAGCTAAAGAGGCTTGAAGTGTAGGTTCTCAATTTAAACTTCATTAAATTTCGGAAGATGTTATAAAACAGATGCTAATTTTGGGGGCCGTGGGTTGAGCATTTTTATTCTTAACGGAAGTCGCCGTTTGATTTTTACAGTATCAACATACTTAAAAAATGTCGCTGCAAAGAACACCCCTTCGTAACAGACCCAGTGAAACCCTACCCAGTGGTTTAATTCAGTCTACCCAGTGATTATTTAGCCTCCCCGGTACCTGACAAATAACTTGTTTCTACCCGAATGATTTTTTGCTTTCCCGTTCACTTTCTACATTGCACAAGACTAGTGTATTTCGTTGTTCATATCTGTTTACAAGAAGCAAAAATATAAAGCATTTATTAACATTGACAAATTAAAAACAAAATACAGAGGGTACAGGTTATCAATCTCACATTAAAAAGAGCAAGCCGTTTAGTTCTTGTCGCTATAGAAATATGTACAAGCTGTTCAAAGTTTTCATGCCGGTAAAAACGTAAGGCCTGCCCCCCCCCCCCCCCCCCCCCCTTTTATGGGAAGAACACAACTAAACAACTAAGGTAAGAAAACCCAGAAGAAAATAAACCAACCCAGTGACGTTTTAATCGAGAGCCCAGTGAAGATATAGATTCTACTGGATCTGTTACAGAGGGCTGTCAAAGATATAAAGGCGCAAGAAGGGGATCAAGGCTCAATGATGAAGTGGCAAGCAACGACGAAGTGAAAGAAATTGCCAATGAATTTCAAGCAGAACCAACTTAAGCGGAAGATAAGAAAGGTTCATCCACCCGGGGACCCGGTGGCAAAATTAACTTTAACGAACGGTTGTTAGCGGTGAGTGTTTCTTTACGGAAAGTCTCCAGTTTAAGCGAGCATCTGACATCACATTAGATAAAGGTAGAGGTTGCATTACAGATGCTAATCAGCAAAATATAATGATTTTAAAAAGGAAGCAATTTTCATAAGCTGGAGCCACCTCAGATGAAGGCTCATCTGAGAGAGAATTTATAGCAGAAGCCACAGACTCCTGTACAGTGGCATCTGCTCACTGGTGTTTTCACCAGTGAGGACACTGACCCCGAGACAGACTGCAGATACACGTGCACCATGAAGGGATCCAGAGACTGGATAACTGCTTCACATACTGCTTTAGCTATATCCTGAACCATGGTTGAACTGGGGTTGACTATGGATGGTGATTTCAAGGTGGGTGGGGATGATGTCGTGGCAGTTGGTGTGAAGCTGGATGTAGATGTGGAAGGTAAAGAGTCCTGTGCACACACGCCTGACGTGGGAAGCCAGAGGGCCCCAACCTACGTGCTGTCATTTTGGGACATAAAGGACGAGGCATTGTCCGATGCGAAAGCAAAATAAAGACAAAACAAAACAGGCAGCGTTCAAAGCAAGGCCAGACCCGATTACTAGGGGTGGCCTTAAGAGGCCAAATACAAAACCAATACAGCAGCACATGACAACACAGACAAACAACGTATAAACAGCGGTGTAGCATAGCAGGGCAGAGAATACAACACAGTTTCGCCTTAGAGTGCTGACTGTAATAAAAAATATACTGTGCCTATACACAGGCCAGTGGCATCACGCCAGATGGGTGCCATAGAGTTATCATCATAGTCTCCAAAATAGAAAGAGCAACAACAATGTACGACCGAAATGTACGAAGCGGAGCTCTCGATAATATTCGTTATAGTTTGTTCAAAGAAAATATAAAATCGTGTAATGCTAAGCGGCGAAGGCAACGCCGGAGAACGGTGAAAAACAACAATAGGTCTAATTAGCAAAAAAACATTTTTGCACGTGCAGCACACTTTTTTTGCACACTTCTTTGCCTTTGTTTTGCACGACTACAACGTGAAACTTCCAGAAACTTCCTAGTTACACTTTTTATGGAGGAAATGTCGTACGTGTTCGCGTTCACTTTTTTTCACTGCCGCTCATTTTCACCTTGCATTGTTGGCCGCTAGCATTTCTCATTTTTGTCACCGCCGCAACAACATTTTCATGTTGTTCTTCCAACAAAAAGTGTCTCCTTTGATTTTTTATCTCTCGCTCTAGATCTCTGTCGTCCTTTTCTCGTTGAGCTTCGCTAGCTTGCCGCCTACTTTCTCTTTTTCTCTGTCTTTCTCTTGCTCTATATTCCAAATTTGTGGACATGACAATTAATCTAAGCCTAATACTTTAGAAAACACAGATACAGAGACAATTTCCCCTTTCCGTTTTTGTCTTCATTGACTCTTTAGTTGTCTCAGACGCGGGTGGCTATGCGATTTTCCGCCAAAATAACCTCGTGTTTGCATTTGGGCTGCCATACCTGTTGACCTGTTGATTGAGTTATTTTACATTGGTTTGCTTGTGGTGCGGACGGACGGACGGTCGGGCGGTCGGTCGGTGTACGCGCGAGAGCTCCGCTAAAATTTCTAACACGAATTGTGAAGGATGTTGTCAGTTATGGAATAATCCTCACAGCTGATATACTGAGAATTTAAACACTGGCAAAATTTGATAAGATAAAGTTATCATATTAATAACCAATCGACTAATCTACATAGCTTAGCCTAATGTTGGTAACTAGACCAGATTATATATTAATTGAGGACGTAAATACGCCAAGTGTTGTTGTAATATGGTCAACAAAAAAATAAATACATCTTTGATTGGCCATTCACTATTATCACAGGTAACCCAGGCTCTGTGATAGTACCACAGTACGGTTCCAGTAAAATTACAGTGTTTGTATGGGGTAAAAATATCATCCTAAAATTTCTAGGAAATACTAAATAAAGGTCAATGAAACTTACTCTGCAGTTAATTGTTGTTGTCCTTATTGTTCCAACGAAGTTTCGTGATAATTTGCAGTAATTTGTTCAAATTCACTCTATCTACAATAATAATATACAAGGTAGGAAACACGAGGTGCCATTTTCGCCGACATGCTCTCATTCAACACAACTTTTTCCACGAAATTCGAACTCCAACGGAAAATAAACATGCCAGGATCGTAGAAATAGGATAGCAGCAGATATAGAAACCAATGAAGCTTTCCCAGATAGAGAAACGAATCCCACAGACTTGGACAAACTCGAAGAATATAATCCAAACACACCGAGAATACGCTCGCCGAAGCAGCCGGGCCAGATCAACGCGCGGCCAAGAAAATGAAGCCTGGGCACTGTACAAAAAAATTCCATCCCGGGGGTCCTGGGGTGACCTTTCTAGGGACCGATACATCATTTGCCCAAGGCCACCCTCCCCTGCTGGAAAAATACTTGATAGAAGGCAATTGTTCTTCCTAGCCAATCACTATGGCCTGTTATAAAGAGATTATTTTCCTCTCGAACTATATTCAGCTCCTGGCGCGGGTCCTCAGAAAGTTTATCAAACATCAATAGGGCAAGGTTATAAGGGCAAAGGAAAGAACAACGAAGGAGGATTTACAAAACTTAAAACGAGCAAAAGATATAAGCGAATTTTGGCTCTTACCGAGGCATTTGTACAACAGGACCAAATTCAAAGAGAGGTGTATCTCGATGATTCACATATTTAACTGATAGAGCGTTCACTTGTATTGACAAGAAGTTGGCGTGTTACTGCCGCATTAATCGCTAAATATGTTAATCGCGCTAGTTCTTTGTTTACTAGTGCACGTGCCTTTCACATTCGTCTCAGTTATCGCAATTCATATTCTGATGCAATTTTCTGTATAATTTTTGACATTAGTTTGTAAGCTTCACTGTTTATTTACGGTAGTTTCGCTCGAGGGTTCACAGCAACAGTATCTCAGTCATCATCTACCTTTTGTTCAACCTTGTTTTTAGCCCGCCTTGTAAGCATTTCGCGTTGTTTTTTCATTAGTTTCATTACTGTTATTTGCATTCCTTAGTAAAAGGAATGGGACGCCTTGTAACTCCGCAGACTCTCCTGATTATATTACTTTTTTTTTAGCCATTTAAATTCAGGCGCGTGTGCGGGGTTTGCTCTGGCAAATGGTGATTGGCTAAGAAGAACAATTGCCTTCTATCAAGTATTTTTCCAGCAGGGGAGGGTGGCCTTGGGCAAATGATGTATCGGTCCCTAGAAAGGTCACCCCAGGACCCCCGGGATGGAATTTTTTTGTACAGTGCCCAGGCTTCATTTTCTTGGCCGCACGTTGATCTGGCCCGGCTGCTTCGGCGAGCGTATTCTCGGTGTGTTTGGATTATATTCTTCGAGTTTGTCCAAGTCTGTGGGATTCGTTTCTCTATCTGGGAAAGCTTCATTGGTTTCTATATCTGCTGCTATCCTATTTCTACGATCCTGGCATGTTTATTTTCCGTTGGAGTTCGAATTTCGTGGAAAAAGTTGTGTTGAATGAGAGCATGTCGGCGAAAATGGCACCTCGTGTTTCCTACCTTGTATATTATTATTGTAGATAGAGTGAATTTGAACAAATTACTGCAAATTATCACGAAACTTCGTTGGAGCAATAAGGACAACAACAATTAACTGCAGAGTAAGTTTCATTGATCTTTATTTAGTATTTCCTAGAAATTTTAGGATGATATTTTTACCCCATACAAACACTGTAATTTTACTGGAACCGTACTGTGGTACTATCACAGAGCCTGGGTTACCTGTGCTATTATAGGGCCAACCCACATATTAAATTCGACAAATACAATACGTAACACACTATGCAATGAAAACATCGTCAGAAGTAAATCAGATACATGTAGACCAATTCTGAGGATCATATCGGCGATCATCTGGCCAATGCTAGTGATAGACTAACTCCGTCGAGTGTTGAAACAATCAACAGCGATGCAGCAGTGTGGTATTACAAAATTCTCCCTGAAATATCATCCAAAAAATCCTTTATTGACCGTTCAAAACGGACCGGAAACCTAGAAGCCACTTTGTATTGATTTAAGACAGTACCTTCTTTCTACGTCATTATCGGTTTCTATAGCTGAAGCGCAAAATTAAAATTGCGTGACGAACAGCTTTTATCGTTTTCAAGCAGATGCAGAAGAACTGGACATTTTATTTTATCAAAATCTTAAAATAAGGCCGTAAGCTATCTTTTCGTAAAATTGCCGTTTTGGCCGGGTATAGAGTATCCCTTTAAACTGCTTAGTATATGTTCTGTGTGGAATTCTGTATTCGAGGTCTTGTCGAGTGAAGTGTGCATACGTTTTTCTTTATGTGACTGAAAAATTTGATAAACCATGTAAGCTAAATGTAAGCTTATAAATGTATAAATAAACTTATACGTTTTAGTCATCTTCGTTTAAGCCTATTCAACTATTTTTTTTTCCAAATACACAAGATTTTGCATTGGCTCCGTTAGACAAATTTTTAGCTAGAAAGAAGGTTTCAGTATAATTTAAAAACTTTCGACAAGAACGTAAACTGCATTGGAAAAAACATGGCTTAAAGAAGTTTTAACCATCACTGAAAATGACGTTAATATGGCTGTAAGGTATTTACCTTGTTAAAAGATTTTGAAACCATCTCGCATTTTTATTGATCTGAATCACCGACCACTATTTCGGTCAATTTCTGGTTATCCTCGTCGTATTTCTGTAGTGATGACGTGCTGATTTTTTTGTGCTGTTTGAAACAATGAGTTCTCAAGCCTGTAAGTAAGTTTTGAGACCTCCAAAACCTTTCAACGTTTAAATCGTTTTTTCTTAATCCAACTCAGCCGCAGTTTTCTTATGTTTGTTTGGCTTCTTGGTGAGAAGTGACCCGCATTAGCCTCGCTTTTGCGCAAAAAAAATCGCTCGTCCTAGGCCGCCCGGGAATACGAAACTAGCCTATTTCAAAACTGCTCATGCTACAGCAAGCAAAATTACAAGTACTCATCATTTTCAACATCTAGGCATATTGATTATTGACGCAATGACGTAATCTGACGTCATATTGTTGAATTTATTGGCAGATTCCAAATTTCCTCAAAGTACATTTAAGCGAAAAATACTTAAATACTAAGGTATTTGATAAAATCAACAAGTTCGCTAACGTATAAATAACCTTTAACAATAGCAGTGATGTCATGATGGCATCATCTATTACTGAAAAGGGACTGAAAGCATCCGCCATCTTAGAGCCGTAACTTTGAATTACTTAAAACCCACATACATCGAGGAATTTTTAATATGAAACTTGATCTGAGTATTAAAGGATGCATAGGAAGCAAAAAAATCTACAAAATATGCAATTCGGGGAGAAATGAACACTGTTGGAAATTAAACTCAGCATGTTCCATTTGGTCATGTTTTTTTTTTCTCAAACTAGTCGCTACAAAGAGACTTTTGTTGTTAGGCCAACGTAGTTTGATCAAAGATAAAACACAAACAGCGGTGATAAACATTTTGAGGTTTTGCAATTCTTTAAACTTGACGTTCGTATGCTATTCAACATACATTTTCAAAAGTTATCATAAGTGTGCGTTAAAGCAAATGACGAAACTACATATTTTTTACAAGAGGTCTGGAAATGAGAATAAGAATTTAAAAATTCTTAACAGTAATGAATACAAAATTTAGGCAACAGCCAATAAAGCAACAGCTTTTCACTGCTGATGTTGACATTAAAAGCTGGCGTAAGGCCTTGTATAAACAAAATAAATCATGACAAAATAGACAAAAATGTTTCTTTTATTTGTTACAATGATAATCTGTTTTGTCAGATGCTAAGATTTCAAAAGCGATCCCATTTAATGTTATGTCCAGTGGTAGGAACTTCACGGTCAACAATAACTGAAGAGTGATCTTAGCGTCTGTAATTTTTTAATATATATTCTCGTCACTTGCTTTAATGGTCACTTAAGATCACTTTTGAAAATGTATGTTGAATAGTGCTAGTCAAGTTTACAAAAATGCGAAACCTCACAATGTTTATCACCGCTGTTTGTGTTTTATTTTAGTCACTACAAAGCCTGGATTTCATCGACAGCGACAATAACTTTGATAAGATAATGCTAATGTAAATGTAATATCATAATTCCATTGGTAAGAACATAATTAAAACCCATTTTTTAGAAAAAAAAGTGCAAATTGTGAAAAACATGGCTGACAAAACTTGATTCCTATGGTAACGTCAATGTTGACGTCCATGTCACGACCACTTTAAATTAAAATGTTTGCAGATAATTTTTGGGAAAAGTCGCTAAATTTGGTGGTCATATATAGACGGGGGTGAATAGAAGTATGTAGATCCGCCGAACCGTTATGATTTATTAACCTAATTATATAGCTGTTAGTTAATCCGATATTGACAGCAAAGCTATTATTAGGAACTTTCAGATCCAACGACGCGGACGGCAAAGAGAACGTCAAAAAAACAATAGGTTTTTGAAGCAAAACAACATCTTTGCATGTTCATCACGCTTTTTTCTACATTTCTTTGCCCGTTTTTGCACAAATACGACGTGAAAATGCCTAATTTCGCGTTTTATAGAGTACGTAAACAAGCAACAGCGAAATTTTATTTCTCTTTGCGAACTTGGATATGGTCCCTAGGAATTCCATTTCAGGAGGGTTCGCCTACATTTGACATAGTAAGTGGCTAGGAATAATTGCGATAAAGACTGGAAGCACGCAACTTTTTAAGCGACGTTCTCATTGCCGGCGCGTCGGTGGATTCTAACACGAGGAGCCGCAAGCGGTGATATTTTTGCACGGCATCTGGCGGCACATCAAAGAATTTGGAATTGAAGGGCAAATTCCTAGAATATCTTCGCCAGTTAAGCTAGAGAAAAGGTGTTAAAAAACCTCAGGATCCAAAACAACACGTCAATCAAAATATCACTTAGACCTTTTCGCTAATGAAGAGCTATCACCCGGCTAAGCTTGAATTAGACATATATTGAAATAGGAACTCGTGTCAATAAAGTATCAGAAGTGAGTGGGAATCGCTCCTGGTTAAAAAACTGGGTCACAGGGATATGCATCTCTTCTAGTTAAGAGAAGGGAATCAGAACTGCTTTTCATGCAGGAACAGGTTTTCTTCGGGCTAACTACAAAACTTCAGCTTATTTCACTCTTGACATTGTCAAAGCGCATTTTGTAAAGATAAATTTTTCCGCTTTATCAGCTTTTTTTATATTCTATTCAATTATTGTTTAACCTCCCTCAAAAAGCCAAATAATATAAATGCTGTTGTTAAAAAAAGCGTTTTCCCTGTTTTCGTGAATTTGCTACCCAAAGATCACTATGCTCAAAGGACAGGGCAAAATTTCCAGGAGAGAGGCATAGGTTACAAAGAGAAAATGCAATGATTATTATTAATGTAATATACTCTACCCACGAGTTTACGGACAGCAAATGCAGTGATTATTATTAATGTAACCATCAGGTATGTTCTACCCACGAGGTTACAAAGTGAAAATGCAATGATTATTATTAACGTAACCCTCAGGTATGTTCTACCCACGAGGTTACAGTGATTATTAGATGTAACCGTCAGGTATATTCTACCCACGAGGTTACGGAGAGCAAATGCAATGATTATTATTAACGTAACCTTCAGGTATGTTCTACCCACGAGGTTACAAAGAGAAAGTGCAATGATAATTATTAACGTAACCTTCAGGTATGTTCTACCCACGAGGTTACAGAGAGCAAATGCAGTGATTATTATTAATGTAACCATCAGGTATATTCTACCCACGAGGTTACAAAGAGAAAATGCAATGATTATTATTAACGTAACCTTCAGGTATGTTCTACCCACGAGGCTACAGAGAGCAAATGCAGTGATTATTATTAATGTAACCATCAGGTATGTTCTACCCACGAGGTTACAGAGAGCATGCAAATGCAGTGACAATTATTAGATTTTAGTGCAACTATCAGGTTGAGTTTCTCCATTAAAAGAGGTTTTTGCTAGGGTTAAACAAGTTTGGCTTTCATTAGTTTCAAGGTGCAAGAAATTATCAGTATAATTATAGCACACAAACATTGTCATCTAATTTTTCGCACGTAGCCGGAATAAGCCAAGAAATGAAGCATATATAACGAAAAATCGTCCTCAGATGATCTCCATATTAAGTAAATTATACTAAACGTTGCGAAAGAAATTATTGTTTGTATCGGTCTTATCCATCGTAAAAGCGAGGGGTCATCGCATGACATCCGGTATATTAAACAGAGGTAATACTCACGGGTTTCACGAGTTGTATGCACCATTTTTCGTCGAGAAACAAATTTAAACTTCAATTCTTACCTTACAGTAGTCCGTTCTTTTACCTTGCATTCGACAACAAATCTGTTAAAGGCGAACAAAGCGATTCCGGCACTCTTCTTTATGATGAGTAGCAAGCCGCAGGAACTGAAGCCCACTTCACTGAAGTAAAATCCACCGATATGCACGGCATTCTCACTACAAATATAAACAAACGTCGCGGGGAAAAAAAGACGAGGAGGAAAAAATGCCAGATCTTCGCCTCGGCAATGTATTCCAGCTACCATGCCGGCGTATCTCCAGAAGGTGGACTCGAAGTGGGACAAACCTTGTGACTTTTTTTAGAAGCCCTTTGTGCGCAAACTAATTTATTCTGGCGCGAAATGAAGATTAACAATATGTATACTGAAAGCTAATCCACGACAAGAAGATTTTCGCACTGTAGCGCGACATTTTAAATGCCCATTTTTACAAGTACGCGGAGAAAGT
This sequence comes from Porites cylindrica, assembly GCA_964035525.1. Lineage (NCBI taxonomy): Eukaryota > Metazoa > Cnidaria > Anthozoa > Scleractinia > Poritidae > Porites > Porites cylindrica. The sequence goes on along the minus strand of OZ037777.1, from coordinate 42,414,009 downwards.
TGTCCACTAGTTTAACTTTCTTAAGATGAATTTACTCCACAAAAGCAAAATGAAATGTTTTATCTCTATGTTGTTTACGTGCCTGATTAGAAGGCAGAAGTAAATTCATCATACAGACCCCATCAAAATGAATGAAACGAATGAAACGGAATGAATGAAACGGAATAGGTCTGGGACAGTTTAGTTTCTACTCAGCAGCTTCTTTGCTTTTATAACAAAAATTTAATGTCGCAGTCTGTTTTAAACCTTGGCATATCAACGCGCACAGTCACTGAATGAAAACAACAGTCACGATCACGTTCTTCGAAACCGACCAGACGCGCGCGACCTACCACTGTTATGGTAAGCAATTATCCTGAAGGTGTTAATGTTCCCGTGACAGTCTTCGCACTGAAGGTGTAAATGGTAAACCGAACGGTCGCTTTGATCATCAGAAAGACCTGTCAACTTTAATGATTTAACTGATTAAATTACGGGACAGAAATTGTACTGCATGCGGCTCCTCGTGGTCCCTATTATTAATTTTAACGAACTGTCCAATTAAGGATTAATTTGGATAGTTTCAGATAGGGCTTTCCTTTACCAATACGCAAACTGTCCAATTTAAGAAAAATAGGGCAGCTGGTCTGAGCCAATCAAATGTCAGAAAATAACATAGGCAATGCAAACTAGCCAATCAGCGCAAGGTCCCTGTGACAACGCACCAAGAAAAGTTTCGTTGGCTGACACCGGTTCGTCCTCGAACACTCTTGGCTTTTTGTTGCTGTGAATGTCGTTTTGTTTTCTTGCTCAGTAGTGCCGTTTTCTTTTGGCTTCTTTTCTGGGCCATTTAAAAGCAAAGGAAAATGTATGACCAAACAGATGAAAGTTTGTATTGGAAACAATCAACGCATAGATTTCTTGAAAATGCACAAGCAGTGACACTTTGAACCAGAATAAGAAAACACAGATACTTGTGTTTAGATGTTGGCAGTACAAAAACAAATGGACCAATTCTGCGGAAATCGTTTGAGGCAATGAATGAGTTGTTTATTTTCACTAGTTTTTGTATTTAAATTAAGTATTTGCGTTGTGGCTTTGTCTTCTTTATACTCGAAACTGCGGTTTTCATCTGTAGCACAGTATGTGTTCAGACCATTGAAGGAGCTTTCAAAATTTGAATTGGCAACAAAATGCCAAAGTATGAAACAGCAATACTAGTTGTACGTTTGTTTACTTGCAAAGAATAATTTGAATGACACTAGGAAAAGAAATCTTTTTTAGATCTTGCGTATGTGTGTGTGTGTGTGTGTGTGTTTTTTTTTTTTTCAACTACAAACGGACGGGTTCAAGTGTACAATATTTCGCAAAAACTGTCCAAGTTGGAAATAATTTTTCTCAAAAAATTCCTCTGACAGCGAAATTGGACTCGGCCTACGGCCTCGTCTAATTTTGGCTGTCCTCGGAATTTTTTCATCCAATTATTTCCAAATTGGACAGCATGTAGTCCTATTACATATACAAATCCGCCCCTCCATTTTCGCCTTGAATCCGAAACCCGGGCAAAAATATTTTAATTACACGCATAGACGAAAATCCACGCCCAATTTAAAATAGATGAATCCTCAATCCGCTGCAATTGCAGGATCCGAAAATCCGTTAAAATCTTGCTTAAAATCCGAAATCTGGGCAAAAATATTTTCAAACTCCACCAAACCGTTCGCCTATTCACCCCACTCTATACAACTCCATATAATATAACTTGAACGGTTTTCAAGTTATTCAACTTTTTCGCGCGGGGGGAAATTTAAGTAGACGCAAGATGTTTTTCGCAAAAGTGATGTGGACGGTGGAGTGTTTAGCCTTTGAAATAGGACTAAAAAAAACAAACAAACAAAGAAAAAAAACAAACAAATTTAGGCCAGCCGAGCAGCACTATTGAGGAGTAAATTCACCCAGTAAGGCAAGGTTTTGTGGATATTTGCATACCTACTAACGCTTATGTGAGTCATTACCCGAGGGTTTCCATGGATTCAAATGTAAATTTGGAAGAGCTCTTGTTGGTATTTTGCACTTTGCAGTATGTTGGTCCTTCTTGATTACAGATCAATTACTCCGCCTTCCCTTGGTTCATTTCTGCCTTTACACAGAAAAAAATGTTCCTTTAGTTTGTTTACTACATGCTCTAGGCAAGAAAGTGTGCAAGGTCAGATTCGAAAACCAACTTAAAACCACCTTTGAGAAGTGGCCAAGAAAGGTGTGAAAACGTAGTCCCCTGCCAATACTGTGGCAAGAAACCACGGGGAAATGATTTACGCAAAAAACAGAACAGTGAATACATAGACTACTCCAAAGAGACTAATTTCAAAGAAAGCAGGTCAAAAAACCCAAACACATAAGCTATATTCCAATCTGAACACGTAAGAACATAACCATAGGAAAAGAAACTATGCAAAACAAAACGAATAGCGAACACGTCAACTGAGCTGACGTACAATGCCACAAATCCCACGCCAAAACCAAAAATAGTCCGAAACTATCCCACGAGCCTGCGCGCGCCTCTAAACTATGCCGCCAGGATATCAATTTCTGATTAATTCGTTCCCATGTCTCTCAATCGTCCGAAATGCAACAGTGATGAAAGTATCATCATGGCTTACTTGCTCAAAATATTATGAATACATGTACAGGAAGGGTCATTAAATCCATGGAATTAAGCAGTTGAGAGGTAAATACTTTTACGAACATATTTGATACAGAGCAATTTCTTGAAAGCATCTAGTACTGCAACAAGTACTAAACTTGAATATTTGTAAAACTGATGTGACGTTCGACATATACCGATCACTAGCAACTGTTACAGTCCTGGTTTAAGTCCCGTTCAGCAAATCGACGCCATGGACTGATGAGGACCAGCAGTGGACAGTCAAAAGGTAGACGAACCCTACTATACACCCATACCACAATGAATAATAACTTGAATATCGTGCCCTATGTTAGCTAAGAAATAATTACAAGAAACTGATACAGAAGAGCTCAACAACGTGGTAAATGCTATTTATTATCTTATTACATATCATTCACAGATCTTTAGCAGGCAGTCTAGTTTAATTTACAAAATTTAAGATAACAAGCTTAATTACATCGTGTTATTGTTCGCTTTGCACTTCACTCATTTTTCATGTCAAGTTTATCTCAGTTTAAAGGGACATCTGGGCAAATCTAGAGGGGATGCAAAAATAAGAAAAATAAGAGACAAGAAAAAGAACTTACAGACAGTTTATCCCGACTGTAATCAGTTGTAATCAATTCCAGCATTGAGCGACCCTTTAGCGAAATAATTGTGTATTTATAATTCTTTTATCAAGTGATTTAAGTTAACACCGATAAAAGAAATATTGGGCGGTTGATATCGATGGAGCAACAGTGTGATCTACCAGTGATATATTGTTGCAGGAAAATACATGTCACGATTGTCTCGCTTTTTCTTAAAAGTACATTGCGAATAAAAGGAATGAAACTTATTCTTAGTTGTAATTGTTAAAATTTTTGGAACTTTGCCCCCCCCCCCCCAAAAGGAAACAACAACAACAACAACAACAAACAAACAAACAAGCAAAGAGGAAACAAAAGAAAAAAATGAAAGGAAACCAGTAATATCCATTGTTCTAAATTTATTAATTTCGGACAAGTGCCAGTTGTTAGCTGGATACGTTTAATTTCATTATTGCCAATTCAATTGGAAGGTCTCTTCCTATTTAAGATAGTTTGAAATCCACCCCTGCATTGGGCTCGTGCGATCTTAGTTGTTCGCTCTTATGATTGTTTGTTTGTTTTTAAGTTTTAAAATAATTACTACTACAAAATAAACTGGCAAGCGAATTGAAATCAAAACAAAATGAAAGAATTCTTGAAAATAAGGATAAAAAATAAAAATATAGTTAAATGAAAATAAAATAAAACTAAATATTAAAGACAAGTTTAAAATAAGGAAAAATTAAACAACTAATAAGGTGAAAATAAACCAAAAATGAAAAGTATCGCAAAAATTTCACAAGGCTTAGACGACGCTAGGCTTATTGGATCAACAGATGGAAACTGGTCTTTTCGGGTTTTGTGAAGGAATTAGCTCTACCTTTTAGCTTGCTTATTGAAGAGTTAGTAGTCTCTTTAGGAAATGTTAGACAGACAGATACATGGATAGACAGACAGGCAAACATTTATAGATAGATAGATAGATAGATAGATAGATAGAAGGATAGGTAGATAGATAGTTTGTTTACCGTTTTGGTCGTTTCAGTCATCAACCAAAGCGGCGTCTTCGTCGACGGCTATTACGTCGGCGGAAACGTCGAATTACTCTGCGACCAACACGTCGTATGATTCTGCGGAAAATAGGATCTGAAGACTCGTTTTCTGGATTGGTCAAAGCGTTTTCTATTCCATCTTCGTTCTCCAATTCCTCATTATCGTTGTCTTCTGGCCCCATATCTTCATCTTGCAATGTTTCATCACTAAAGTGAGATTTAACCGCATTTACAGATTAAACCCTGCATCTACGCAAAATAAGTCGTCTTGCTAAAAATAATCACACTGGTGGCACCTTATTGAAGTTATTATCAAAACTGACTACAGTAATTTACCGGCAATTAACAGTACGCGCAAGCTCTATAGTGAACGATAAATCCAAAGATGTAGAGCAGCTGGTTTTAACTGCACTCTATAGCCAACAAGTGTGTAATTTATGTGTCGATAAACTACGAAACAAAGTCCCAAACACTTTCTCATAATCAACAAAGTCCTCTGGGTTAAAAAAAATAATAACAACGACGTTTCTTTAAGAAAAAACAGCAACATCAGCAGCAGACTGTAAAAATTTAAAAGCACATTTAACATACTCGTATTACTGAGAAAGACTGAAGAGTTACCCTCTTAATCTCATACATAAAATCTATTTTTTTAACCTTTTCAACGTTACACGAGCCACGTTTCTGGCTTACCCACGATAGCGTCTTCTTCGACGACGCGAGGACCCGCGACGGCTTCTACGTCGGCGGAAACGTCTAACTACTCGGCGACCAATACGTACGATTCTGCGGAAAATAGGATCTGAAGACTCGTTTTCTGGATTGGTCAAAGCGTTTTCTTTCCCACCTTCGTTTTCCAATTCCTCATTATCGTTGTCTTCTGGCCCCATATCATAGGCGCCTTCTTCATCGTCTTCTTCATCGTTCTCACTTTCGTTGCTTATATCTTTGTTTCGATTTTCATCCTGTGTATCTTCATCTTGCAATGTTTCATCACTAAAGTGAGATTTAACCGCATTTACAGATTAAACCCTGCATCTACGCAAAATAAGTCGTCTTGCTGAAAATAATCACACTGGTGGCACCTTATTGAAGTTATTATCAAAACTGACTACAGTCATTTACCGGCAATTAACAGTACGTGAAAGATCTATAGTGAACGATAAATCCAAAGATGAACAGCAACCGGTTTTAAGTGCACTCTATAGCCAACAAGTGTGTAATTTATGAGTCGATAAACCACGAAACAAAGTCTCAAACACCTTCTCAGAATCAACAAAGTTCTCTGGGTTAAAAAAAAAAAAAAAAAAACAACAACGACGTTTCTTTAACAAAAACAACAACATCAGCAGCAGGCTGTAAAAATTTAAAAGCAGATTTAAGATACTCGTACCACTGAGAAAGACTGGAGAGATACCCTCTTAATCTCTTACATATATTCTATCTTTTTAACCTATTCAACATTACACGAGCTTCATTTCTGCCTTACCCATGGGAGCGTCGGTTTCGACCACGCGAAGACCGGCGGCGGCTTCGTCTTCGTCGGCGTAAACGTCGAATTCCACGTATTATACGGCGAGCACGGATGAGACGCTTTGCTAGAAAAGGCACAATAGGCAAAGCAGGATCTGAAGACTCGTATTCTGGATTAGCCAAAGCGTTTTCTTTCCCATCTTCGTTCTCAAATTCCTCATCGTCGTCGTCTTCTGGCTCCATATCATAGGCTCCTTCCTCATCTTCATCTTCATCGTTCTCATTCTTGTTGTTTATATCTTTGTTTGGGTTTTCATCCTGTTTATCTTCATCTTGCAAATTTTTATCACTAAAATGAGATATAACCCAATTTATAGATTAAACCGAGCATGCAGGGCCGTAGCCAGGAAGAAACTACAACCGAGGCGAACACACGGTCCGTTGTACGAAATCAGCCGTATGAAATCTTCTAAAAAAACTCGCCATTGCTGGAGAAAATAAACGCAATGGTGACAACTTATTAAAGTTATTATCAAAGCTGACCTCAGTCATTTACTGGCAATTAATTTAAAGTACGCGCCAGCTGTACATTGGACGATACTTCCAAACACTGCTGGGTCTTAAGTTCACTCTAAAGCCAGCAGGTGTACCTTACGTGCCAATAAAGTACGAAAAAATATCTCAAGACCCTTTTCATTATAATAAACGATGTGCTCTGCGTTGAAAAGCGACGACGTTTATTTGATGAAAGAGCAGCAACAGCAGCAGCGGGAAAACATTTTGAAGCACATTTAACATAATTACAGTCAATTGACTCAGTGTAATCATCTAATCTATAATACCATGATTTAACTTATTCAACATTGCACGAACAACCTACGTTTCTGCCTTACCTTTCTCGGAGATCATTCACAAGATCATTTGTTTTATTGTCATCTGCTGCAACTGCATCTCCGTTGAATGGACTAGCCAAGCTGACGGCCAGCAGTGCCAACAGAATTAGAGTCTTCATCTCCAAATCTTCGTGACTACTGGTTCTTGGAAACACGTATGTCGCGCTTTTATACGCTTTGCATTGATCGTAAATGTCGTGATATGTTGAATGAAAAGATTAATTATATTCACAAAACAACAAAAAAAGCAACAACGACAACAAAAAAAAAATCAAAATTCCTTCTAAATTTAACACCGCGTTTGATTCTAAGCTACTCCGAAAATAATATTCTGAGGATTTATAAGTAAAGCTAAATATCAGCCACAGTTAGCCAATAAGTAAATATCTCCTTGACCAAAAATGTTTCCAACAGTAAATGTCGTCTTAAAACTTGTAATGACTTGCAATGACTCTGGTTAAAAAAAAATATATGAACAAATATTAATTTAAAGGCTCTGTTCAAATTTTAACAAATCAAGACTGAGTATTATTCATGGTTTTTATCTCTATATTCCTATACCTAGGCAACCTAAAAAGCAAAAAAAGGGGCAAACTTTACCCTAAGAAATTGTTTTAAATTATCACTCTTATTTCTTTTAAAGTTGAGAGATACGATATCAAGGTTTGCGTGAGGTTTTGAACCACTTTACCCGCGGCATTGAGGCTTTTCTCCAGTCAGTAGGCGAGGGTTTGCGATATTTTTTCTGATTTAATTGTTGCCTTTATTATTTAGGTGCGTATTTTCGTTTCTCCTTTTAAGTACCTCCATTAAAAGAAGTTAAAACTAGCAATGCAATCTAGAATGCCTCTATATTTTCAGTTTATTTCAGTACATACGGATGTAATTTCTTGTATTGTACTCGTCTGGACTAGCCCCTACGCTACCTGGGGGCCAAAGTAATGTCATTAATCAGTTGAAGTCTGCTAAAAAAAAACCTTATTGTTGTTGCTTTTATTACTCTTCTTCTTATCATTATTCTTCCTCTTCTTCTTCTTAATTATTATCATTATTATTGTTATTATTATCTTTATTAATAGTATTTATTTAGTAGTAGTAGTAGTAGTAGTAGTAGTAGTAGTAGTATTTATTGTTACCGTTATTACAGTTGTTGTTGAGAAGTTGAAATGCCTAGCTTTGCCATGAAAAGGTTGCCTTTGCACAAGACAATGTGCATAGGATTTGGCTTAGTCTTATCGGATCCAGTTGACACACCTGTATTCGTTTGATTGTTACTTTTGTTGTTTGTGCTTGTGACCACACTCACATTTTCAAGCAATTTTTAGTGTTAATAGTAAATAAAGAGGACCAATCTACTCTTTCTTATCGAAATACTACAGTTCAATTACAAGCTGGTTGCTAAATCAGTAATGTCAGGCAACAACAATTTATTTCCCTAATTTTCTCCGTTAATCAGTAGCGTCAATAACTACCCGCTAATAACGCAAACTAATAAAGACAATTCGCTGTAATAATAAATAAGTCATATGTAACTTTAATATGCAAAATAAATCAAAATGCTTTTTCGGAGGTTTGATTATAGAGGATCTGGTGACGTTTCCGGATGCCAAGCGTTGAAAGACATTTTATTTTTTAACTGCACATCCTTTTCTACAGCTACTGTGAAACCACTGATCGTGATTTGCAACAAATAATTTGTGATTTTTCCCCCCTTAGGCGGTACTTGTAGAGGAAGTTAGTTAGAACGCAGGGGCGTATACGCACAGGAAGGCGTAGTGAAACAAGCGGGGAAGGCGCAAGACTCTAGGGAGATCTGGGGACATACTCCCCCAGAGAATGTTTATTTTTAGGGACCTTGAAAATTCCATTTCCCATGATTTCCAGGGGGAAGTTTCATAAATCATAGTATGAAAAAAAAAAAAAAAAACGCTAACTATATAGTAAATTTGTTGTTTATTTGTCAACCTTTGGTACTACTGGTATAAACTGTAAACGAGCTACAGGAAAAGGGCCAGACGTCTCCCTTTAAGACGGTAAAATTGGGAAACTGTTTTGTCAATATCCACGTTCTTGTGCTTGTGTATATGGAGTATTGCCAAAGAGGATAGTCGCTCCTCACTCATAGTGCGTCGAAGAGGTTTTTCCAGTCTCTTCAAAACTGCGTTCGGCAGCGCAGGTTGACACAGGATAGGTTAGCAAAGTGGCAAGAGCGACATTGATCCCTGGAAAGAACTGAGGGCTTCTGTGATCAAGTGTCCGGTCGACCGGAGTTGTGTTTTCTTTTTCTCTTTCTTTATTTGATGACTTTCTTAAAGCAAAACTAACAACGAAAAATCACGTCCTCTTCTCTTAAACCGAGAATTCTAGAACGCTAAAAAACCTTTTTAAATATAATTCGATGTAACTGTTAAAAAGGGACTTATCCTCTGTTGGTTGGTTCCCTTTCATTATCCTTGTTAATCACACCCCGGCTAAAGAAGTCGCTTATTGATCCCTGGGCCATTTAATTCATTTACCACTCAAATTTTTACTGAACTTAGCACCTTGAACATGAACTCATAAATTCTGACCCGAAATGACTGCATTTCACGCTTTCATCAAATCGGATCAAATTCTTTCGTGGACCTCTCAGAAAAAGGAAGAAAATGACTTCAAGGGTTCAAAAGGTAAAGTCTTTGTATTGCTATTCGTGGATTTCGATCCATTTCTTTCTTCTTTTTTCCGCTTTTCATTTTGTTACTGTGGTTGTGATGACAGGGTTTTGAAAATGAATAGTACAATATTCACATTTTTTTTTTTTTTAGTAGAATAACAACAATACAAGCAAAAAAGTCTTGCATGTGTAAAGGTCGCTTTTCGCCAAAAAATCTATAAATAAATTAGTCAAATAAAGAAATAAATAGAATGAAAAAAAAAATGTAATTATCATTTAGTTTTTTGAGGTACGCAGTTCCGTAAGGGTGCATTCAATGCATCTGCTAACAATATAATCAAATATCGGAAAAGTGCACTTAAACCAAGAAACTAGCAAATATCACTTTTTAACTCAGTACTGAATATCGGCTGTACCACGAAGCCATGCATTGACTTCTCGTCACATCAAACATAATTAACAAGATGGAAAGCAAAGAGGAAACACTTAAAATTGGTCGAGCTAGTCAAAGTAAATCTCCTCAACTTGTTTAATTAAAGGAGCTGTGTCACGAAATTCAGCCAGAATTAGGTTATTGCAAAATGCTTTTTAAATTAAAAGAAACATAAAAATAACCGCTTAAAACGTTAAAGGAAGGTTAAAATAACGCAACAGAAATTTTAACGCAATTTCAATATAATTGTTATTAGGATTTCAGCCTAACAGTTTTTCAATGGTTAAGGTGGCTCGATACAGTTTTTAAAGGCCAACACCTCCCAAGTTTGAGCATAAACTACGTCGCCATAAACAAAGTTATGGAAAATTGCCACCACAGTTGTATTAGATAAAGATGAAAATCTTTTATGATCAGGGTTGCAATGACATCGGAGTTGTCATAGCAACGAAATGACGCTATTACCTATTTCACTTACAGAAGTATTTCTCGGTACTGGGAACTGTTCTTCCAAAATCATTCACGGGAGCTTTTTCCTCCAATAGCGGCCTCGATGTTCGTGAAGTTTAAGCGAAATCTGTAAGAGCGTTATCGAGATATTTTGGGATAAAGATTTTATGGTTAGAAATACGGTAAAAAATGGATGATCTTGATGTTCGGCTGTTATCTGCAGAAAATGAAGCGCTTTTTACATGCAATTTCACCTCATAGTAGTTTCAATCTTTTTAAAAACGTGTGTGAAAGACCGTGGAGATATCTCCAGCCGATTGTTAGAAAGAAGGATTTGATTGATATGTTTCGGGGTGCTTTTGTTAGCGGTTTTTGAACATTTTGGTCTACTTTAACAAATTAGCGAATAATTTTTAAACCGCTCGATAGATTTTTTTTAAAAATTAATATTCTTGAGATTAACCTTCCTTTTATATGACCCTTTAGTTTCAAGATGATTGATATATTGTAAGGCAGTAAAATAAGGGCTAAAATTCGCCAATATTTTGGCAGAAATTTTGTATTTACAAATGTGAGCCTCTCATTATTCAGGGTATTGTCTCCAAGGTTCATATTTTCCCGCATAACAATAGCTAGCATTTTTGCATATTTCAAATGCATTGTTAGTTACTGTTGTTCACGTGAAAATGAAACTTGGAGACAATGCCTTGAATAATGAGAGGTTTTCACTTGTAATAACGAAACTTCCGATAGAAAAGTAACGAATTGTAGTCCTTATTTTACTGCCTTACCATGTATCAATAATCTTGAAACTAAAAGGTCGTATAAAAGAAAGGTTAATCTCAAGAATCTTAAATTAAAAAAAAAATCTATCCAGCGGTTTAAAAATTATTTGCTAATTTGTTAAAGGAGGCCAAAATGTTTACAAAACCGCTAACAAGAGCGCTTCGATACATACTAATAAAACCCTTCTTTCTAGCAATCGGCTGGAGCGATCTCCATGATCTTTCACACAGGTTTTTAAAAAGATTGAAACTACTATGAGGTTAAATTGCATGTAAAAAGCGCTTCATTTTCTACAGATAACGGCCAAACAACAATATTGTCCATTTTTACTGTGTTTCTAACCATAAAAACTTCATCCCAAAATATCTTGATAACGCTCTTACAGATTTCGCTTAAAGTGTACGAACCTCGAGGCCGCTATTGGAGGAAAATGCTCCCGTGAACGATTTTGGAAGAACAGTTCTCAGTGCTGATATACTGCTTCAATTAAAATAGTTAATAGCGTCATTTCGTTGCTATGACAACTCCGATGTGATTGCAACCCTGATCACAACAAATTTTCATCTTTATCTAATACAACTGTGGTGGCAATTTTTCCAAAACTTTGTTTATGGCGACGTAGTTTATGCTCAAACTTGGGAGGTATTGGCCTTGAAAAACTGTATCGAGCCACCTTAACTCTGCTGTTTGCAGCTTCAAAAGTAATGCTCAGAGGACATATTTGTTTGTCTCTAATCTTTGATTTTGTCATTTACATGTGATTTGTTTGCCTAGTTTCAGTTCCATAGCGATTGAGGGCGAGTAATTGGCAAAATAAAACAAAGTGAACTGGACTGCTGTGACACAGCCGCTTTAACGACTACAACAAAAAACAACAACTACAACAACAACAACAAAAAACAATAACGACAACGAACAAAGTTAGAACTAAAGTTAGCGTACCTAAACGGTAAAACCACGCTATGCCCATGTAAGCATACTATAATTTTTCATATAACTGACCCTTTTCAAAGGAGTTACAGGTAATACAACTATTCAACACTTGAATTAGAACGACTTCTAATAAATGAAGAATTGCTATAGAAATCTGCGTCCTTCTACAATTACTCTCATTCCCCTAAAAGAGAAAACAGAAATTCAAATTAAATTAAAAGGCCGGGATTTTTCTTCGGAAAGTTTTTCTTCCCCATTAAGTTATCTCTGTATGTGTCAATGTTTATATGATCATGTGGTCCAGTGAAGTCAGAAATTAGGTGTAAGTGAATATGATGAGCAACATAAGCTGTTGAGAAGAACCTAAAAAATACATGCTTGACAGAAAATAGAAACCTGACCTTTGCGTCGACCGAACGTAACAGCTCTAAACAAAGGTCAGGGTTTGATTCCCGGTCAAGCCTGTATTGTTTCAGATTCTTTTTCGACCGCTTAGGTTGCTACAATTGCGAGGATCACGTCCACTTTCATCTCTTCATCCGCAGTTCAATATATGATTTATATATTCCGAGTCATAATGAAGTTAATTTGCTTAACCTGCTATTGAACGTGATACAAATAGTAAAACTAAAATAAACTGTTTCTCACCGGCAGTAACTTATGCCGGGTGGACAAACGCTCTAAACTCCCCAGTCAAATGTTGTGGATTCCTGTTACCAATAAATTGAAATGTGAAATAGTTGGAGTTATGGAGTTATGAGTTCAATTTAGATTAGATATCTTATTCGTAAAGTAAAATCCAAACAAGTGACATATTGCAAAATTAGTCTGATATAATATCAGCCGCAATATTTTCTCTTTTAATTTTGCGGATGCAGATCAGGGACGCTAATTTTTATAGCAACACCAGTGTGAGAGTCCTTCTCATTATAACCTACTAAGTATTTGCAAAATTAGAATTAAAATGTAGGAAGAGTTACTACCTTTACTTTCTTGTCAGTAAGGATAAACAAAAATGATTCCTGAAGTTCTAAAAAGGTTGGACAATGTGGATTATGATTTATGCATTAATATTCACTAACATTATTGTTCGGGTCGGTTTCTGATCACTACAATAGACCCAGGCCCTATGGTTTCAAGGGAAAGTACAGAAAGTACGAAATCCGCGCCGAAACGATGGCTCTTTGCATGATGTTCTCACAGAAAACAAATTGGGCAAAAATTGACATCGAGTCTCGTCTTTTTTTATTATTTGTATAATCCAATCATTTACAATGCTAAAGTTACTTGTATTTGGATCCCTCGATACTTACAGAACCTATCAGGAGTCCCAAAACAGAGCAGCTGTTGATCTCCCTTACTATATATAAGCCAATGTCAAGGAGTTTTCACGATCCCATTTATTTTTAGCATTTTAGAGTACTTTACAGATGCAGAAAAAAAAAATAGTAATTAAAATACTTTCCTGCCTTCAGTCTTTTAGCAGGTGTGTTAAAGGGAGCCCGGCTATTGGAGACACACTCCTGGCACCAGTAATGCCACGAGAACGGGCCGGGAAATACAGTTATAACATCTCAACACCCATAAGGCTCACAAAACCAAAATATCAGAAGCAATATCGACGCTAATATCTCTCTAGTTAGAGTTGTCGAGTGAGAAATCAGTATACAAACATATTGGGCAACACAAGCCAAACCGGGCTGTTTATATTACTCTAATACTCTTTTTGGCTCAGTCTGAACTAAGCTACTTGAAGGGAAGTTGTTTGAAAAAAATAATAATGAAAATAAGACATTTCTTACGGGAAGAATCGAAAGGTTTCAAGGGCACTCAGTATCGATGTAAGGTTTGACATCCAAAAAAAGTGATTCACATCTGATTTTGCCATGTGTCCCTTTTGTTTAAAATATTATACCGTGAAATATTTTGATACATGAGGGCGTTTTCTGCAATAACAACGTTCGTTCCCTTCTCTTGCGATAATTCAAGATGGCGTCACATGAAATCGCCGTGAACAGCCTGGAACACGTAAACCTTTGCGAACACTCGTAAATGAAACACCCATCTCCATCAGAACGTTTCCAACGGAGAAACCTATTAATAGTTCCACTTATTCCAGGGAATTTTTCATTGAAATGCCCGTATACTAGCCTGCGTCGCATACACCCTAAACCACCTCCAATAGTCTAGACCGACGCGTAGGCCGGCTGCAACACATGCTACAGGAAGATGGTGTTCTCCATTTACATCCCAACCGGAATATCGAGAATTTCTTGGTAAAAGGAAAGCGCCCAATGGCAACTTTATGTGCGAGAACACTTTTCAAAGGATAGGTCTCTTTGGGAAAATAGAATCCTTGAGCAGATATGTTGAAATGGAACGTTGGAGAAAGATCGCAATGGAAAAATGGTTCAATATTTGACATGATTTAGAATATTAAAATTATTAAAAAAATTTCATAGTGGGAGTTAAAATTTCAGTATTTGACATGCTTGCAGAATATTAAGTAACAATATTCAAGTAACTCATCGATATCAGGCCATCTTTGTAATATCCGGACAAGGATGTTCTTCGTAATGATTTACGTATGCTCTTTCTTTCCGGCTATTACTAAGGTACGTAAAGGAAAAAGCTATTTGAAAGACCAAAAAAAGGTTTTTCTTACAGAAATAGACCACGAGAATATGCAACAACAACAACAATTATAATCTTTAATTTCTTAATCACGTTTTACAAGAAGTGCACTCAGTGATAAATTAATAGGCTATTATTAATAATTGTTTGCGATCCAAACAACTTTTACTTGAGAAACGTCATGTGAAGTGTTACTTTTTCCTTTCTTCATGGTCTATTTTTATTACCGATGAAAAAGAAAACAATTTCGGACATACGTGTTGGCCTCAGCACTTAGCTAAAGAGGATTGAAGTGTAGGTTCAGAATTTAAACTTCATTAAATTTCGGAAGTTGTTATAAAACAGACGCTAATTTTGGGGGCCGTGGGTTGAGCATTTTTATTCTTAACGGAAGTCGCCGTTTGATTTTTACAGTATCAACATACTTAAAAAATGTCGCTGCAAAGAACACCCCTTCGTAACAGACCCAGTGAAACCCTACCCAGGGTTTAATTCAGTCTACCCCGTGATTATTTAGCCTCCCCGGTACCTGACAAATAACTTGTTTCTACCCGACTGATTTTTTGCTTTCCCGTTCACTTTCTACATTGCACAAGACTAGTGTATTTCGTTGTTCATATTTGTTTACAAGAAGCAAAAATATAAAGCATTTATTAACATTGACAAATTAAAAACAAAATACAGAGGGTACATGTTATCAATCTCACATTAAAAAGAGCAAGCCGTTTAGTTCTTGTCGCTATAGAAATATGTACAAGCTGTTCAAAGTTTTCATGCCGGTAAAAATGTAAGGCCTGCCCCCCCCCCCCCCCCCCCCCTTTTATGGGAAGAACACAACTAAACAACTAAGTTAAGAAAACCCAGAAGAAAATAAACCAACCCAGTGACGTTTTAATCGAGAGCCCAGTGAAGATATAGATTCCACTGGATCTGTTACAGAGGGCTGTCAAAGATATAAAGGCGCAAGGAGGGGATCAAGGCTCAATGATGAAATGGTAAGCAACGACGAAGTGAAAGAAATTGCCAATGAATTTCAAGCAGAACCAACTTAAGCGGAATATAAGAAAGGCTCATCCACCCGGGGACCCGGTGGCAAAATTAACTTTACCGAACGGTTGTCAGCGGTGAGTGTTTCTTTACGGAAAGTCTCCAGTTTAAGCGAGCATCTGACATCACTTTAGATAAAGGTAGAGGTTGCATTACAGATGCTAATCAGCAAAATATAATGATTTTAAAAAGGAAGCAATTTTCATAAGCTGGAGCCACCTCAGATGAAGGCTCATCTGAGAGAGAATTTATAGCAGAAGCCACAGACTCCTGTACAGTGGCATCTGCTCACTGGTGTTTTCACCAGTGAGGACACTGACCCCGAGACAGACTGCAGATACACGTGCACCATGAAGGGATCCAAAGACTGGATAACTGCTTCACATACTGCTTTAGCTATATCCTGGACCATGGTTGAACTGGGGTTGACTATGGATGGTGATTTCAAGGTGGGTGGGGATGATGTCGTAGCAGTTGGTGTGAAGCTGGATGTAGATGTGGAAGGTAAAGAGTCCTGTGCACACACGCCTGACGTGGGAAGCCAGAGGGCCCCAACCTACGTGCTGTCATTTTGGGACATAAAGGACGAGACATTGTCCGATGCGAAAGCAAAATAAAGACAAAACAAAACAGGCAGCGGTCAAAGCAAGGCCAGACCCGATTACTAGGAGTGGCCTTAAGAGGCCAAATACAAAAACAATACAGCAGCACATGACAACACAGACAAACAACGTATAAACAGTGGTGTAGCATGGCAGGGCAGAGAATACAACACAGTTTCGCCTTAGAGTGCTGACTGTAATAAAAAATATACTGTGCCTATACACAGGCCAGTGGCATCACGCCAGATGGGTGCCATAGAGTTATCATCATAGTCTCCAAAATAGAAAGAGCAACAACAATGTACGACCGAAATGTACGAAGCGGAGCTCTCGATAATATTCGTTATAGTTTGTTCAAAGAAAATATAAAATCGTGTAATGCTAAGCGGCGAAGGCAAGGCCGGAGAACGGTTAAAAACAAGAATAGGTCTAATTAGCAAAAAAACATTTTTGCACGTGCAGCACACTTTTTTTGATCACTTCTTTGCCTTTGTTTTGCACGACTACAACGTGAAACTTCCAGAAACTTCCTAGTTACACTTTTTATGGAGGAAATGTCGTACGTGTTCGCGTTCACTTTTTTTCACTGCCGCTCATTTTCACCTTGCATTGTTGGCCGCTAGCATTTCTCATTTTTGTCACCGCCGCAACAACATTTTCATGTTGTTCTTCCAACAAAAAGTGTCTCCTTTGTTTTTTTATCTCTCGCTCTAGATCTCTGTCGTCCTTTTCTCGTTGAGCTTCGCTAGCTTGCCGCCTACTTTCTCTTTTTCTCTGTCTTTCTCTTGCTCTATATTCCAAATTTGTGGACATGACAATTAATCTAAGCCTAATACTTTAGAAAACACAGATACAGAGACAATTTCCTCTTTCCGTTTTTGTCTTCATTGACTCTTTAGTTGTCTCAGACGCGGGTGGCTATGCGATTTTCCGCCAAAATAACCTCGTGTTTGCATTTGGGTTGCCATACCTGTTGACCTGTTGATTGAGTTATTTTACATTGGTTTGCTTGTGGTGCGGACGGACGGACGGTCGGGCGGTCGGTCGGTGTACGCGCGAGAGCTCCGCTAAAATTTCTAACACGAATTGCGAAGGATGTTGTCAGTTATGGAATAATCCTCACAGCTGATATACTGAGAATTTAAACACTGGCAAAATTTGATAAGATAAAGTTATCATATTAATAACCAACCGACTAATCTACATAGCTTAGCCTAATGTCGGTAACTAGACCAGATTATATATTAATTGAGGACGTAAATACGCCAAGTGTTGTTGTAATATGGTCAACAAAAAAATAAATACATCGTTGATGGGCCATTCACTATTATAGGGCCAACCCACATATTAAATTCGACAAATACAATACGTAACACACTATGCAATGAAAACATCGTCAGAAGTAAATCAGATACATGTAGACCAATTCTGAGGATCATATCGGCGATCATCTGGCCAGTGCTAGTGATAGACTAACTCCGTCGAGTGTTGAAACAATCAACAGCGATGCAGCAGTGTGGTATTACAAAATTCTCCCTGAAATATCATCCAAAAAATCCTTTATTGACCGTTCAAAACGGACCAGAAACCTAGAAGCCACTTTGTACTGATTTAAGACAGGATCTTCTTTCTACGTCATTATCGGTTTCTATAGCTGAAGCGCAAAATTAAAATTGCGTGACGAACAGCTGTTCTCGTTTTCAAGCAGATGCAGAAGAACTGGACATTTTATTTTACCAAAATCTTAAAATAAGGCCGTAAGCTATCTTTTCGTAAAATTGCCGTTTTGGCCGGGTATAGAGTATTCCTTTAAACTGCTTAGTATATGTTCTGTATGGAATTCTGTATTCGAGGTCTTGTCGAGTGAAGTGTGCATACGTTTTTCTTTATGTGACTGAAAAATTTGATAAACCATGTAAGCTAAATGTAAGCTTATAAATGTATAAATAAACTTATACGTTTTAGTCATCTTCGTTTAAGCCTATTCAACTATTTTTTTTTCCAAATACACAAGATTTTGCATTGGCTCCGTTAGACAAATTTTTAGCTAGAAAGAAGGTTTCAGTATAATTTAAAAACTTTCGACAAGAACGTAAACTCCATTGGAAAAAATATGGCTTAAAGAAGTTTTAACCATCACTGAAAATGACGTTAATATGGCTTTAAGGTATTTACCTTGTTAAAAGATTTTGAAACCATTTCGCATTTTTATTGATCTCAATCACCGACCACTATTTCGGTCAATTTCTGGTTATCCTCGTCGTATTTCTGTAGTGATGACGTGCTGATTTTTTTGTGCTGTTTGAAACAATGAGTTCTCAAGCCTGTAAGTAAGTTTTGAGACCTCCAAAACCTTTCAACGTTTAAATCGTTTTTTCTCAATCCAACTCAGCCGCAGTTTTCTTATGTTTGTTTGTCTTCTTGGTGAGAAGTGACCCGCATTAGCCTCGCTTTTGCGCAAAAACAAGCGCTTGTCCTAGGCCGCCCGGGAATACGAAACTAGCCTATTTCAAAACTGCTCATGCTACGGCAAGCAAAATTTACAAGTACTCATCATTTTCAACATCTAGGCATATTGATTATTGACGCAATGACGTAATCTGACGTCATATTGTTGAATTTATTGGCAGATTCCAAATTTCCTCAAAGTACATTTAAGCGAAAAATACTTAAATACTAAGGTATTTGATAAAATCAACAAGTTCGCTAACGTATAAATAACCTTTAACAATAGCAGTGATGTCATGATGGCATCATCTATTACTGAAAAGGGACTGAAAGCATCCGCCATCTTAGAGCCGTAACTTTGAATTACTTAAAACCCACATACATCGAGGAATTTTTAATATGAAACTTGATCTGAGTATTAAAGGATGCATAGGAAGCAAAAAAATCTACAAAATATGCAATTCCGGGAGAAATGAACACTGTTGGAAATTAAACTCAGCATGTTCCATTTGGTCATGTTTTTTTTTTTCTCAAACTAGTCGCTACAAAGAGACTTTTGTTGTTAGGCCAACGTAGTTTGATCAAAGATAAAACACAAACAGCGGTGATAAACATTTTGAGTTTTTGCAATTCAATGCTATTCAACATACATTTTCAAAAGTTATCATAAGTGTCCGTTAAAGCAAATGACGAAACTACATATTTTTTACCAGAGGTCTGGAAATGAGAATAAGAATTTAAATATTCTTAACAGTAATGAATACAAAATTTAGGCAACAGCCAATAAAGCAACAGCTTTTCACTGCTGATGTTGACATTAAAAGCTGGCTTAAGGCCTTGTATAAACAAAATTAATCATGACAACATAGACAAAAATGTTTCTTTTATTTGTTACAATGATAATCTGTTTTGTCAGATGCTAAGATTTCAAAAGCGATCCCATTTAATGTTATGTCCGGTGGTAGGAACTTCACCGTCAACAATAACTGAAGAGTGATCTTAGCGTCTGTAATTTTTTAATATATATTCTCGTCACTTGCTTTAATGGTCACTTAAGATCACTTTTGAAAATGTATGTTGAATAGTGCTAGTCAAGTTTACAAAAATGGGGAAACCTCACAATGTTTATCACCGCTGTTTGTGTTTAATTTAGTCACTACAAAGCCTGGATTTCATCAACAGCGACAATAACTTTGATAAGATAATGCTAATGTAAATGTAATATCATAATTCCATTGGTAAGAACATAATTAAAACCCATTTTTTAGAAAAAAAAGTGCAAATTGTGAAAAACATGGCTGACAAAACTTGATTCCTATGGTAACGTCAATGTTGACGTCCATGTCACGACCACTTTAAATTAAAATGTTTGGAGATAATTTTTAGGAAAAGTCGCTAAATTTGGTGGTCATATATAGACGGGGGTGAATAGAGGTATGTAGATCCGCCGAACCGTTATGATTTATTAACCTAATTATATAGCTGTTAGTTAATCCGATATTGTCAGCAAAGCTATTATTAGTAACTTTAAGATCCAACAACGCGTACGGCAAAGAGAACGTCAAAAAAACAATAGGTTTTTGAAGCAAAACAACATCTTTGCATGTGCATCACGCTTTTTTCTACATTTCTTTGCCCGTTTTTGCACAAATACGAAAATGAAAATGCCTAATTTCGCGTTTTATAGAGTACGTAAACAAGCAACAGCGAAATTTTATTTCTCTTTGCGAACTTGGATATGGTCCCTAGGAAATCCATTTCAGGAGGGTTCGCCTACATTTGACATAGTAAGTGGTTAGGAATAATTGCGATAAAGACTGGAAGCACGCAACTTTTTAAGCGACGTTCTCGTTGCCGGCGCGTCGGTGGATCTTAAAGTCCCTATTATTAATTTTAACGAACTGTCCAATTAAGGATTAATTTGGATAGTTTCAGATAGGGCTTTCCTTTACCAATACGCAAACTGTCCAATTTAAGAAAAATAGGGCAGCTGGTCTGAGCCAATCAAATGTCAGAAAATACAATAGGCAATGCAAACTAGCCAATCAGCGCAAGGTCCCTGTGACAACGCGCCAAGAAAAGTTTCGTTGGCTGACACCGGTTCGTCCTCGAACACTCTTGGCTTTTTGTTGCTGTGAATGTCGTTTTGTTTTCTTGCTCAGTAGTGCCGTTTTCTTTTGGCTTCTTTTCTGGGCCATTTAAAAGCAAAGGAAAATGTATGACCAAACTGATGAAAGTTTGTATTGGAAACAATCAACGCATAGATTTCTTGAAAATGCACAAGCAGTGAAACTTTGAACCAGAATAAGAAAACACAGATACTTGTGTTTAGATGTTGGCAGTACAAAAACAAATGGACCAATTCTGCGGAAATCGTTTGAGGCAATGAATGAATTGTTTATTTTCACTAGTTTTTGTATTTAAATTAAGTATTTGCGTTGTGGCTTTGTCTTCTTTATACTCGAAACTGCGGTTTTCATCTGTAGCACAGTATGTGTTCAGACCATTGAAGGAGCTTTCAAAATTTGAATTGGCAACAAAATGCCAAAGTATGAAACAGCAATACTAGTTGTACGTTTGTCTACTTGCAAAGAATAATTTGAATGACACTAGGAAAAGAAATCTTTTTTAGATCTTGCGTTTGTGTGTGTGTGTGTTTTTTCAGCTACAAACGGACGGGTTCAAGTGTACAATATTTCGCAAAAACTGTCCAAGTTGGAAATAATTTTTCTCAAAAAATTCCTCTGACAGCGAAATTGGACTCGGCCTACGGCCTCGTCTAATTTTGGCTGTCCTCGGAATTTTTTCATCCAATTATTTCCAAATTGGACAGCATGTAGTCCAATTACATATACAAATCCGCCCCTCCATTTTCGCCTTGAATCCGAAACCCGGGCAAAAATATTTTAATTATACGCATAGACGAAAATCCACGCCCAATTTAAAATAGATGAATCCTCAATCCGCTGCAATTGCAGGATCCGAAAATCCGTTAAAATCTTGCTTAAAATCCGAAATCTAAGCAAAAATATTTTCAAACTCCACCAAACCGTTCGCCTATTCACCCCACTCTATATAACTCCATATAATATAACTTGAACGGTTTTCAAGTTATT
>OZ037777.1:42219755-42382255 GCA_964035525.1 Porites cylindrica | reverse complement strand
TAACTTATTCAACATTGCACGAACAACCTACGTTTCTGCCTTACCTTTCTCGGAGATCATTCACAAGATCATTTGTTTGATTGTCATCTGCTGCAACTGCATCTCCGTTGAATGGACTAGCCAAGCTGACCGCCAGCAGTGCCAACAGAATTAGAGTCTTCATCTCCAAATCTTCGTGACTACTGGTTCTTGGAAACACGTATGTCGCGCTTTTATACGCTTTGCATTGATCGTAAATGTCGTGATATGTTGAATGAAAAGATTAATTATATTCACAAAACAACAAAAAAAGCAACAACGACAACAAAAAAAAAATCAAAATTCCTTCTAAATTTAACACCGCGTTTGATTCTAAGCTACTCCGAAAATAATATTCTGAGGATTTATAAGTAAAGCTAAATATCAGCCACAGTAAGCCAATAAGTAAATATCTCCTTGACCAAAAATGTTTCCAACAGTAAATGTCGTCTTAAAACTTGTAATGACTTGCAATGACTCTGGTTAAAAAAAATATATGAACAAATATTAATTTAAAGGCTCTGTTCAAATTCTAACAAAGCAAGACTGAGTATTATTCATGGTTTTTATCTCTATATTCCTATACCTAGGCAACCTAAAAAGCAAAAAAAGGGGCAAACTTTACCCTAAGAAATTGTTTTAAATTATCACTCTTATTTCTTTTAAAGTTGAGAGATACGATATCAAGGTTTGCGTGAGGTTTTGAACCACTTTACCCGCGGCATTGAAGCTTTTCTCCAGTCAGTAGGCGAGGGTTTGCGATATTTTTTCTGATTTAATTGTTGCCTTTATTATTTAGGTGTGTATTTTCGTTTCTCCTTTTAAGTACCTCCATTAAAAGAAGTTAAAACTAGCAATGCAATCTAGAATGCCTCTATATTTTCAGTTTATTTCAGTACATACGGATGTAATTTCTTGTATTGTACTCCCCTGGACTAGCCCCTACGCTACCTGGGGGCCAAAGTAATGTCATTAATCAGTTGAAGTCTGCTAAAAAAAACCTTATTGTTGTTGCTTTTATTACTCCTCTTCTTATCATTATTCTTCCTCTTCTTCTTCTTAATTATTATCATTATTATTGTTATTATTATCTTTATTAATAGTATTTATTTATTTAGTAGTAGTAGTAGTAGTAGTAGTAGTAGTAGTAGTAGTAGTAGTAGTAGTAGTAGTAGTAGTAGTAGTAGTAGTAGTAGTAGTAGTAGTAGTAGTAGTAGTAGTAGTAGTAGTAGTAGTAGTAGTAGTAGTAATAGTAGTAGTAGTATTTATTGTTACCGTTATTACAGTTGTTGTTGAGAAGTTGAAATGCCTAGGTTTGCCATGAAAAGGTTGCCTTTGCACAAGACAATGTGCATAGGATTTGGCTTAGTCTTATCGGATCCAGTTGACACACCTGTATTCGTTTGATTGTTACTTTTGTTGTTTGTGCTTGTGACCACACTCACATTTTCAAGCAATTTTTGGTGTTAATAGTAAATAAAGAGGACCAATCTACTCTTTCTTATCGAAATACTACAGTTCAATTACAAGCTGGTTGCTAAATTAATGTCAGGCAACAACAATTTATTTCCCTAATTTTCTCCGTTAATCAGTAACGTCAATAACTACCCGCTAATAACGCAAACTAATAAAGACAATTCGCTGTAATAATAAATAAGTCATATGTAACTTTAATATGCAAAATAAATCAAAATGCTTTTTCGGAGGTTTGATTATAGAGGATCTGGTGACGTTTCCGGATGCCAAGCGTTGAAAGACATTTTATTTTTTAACTGCACATCCTTTTCTACAGCTACCGTGAAACCACTGATCGTGATTTGCAACAAATAATTTGTGAATTTTCCCCTCTTGGGCGGTACTTGTAGAGGAAGTTAGTTAGAACGCAGGGGCGTATACGCACAGGAAGGCGTAGTGAAACAAGCGGGGAAGGCGCAAGACTCTAGGGAGATCTGGGGACATACTCCCCCAGAGGATGTTTATTTTTAGGGACCTTGGAAATTCCATTTCCCATGATTTCCAGGGGGAAGTTTCATAAATCATAGTATGAAAAAAAAAAAAAAACGCTAACTATATAGTAACTTTGTTGTTTATTTGTCAACCTTTGGTACTACTGGTATAAACTGTAAACGGGCTACAGGAAAAGGGCCAGACGTCTCCCTTTAAGACGGTAAAATTGGGAAACTGTTTTGTCAATATCCACGTTCTTGTGCTTGTGTATATGGAGTATTGCCAAAGAGGATAGCCGCTCCTCACTCATAGTGTGTCGAAGAGGTTTTTCCAGTCTCTTCAAAACTGCGTTCGGCAGCGCAGGTTGACACAGGATAGGTTAGCAAAGTGGCAAGAGCGACATTGATCCCTGGAAAGAACTGAGGGCTTCTGTGATCAAGTGTCCGGTCGACCAGAGTTGTGTTTTCTTTTTCTCTTTCTTTATTTGATGACTTTCTTAAAGCAAAACTAACAACGAAAAATCACGTTCTCTTCTCTTAAACCGAGAATTCTAGAACGCTAAAAAACCTTTTTAAATATAATTCGATGTAACTGTTAAAAAGGGACTTATCCTCTGTTGGTTGGTTCCCTTTCATTAACCTTGTTAATCACACCCCGGCTAAAGAAGTCGCTTATTGATCCCTGGGCCATTTCATTCATTTACCACTCAAATTTTTACTGAACTTAGCACCTTGAACATGAAATCATAAATTCTGACCCGAAATGACTGCATTTCACGCTTTCATCAAATCGGATCAAATTCTTTCGTGGACCTCTCAGAAAAAGGAAGAAAATGACTTCAAGGGTTCAAAAGGTAAAGTCTTTGTATTGCTATTCGTGGATTTCGATCCATTTCTTTCTTTTTTTTTTTCGCTTTTCATTTTGTTACTGTGGTTGTGATGACAGGGTTTTGAAAATGAATAGTACAATATTCACATTTTTTTTTTTTAGTAAAATAGCAACAATACAAGCAAAAAAGTCTTGCATGTGTAAAGGTCGCTTTTCGCCAAAAAATCTATAAATAAATTAGTCAAATAAAGAAATAAATAGAATGAAAAAAAATATATAATTATCATTTAGTTTTTTGAGGTACGCAGTTCCGTAAGGGTGCATTCAATGCATCTGCTAACAATATAATCAAATATCGGAAAAGTGCACTTAAACCAAGAAACTAGCAAATATCACTTTTTAACTCAGTACTGAATATCGGCTGTACCACGAAGCCATGCATTGACTTCTCTTCACATCAAACATAATTAACAAGATGGAAAGCAAAGAGGAAACACTTAAAATTGGTCGAGCTAGTCAAAGTAAATCTCCTCAACTTGTTTAATTAAAGGAGCTGTGTCACGAAATTCAGCCAGAATTAGGTTATTGCAAAATGCTCTTTAAATTAAAAGAATCATAAAAATAACCGCTTAAAACGTTAAAGGAAGGTTAAAATGACGCAACAGAAATTTTAAGGCAATTTCAATATAATTGTTATTAGGATTTCAGCCTAACAGTTTTTCAAAGTTTAACTCTGCTGTTTGCAGCTTCAAAAGTAATGCTCAGAGGACATATTTGTTTGTCTCTAATCTTTGATTTTGTCATTTACATGTGATTTGTTTGCCTAGTTTCAGTTCCATAGCGATTGAGGGCGAGTAATTGGCAAAATAAAACAAAATGAACTGGAATGCTGTGACACAGCCGCTTTAACGACTACAACAAAAAACAACAACAACAACAACAACAACAAAAAACAACAACGACAACGAACAAAGTTAGAACTAAAGTTAGCGTACCTAAACGGTAAAACCACGCTATGCCCATGTAAGCATACTATATTTTTTCATATAACTGACCCTTTTCAAAGGAGTTACAGGTAATACAACTATTCAACACTTGAATTTGAACGACTTCTAATAAATGAAGAATTGCTATAGAAATCTGCGTCCTTCTACAATTACTCTCATTCCCCTAAAAGAGAAAACAGAAATTGAAATTAAATTAAAAGGCCGGGATTTTTCCTTCGGAAAGTTTTTCTTCCCCGTTAAGTTATCTCTGTATGTGTCAATGTTTATATGATGATGTGGTCCAGTGAAGTCAGAAATTAGGTGTAAGTGAATATGATGAGCAACATAAACTGTTGAGAAGAACCTAAAAAATACATGCTTGACAGAAAATAGAAACCTGACCTTTGCGTGGACCGAACGTAACAGCTCTAAACAAAGGTCAGGGTTTGATTCCCGGTCAAGCCTGTATTGTTTCAGATTCTTTTTCGACCGCTTAGGTTGCTACAATTGCGAGGATCACGTCCACTTTCATCTCTTCATCCGCAGTTCAATATATGATTTATATATTCCAAGTCATAATGAAGTTAATTTGCTCAACCAGCTATTGAACGTGATACAAATAGTAAAACTAAAATAAATTGTTTCTCACCGGCAGTAACTTATGCCGGGTGGACAAACGCTCTAAACTCCCCAGTCAAATGTTGTCGATTCCTGTTACCAATAAATTGAAATGTGAAATAGTTGGAGTTATGGAGTTATGAGTTCAATTTAGCTTAGATATCTTATTCGTAAAGTAAAATCCAAACAAGTGACATATTGCAAAATTAGTCTGATATAATATCAGCCGCGATATTTTCTCTTTTAATTTTGCCGATGCAGATCAGGGACGCTAATTTTTATAGCAACACCAGTGTGCGAGTCCTTCTCATTATAACCTACTAACACAGGGTGAAATAAGGTGTTTCTAAGTATTTGCAAAATTAGAATTAAAATGTAGGAAGAGTTACTACCTTTACTTTCTTGTCAGTAAGGATAAACAAAAATGATTCCTGAAGTTCTAAAAAGGTTGGATAATGTGGATTATGATTTATGGATTAATATTCACTAACATTATTGTTCGGGTCGGTTTCTGATCACTAAAATAGACCTAGGCCGTATGGTTTCAAGGGAAAGTACAGAAAGTACGAAATCCGCGCCGAAACGATGGCTCATTTCATGATGTTCTCAAAGAAAACAAATTGGGCAAATTGGGCACATCTGATTTTGCCATGTGTCCTTTTTGTTTAAAATATTATACCGTGAAATATTTTGATACATGAGGCCGTTTTCTGCAATAACAACGTTCGTTCCCTTCTCTTGCCATAATTCAAGATAGCGTCACATGAAATCGTCGTGAAAAGCCTGCAACACGTAAACCTTTGCGAACACTCGTAAATGAAACACTCATCTCCATCAGAACGTTTCCAACGGAGAAACCTATTAATAGTTCCACTTATTCCAGGGAATTTTTCAATGAAATGCCCGTATACTAGCCTGCATCGCAGACACCCTAAACCAACCTCCAATAGTCTAGACCGACGCGTAGGCCGGCTGCAACACATGCTACAGGAAGATGGTGTTCTCCATTTACATCCCAACCGGAATATCGAGAATTTCTTGGTAAAAGGAAAGCGCCCAATGGCAACTTCATGTGCGAGAACACTTTTCAAAGGATAGGTCTCTTTGGGAAAATAGAATCCTTGAGCAGATATGTTGAAATGGAAAGTTGGAGAAAGATCGCAATGGAAAAAGGGTTCAATATTTGACATGATTTAGAATATTGAAATTTTTAAAAAAATTTCATAGTGGGAGTTAAAATTTCAGTATTTGACATGCTTGCAGTATATTAAGTAACAATATTCAAGTAACTCATCGACAATTATTGTTTTTTGTAAGATATCAGGCCATCTCTGTAATATCCGGACAAGGATGTTCTTCGTAATGATTTACGTATGCTCTTTCTTTCCGGCTATTACTAAGGTACGTAAAGGAAAAAGCTATTTGAAAGACCAAAAAAAGGTTTTTTTTTACAGAAATAGACCACGAGAATATGCTACAACAACAACAACAATTATAATCTTTAATTTCTTAATCACGTTTTACAAGAAGTGCACACAGTGATAAATTAATAGGCTATTATTAATAATTGTTTGCGATCCAAACAACTTTTACTTGAGAAACGACACGTGAAGTGTTACTTTTTTCTTTCTTGATGGTCTATTTTTATTACCGATGAAAAAGAGTACAATTTCGGACATACGTGTTGGCTTTAGCACTTAGCTAAAGAGGCTTGAAGTGTAGGTTCTCAAACTTCATTAAATTTCGGAAGTTGTTATAAAACAGACGCTAATTTTGGGGGCCGTGGGTTGAGCATTTTTATTCTTAACGGAAGTCGCCGGTTGATTTTTACAGTATCAACATACTTAAAAAATGTCGCTGCAAAGAACACCCCTTCGTAACAGACCCAGTGAAACCCTACCCAGTGGTTGAATTCAGTCTACCCAGTGATTATTTAGCCTCCCCGGTACCTCACAAATAATTTGTATCTACCCGACTGATTTTTTGCTTTCCCGTTCACTTTCTACATTGCACAAGACTAGTGTATTTCGTTGTTCATATCTGTTTACAAGAAGCAAAAATATAAAGCATTTATTAACATTGACAAATTAAAAACAAAATACAGAGGGTACAGGTTATCAATCTCACATTAAAAAGAGCAAGCCGTTTAGTTCTTGTCGCTATAGAAATATGTACAAGCTGTTCAAAGTTTTCATGCCGGTAAAAATGTAAGGCCTGCTTTCACCCCCCCCCCCCCCCCCCTCCCCCTTTTATGGGAAGAACACAACTAAACAACTAAGAAGAAAACCCAGAAGAAAATAAACCATCCCAGTGACGTTTTAATCGAGAGCCCAGTGAAGATATAGATTCTACTGGATCTGTTACAGAGGGCTGTCAAAGATATAAAGGCACAAGGAGGGGATCAAGGCTCAATGATGAAAATTTAAGTCCTGTTAGCCATTGTTAGCTATGCGCTTGCCTTTGGCTCTTGTAACCAACAAAGATGCAAAAAATGGCAAGCAACGACGAAGTGAAAGAAATTGTCAATGAATTTCAAGCAGAACCAACTTAAGCGGAAGATAAGAAAGGCTCATGCCAACGTAAACGTGTTATTATGTCATCCACCCAGGGACCCGGTGGCAAAATTAACTTTAACGAACGGTTGTCAGCGGTGCTTGTTTCTTTACGGAAAGTCTCCAGTTTGAGCGAGTATCTGACATCACTTTAGATAAAAGCTGAGTTGCATTACAGATGCTAATCAGCAAAATAGAATGATTTTAAAAAGGAAGCAATTTTCATTAAGCTGGAGCCACCTCAGATGAAGGCTCATCTGAGAGAGAATTTATAGCAGAAGCCACAGACTCCTGTACAGTGGCATCTGCTCACTGGTGTTTTCACCAGTGAGGACACTGACCCCGAGGCAGACTGCAGATACACGTGCACCATGAAGGGATCCAAAGACTGGATAACTGCTTCACCTACTGCTTTAGCTATATCCTGGACCATGGTTGAACTGGGGTTGACTATGGATGGTGATCTCAAGGTGGGGGGGATGATGTCGTGGCAGTTAGTGTGAAGCTGGATGTAGATGTTGAAGGTAAAGAGTCCTGTGCACACACGCCTGACGTGGGAAGCCAGTAGTTTGATGCGCTGAGATAACAACTACTAGGATTTTGAGTAAATATGCCACCAGCGTGACGGTTTAATAAACGATAAACATTGAATATACAGAAAACCTACGTGCTGTCATTTTGGGTCATAAAGGACGAGGCATTGTCCGATGCGAAAGCAAAATAAAGACAAAACAAAACAGGCAGCGGTCAAAGCAAGGCCAGACCCGATTACTAGGAGTGGCCTTAAGAGGCCAAATACAAAAACAATACAGCAGCACATGACAACACAGACAAACAACGTATAAACAGCGGTGTAACATGGCAGGGCAGAGAATACAACACAGTTTCGCCTAAGAGTGCTGACTGTAATAAAAAATATACTGTGCCTATACACAGGCCAGTGGCATCACGCCAGATGGGTGCCATAGAGTTATCATCATAGTCTCCAAAATAGAAAGAGCAACAGCAATGTACGACCGAAATGTACGAAGCGGAGCTCTCGATAATATTCGTTATAGTTTGTTCAAAGAAAATATAAAATCGTGTAATGCTAAGCGGCGAAGGCAACGCCGGAGAACGGTGAAAAACAACAATAGGTCTAATTAGCAAAAAAACATTTTTGCACGTGCAGCACACTTTTTTTGTACACTTCTTTGCCTTTGTTTTGCACGACTACAACGTGAAACTTCCAGAAACTACCTAGTTACACGTTTTATGGAGGAAATGTCGTACGTGTTCGCGTTCACTTTTTTTCACTGCCGCTCATTTTCACCTTGCATTGTTGGCCGCTAGCATTTCTCATTTTTGTCACCGCCGCAACAACATTTTCATGTTGTTCTTCCAACAAAAAGTGTCTCCTTTGTTTTTTCATCTCTCGCTCTAGATCTCTGTCGTCCTTTTTCTCATTGAGCTTCGCTAGCTTGCCGCCTACGTTCTCTTTTTCTCTGTCTTTCTCTTGCTGTATATTCCAAATTTGTGGACATGACAATTAATCTAAGCCTAATACTTTAGAAAACACAGATACAGAGACAATTTCCCCTTTCCGTTTTTGTCTTCATTGGCTCTTTAGTTGTCTCAGACGCGGGTGGCTATGCGATTTTCCGCCAAAATAACCTCGTGTTTGCATTTGGGTTGCCATACCTGTTGACCTGTTGATTGAGTTATTTTACATTGGTTTGCTTGTGGTGCGGACGGACGGACGGTCGGGCGGTCGGTCGGTCGGTGTAAGCACGAGAGCTCCGCTAAAATTTCTAAAATGTCATGTGACCACGGCCTTGCGGTCAGGTTTGCAGTTTGCAGTTCACGTTTGAACCGCAGGAAGGGCTTCCAGCGGTAAGTGATTTACGGCAAGGTTTTTTGCCACAAAAAACTGTTCAGCCTAGCGTTTAAAGGTATGAACTAGCTTTTTATATCCGTTTGCGATGTGTTTGTTGGATTTTTGATCTCGAATCAATGAATTATTGCTGATTTTTGGGCGATTAAAGTGATGCACTTCGACTTGATGAAAACAACATGGCGGCCCTAAACAATGAACGTGTAGTTCAAATCACTTTTATATTCCTTTCTGCCGTACTAACAATGGAAAGTATTCTGTTCCAATCCAGAGTTTAATTTTTTTTTCTCTCTTGTTACTAAATTCATGACTTAACTCAGTCTCTGTTTGGTTCCTATTTTTAACGCATCACTCCGCGAATATCATTTTATTTTGCTTATTTCTTTTATACTGGGGAGCTCAGGCTTCATAAAGCCTTCTGGTTTCTTCTGGGCTCCATTGCAACCTTACAATTCCTATATGTATTCTTGTATTGTATTGTATTTTGGCTAAATAAAAGTGAACTGAACTGAACTGAACTGAACGCCTTGCTAAAGTTTGAAATCTCGGGAACGCGAAACTGCAAACGCGTAACTGAGGTTTGCGGTTTGCGGTTTGCAGTTTACCTGATGCTAAAGGTCTCTAATGCCATGGAATAATCCTCACAGCTGATATACTGACAATTTAAACACTGGCAAAATTTGATAAGATAAAGTTATCATATTAATAACCAACCGACTAATCTACATAGCTTAGCCTAATGTTGGTAACTAGACCAGATTATATATTAATTGAGGACGTAAATACGCCAAGTGTTGTTGTAATATGGTCAACAAAAAAATAAATACATCGTTGATGGGCCATTCACTATTATAGGGCCAACCCACATATTAAATTCGACAAATACAATACGTAACACACTATGCAATGAAAACATCGTCAGAAGTAAATCAGATACATGTAGACCAATTCTGAGGATCATATCGGCGATCATCTGGCCAGTGCTAGTGATAGACTAACTCCGTCGAGTGTTGAAACAATCAACAGCGATGCAGCAGTGTGGTATTACAAAATTCTCCCTGAAATATCATCCAAAAAATCCTTTATTGACCGTTCAAAACGGACCGGAAATCTAGAAGCCACTTTGTATTGATTTAAGACAGGATCTTCTTTCTACGTCATTATCGGTTTCTATAGCTGAAGCGCAAAATTAAAATTGCGTGACGAACAGCTTTTCTCGTTTTCAAGCAGATGCAGAAGAACTGGACATTTTATTTTATCAAACTCTTAAAATAAGGCCGTAAGCTATCTTTTCATCATTTTCAACATCTAGGCATATTGATTATTGACGCAATGACGTAATCTGACGTCATATTGTTGAATTTATTGGCAGATTCCAAATTTCCTCAAAGTACATTTAAGCGAAAAATACTTAAATACTAAGGTATTTGATAAAATCAACAAGTTCGCTAACGTATAAATAACCTTTAACAATAGCAGTGATGTCATGATGGCATCATCTATTACTGAAAAGGGACTGAAAGTATCCGCCATCTTAGAGCCGCAACTTTGAATTACTTAAAACCCACATACATCGAGGAATTTTTAATATGAAACTTGATCTGAGTATTAAAGGATGCATAGGAAGCAAAAAAATCTACAAAATATGCAATTCCGGGAGAAATGAACACTGTTGGAAATTAAACTCAGCATGTTCCATTTGGTCATGTTTTTTTTTCTCAAACTAGTCGCTACAAAGAGACTTTTGTTCTTAGGCCAACGTAGTTTGATCAAAGATAAAACACAAACAGCGGTGATAAACATTTTGAGTTTTTGCAATTCTTTAAACTTGACGTTTGTATGCTATTCAACATACATTTTCAAAAGTTATCATAAGTGTCCGTTAAAGCAAATGACGAAACTACATATTTTTTACAAGAGGTCTGGAAATGAGAATAAGAATTTAAAAATTCTTAACAGTAATGAATACAAAATTTAGGCAACAGCCAATAAAGCAACAGCTTTTCACTGCTGATGTTGACATTAAAAGCTGGCGTAAGGCCTTGTATAAACAAAATAAATCATGACAAAATAGACAAAAATGTTTCTTTTATTTGTTACAATGATAATCTGTTTTGTCAGATGCTAAGATTTCAAAAGCGATCCCATTTAATGTTATGTCCGGTGGTAGGAACTTCACTGTCAACAATAACTGAAGAGTGATCTTAGCGTCTGTAATTTTTTAATATATATTCTCGTCACTTGCTTTAATGGTCACTTAAGATCACTTTTGAAAATGAATGTTGAATAGTGCTAGTCAAGTTTACAAAAATGCGAAACCTCACAATGTTTATCACCGCTGTTTGTGTTTTATTTTAGTCACTACAAAGCCTGGATTTCATCAACAGCGACAATAACTTTGATAAGATAATGCTAATGTAAATGTAATATCATAATTCCATTGGTAAGAACATAATTAAAACCCATTTTTTAGAAAAAAAAGTGCAAATTGTGAAAAACATGGCTGACAAAACTTGATTCCTATGGTAACGTCAATGTTGACGTCCATGTCACGACCACTTTAAATTAAAATGTTTGCAGATAATTTTTAGGAAAAGTTGCTAAATTTGGTGGTCATATATAGACGGGGGTGAATAGAAGTATGTAGATCCGCCGAACCGTTATGATTTATTAACCTAATTATATAGCTGTTAGTTAATCCGATATTGTCAGGAAAGCTATTATTAGGAACTTTCAGATCCAACGACGCGGACGGCAAAGAGAACGTCAAAAAAACAATAGGTTTTTGAAGCAAAACAACATCTTTGCATGTGCATCACGCTTTTTTCTACATTTCTTTGCCCGTTTTTGCACATATACGACGTGAAAATGCCTAATTTCGCGTTTTATAGAGTACGTAAACAAGCAACAGCGAAATTTTATTTCTCTTTGCGAACTTGGATATGGTCCCTAGGAATTCCATTTCAGGAGGGTTCGCCTACATTTGACATAGTAAGTGGCTAGGAATAATTGCGATAAAGACTGGAAGCACGCAACTTTTTAGGCGACGTTCTCATTGCCTGCGCGTCTGTGGATTCTAAAGTCCCTATTATTAATTTTAACGAACTGTCCAATTAAGGATTAATTTGGATAGTTTCAGATAGGGCTTTCCTTTACCAATACGCAAACTGTCCAATTTAAGAAAAATAGGGCAGCTGGTCTGAGCCAATCAAATGTCAGAAAATACAATAGGCAATGCAAACTAGCCAATCAGTGCAAGGTCTCTGTGAAAACGCGCCAAGAAAAGTTTCGTTGGCTGACACCGGTTCGTCCTCGAACACTCTTGGCTTTTTGTTGCTGTGAATGTCGTTTTGTTTTCTTGCTCACTAGTGCCGTTTTATTTTGGCTTCTTTTCTGGGCCATTTAAAAGCAAAGGAAAATGTATGACCAAACTGATGAAAGTTTGTATTGGAAACAATCAACGCATAGATTTCTTGAAAATGCACAAGCAGTGACACTTTGAACCAGAATAAGAAAACACAGATACTTGTGTTTAGATGTTGGCAGTACAAAAACAAATGGACCAATTCTGCAGAAATCGTTTGAGGCAATGAATGAATTGCTTATTTTCACTAGTTTTTGTATTTAAATTAAGTATTTGCGTTGTGGCTTTGTCTTCTTTATACTCGAAACTGCGGTTTTCATCTGTAGCACAGTATGCGTTCAGACCATTGAAGGAGCTTTCAAAATTTGAATTGGCAACAAAATGCCAAAGTATGAAACAGCAATACTAGTTGTACGTTTGTTTACTTGCAAAGAATAATTTGAATGACACTAGGAAAAGAAATCTTTTTTAGATCTTGCGTATGTGTGTGTGTGTGTGTGTGTGTTTTTTTTTTTTCAACTACAAACGGACGGGTTCAAGTGTACAATATTTCGCAAAAACTGTCCAAGTTGGAAATAATTTTTCTCAAAAAATTCCTCTGACAGCGAAATTGGACTCGGCCTACGGCCTCGTCTAATTTTGGCTGTCCTGGGAATTTTTTCATCCAATTATTTCCAAATTGGACAGCATGTAGTCCTATTACATATACAAATCCGCCCCTCCATTTTCGCCTTGAATCCGAAACCCGGGCAAAAATATTTTAATTACACGCATAGACGAAAATCCACGCCCAATTTAAAATAGATGAATCCTCAATCCGCTGCAATTGCAGGATCCGAAAATCCGTTAAAATCTTGCTTAAAATCCGAAATCTGGGCAAAAATATTTTCAAACTCCACCAAACCGTTCGCCTATTCACCCCACTCTACTGATATAACTCCATATAATATAACTTGAACGGTTTTCAAGTTATTCAACTTTTTCGCGCGGGGGGAAATTTAAGTAGACGCAAGATGTTTTTCGCAAAAGTGACGTGGACGGTGGAGTGTTTAGTCTTTGAAATAGGACTAAAAAAAACAAACAAACAAAAAAAACAAACAAACAAATTTAGGCCAGCCGAGCAGCACTATTGAGGAGTAAATTCACCCAGTAAGGCAAGGTTTGTGGATATTTGCATACCTACTAACGCTTATGCGAGTCATTACCCGAGGGTTTCCATGGATTCAAATATAAATTTGGAAGAGCTCTTGTTGGTTTTTTGCCCTTTGCAGTATGTTGGTCCTTCTTGATTACAGATCAATTACTCCGCCTTCCCTTGGTTCATTTCTGCCTTTACACAGAAAAAAACGTTCCTTTAGTTTGTTTACTACATGCTCTAGGCTAGAAAGTGTGCAAGGTCAGATTCGAAAACCAACTTAAAACCACCTTTGAGAAGTGGCCAAGAAAGGTGTGAAAACGTAGTCCCCTGCCAATACTGTGGCAAGAAACCACGGGGAAATGATTTACGCAAAAAACAGAACAGTGAATACATAGAATACTCCAAAGAGACTAATTTCAAAGAAAGCAGGTCAAAAAACCCAAACACATAAGCTATATTCCAATCTGAACACGTAAGAACATAACCATAGGAAAAGAAACTATGCAAAACAAAACGAATAGCGAACACGTCAACTGAGCTGACGTACAATGCCACAAATCCCACGCCAAAACCAAAAATAGTCCGAAACTATCCCACGAGCCTGCGCGCGCCTCTAAACTATGCCGCCAGGATATCAATTTCTGATTAATTCGTTCCCATGTCTCTCAATCGTCAGAAATGCAACAGTGATGAAAGTATCATCATGGCTTACTTGCTCAAAATATTATGAATACATGTACAGGAAGGGTCATTAAATCCATGGAATTAAGCAGTTGAGAGGTAAATACTTTTACGAACATATTTGATAGAGAGCAATTTCTTGAAAGCATCTAGTACTGCAACAAGTACTAAACTTGAATATTTGTAAAACTGATGTGACGTTCGACATATACCGATCACTAGCAACTGTTACAGTCCTGGTTTAAGTCCCATTCAGCAAATCGACGCCATGGACTGATGAGGACCAGCAGTGGACAGTCAAAAGGTAGACGAACCCTACTATACACCCATACCACAATGAATAATAACTTGAATATCGTGCCCTATGTTAGCTAAGAAATAATTACAAGAAACTGATACAGAAGAGCTCAACAACGTGGTAAATGCTATTTATTATCTTATTACATATCATTCACAGATCTTTAGCAGGCAGTCTAGTTTAATTTACAAAATTTAAGATAATAAGCTTAATTACATCGTGTTATTGTTCGCTTTGCACTTCACTCATTTTTCATGTGAAGTTTATCTCAGTTTAAAGGGACATCTGGGCAAATCTAGAGGGGATGCAAAAATAAGAAAAATAAGAGACAAGAAAAAGAACTTACAGACAGTTTATCCCGGCTGTAATCAGTTGTAATCAATTCCAGCATTGAGCGACCCTTTGGCGAAATAATTGTGTATTTATAATTCTTTTATCAAGTGATTTAAGTTAACACCGATAAAAGAAATATTGGGCGGTTGATATCGATGGAGCAACAGTGTGATCTACCAGTGATATATTGTTGCAGGAAAATACATGTCACGATTGTCTCGATTTTTCTTAAAAGTACATTGCGAATAAAAGGAATAAAACTTATTCTTAGTTGTAGTTGTTAAAATTTTTGGAACTTTGCCCCCCCCCCCCCCCCCCCCAAAAGGAAACAACAACAACAACAACAACAAACAAACAAACAAGCAAAGAGGAAAGAAAAGAAAAAAATGAAAGGAAACCAGTAATATATATTGTTCTAAATTTATTAATTTCGGACAAGTGCCAGTTGTTAGCTGGATACGTTTAATTTCATTATTGCCAATTCAATTGGAAAGTCTCTTCCTATTTAAGATAGTTTGAAATCCACCCCTGCATTGGGCTCGTGCGATCTTAGTTGTTCGCTCTCATGATTGTTTGTTTGTTTTTAAGTTTTAAAATAATTACTACTACAAAATAAACTGGCAAGCGAATTGAAATCAAAACAAAATGAAAGAATTCTTGAAAATAAGGATAAAAAATAAAAATATAGTTAAATGAAAATAAAATAAAACTAAATATTAAAGACAAGTTTAAAATAAGGAAAAATTAAACAACTAATAAAGTGAAAATAAACCAAAAATAAAAAGTACCGCAAAAATTTCACAAGGCTTAGCCGACGCTAGGCTTATTGGATCAACAGATGGAAACTGGTCTTTTCGGGTTTTGTGAAGGAATTAGCTCTACCTTTTAGCTTGCTTATTGAAGAGTTAGTAGTCTGTTTAGGAAATGTTAGACAGACAGATACATGGATAGACAGACAGGCAAACATTTATAGATAGATAGATAGATAGATAGATAGATAGATAGATAGATAGATAGATAGATAGATAGATAGAAGGATACGTAGATAGATAGTTTGTTTACCGTTTTGGTCGTTTCAGTCATCATCCAAAGCGGCGTCTTCGTCGACGGCTATTACGTCGGCGGAAACGTCGAATTAATCTGCGACCAACACGTCGTATGATTCTGCGGAAAATAGGATCTGAAGACTCGTTTTCTGGATTGGTCAAAGCGTTTTCTATTCCATCTTCGTTCTCCAATTCCTCACCATCGTTGTCTTCTGGCCCCATATCTTCATCTTGCAATGTTTCATCACTAAAGTGAGATTTAACCGCATTTACAGATTAAACCCTGCATCTACGCAAAATAAGTCGTCTTGCTAAAAATAATCACACTGGTGGCACCTTATTGAAGTTATTATCAAAACTGACTACAGTCATTTACCGGCAATTAACAGTACGTGAAAGATCTATAGTGAACGATAAATCCAAAGATGAACAGCAACCGGTTTTAAGTGCACTCTATAGCCAACAAGTGTGTAATTTATGAGTCGATAAACCACGAAACAAAGTCTCAAACACCTTCTCAAAATCAACAAAGTTCTCTGGGTTAAAAAAAGTAATAACAACGACGTTTCTTTAAGAAAAACAGCAACATCAGCAGCAGGCTGTAAAAATTTAAAAGCACATTTAACATACTCGTACCACTGAGAAAGACTGAAGAGTTACCCTCTTAATCTCATAAAATAAAATCTATTTTTTTAACCTATTCAACGTTACACGAGCCACGTTTCTGGCTTACCCACGATAGCGTCTTCTTCGACGACGCGAGGACCCGCGACGGCTTCTACGTCGGCGGAAACGTCTAACTACTCGGCGACCAATACGTACGATTCTGCGGAAAATAGGATCTGAAGACTCGTTTTCTGGATTGGTCAAAGCGTTTTCTTTCCCATCTTCGTTTTTCAATTCCTTATTATCGTTGTCTTCTGGTCCCATATCATAGGCGCCTTCTTCATCGTCTTCTTCATCGTTCTCACTTTCGTTGCTTATATCTTTGTTTGGATTTTCATCCTGTGTATCTTCATCTTGCAATGTTTCATCACTAAAGTGAGATTTAACCGCATTTACAGATTAAACCCTGCATCTACGCAAAATAAGTCGTCTTGCTTAAAATAATCACACTGGTGGCACCTTATTGAAGTTATTATCAAAACTGACTACAGTAATTTACCGGCAATTAACAGTACGTGAAAGATCTATAGTGAACGATAAATCCAAAGATGAACAGCAACCGGTTTTAAGTGCACTCTATAGCCAACAAAGTGTGTAATTTATGAGTCGATAAACCACGAAACAAAGTCTCAAACACCTTCTCAGAATCAACAAAGTTCTCTGGGTTAAAAAAAAAAAAATAACAGCAACGACATTTCTTTAACAAAAACAACAACATCAGCAGCAGGCTGTAAAAATTTAAAAGCACATTTAAGATACTCGTACCACTGAGAAAGACTGGAGAGATACCCTCTTAATCTCTTACATATATTCTATCTTTTTAACCTATTCAACATTACACGAGCTTCATTTCTGCCTTACCCATGGGAGCGTCGTTTTCGACCACGCGAGGACCGGCGGCGGCTTCGTCTTCGTCGGCGTAAACGTCGAATTCCACGTATTATACGGCGAGCACGGATGAGACGCTTTGCTAGAAAAGGCACAATAGGCAAAGCAGGATCTGAAGACTCGTTTTCTGGATTGGTCAAAGCGTTTTCTTTCCCATCTTCGTTTTCCAATTCCTCATCATCGTCGTCTTCTGGCCCCATATCTTCATCTTGCAATGTTTCATCACTAAAGTGAGATTTAACCGCATTTACAGATTAAACCCTTTATCTACGCAAAATAAGTCGTCTTGCTGAAAATAATCACACTGGTGGCACCTTATTGAAGTTATTATCAAAACTGACTACAGTCATTTACCGGCAATTAACAGTACGTGAAAGATCTATAGTGAACGATAAATCCAAAGATGAACAGCAACCGGTTTTAAGTGCACTCTATAGCCAACAAGTGTGTAATTTATGAGTCGATAAACCACGAAACAAAGTCTCAAACACCTTCTCAGAATCAACAAAGTGCTCTGGGTTAAAAAAAAAAAATAAGAAGGACGACGTTTCTTTAACAAAAACAACAACATCAGCAGCAGGCTGTAAAAATTTAAAAGCAGATTTAAGATACTCGTACCACTGAGAAAGACTGGAGAGATACCCTCTTAATCTCTTACATATATTCTATCTTTTTAACCTATTCAACATTACACGAGCTTCATTTCTGCCTTACCCATGGGAGCGTCGGTTTCGACCACGCGAGGACCGGCGGCGGCTTCGTCTTCGTCGGCGTAAACGTCGAATTCCACGTATTATACGGCGAGCACGGATGAGACGCTTTGCTAGAAAAGGCACAATAGGCAAAGCAGGATCTGAAGACTCGTATTCTGGATTAGCCAAAGCGTTTTCTTTCCCATCTTCGTTCTCAAATTCCTCATCGTCGTCGTCTTCTGGCTCCATATCATAGGCTCCTTCCTCATCTTCATCTTCATCGTTCTCATTCTTGTTGTTTATATCTTTGTTTGGGTTTTCATCCTGTTTATCTTCATCTTGAAAATTTTTATCACTAAAATGAGATATAACCCAATTTATAGATTAAACCGAGCATGCAGGGCCGTAGCCAGGAAGAAACTACAACCGAGGCGAACACACGGTCCGTTGTACGAAATCAGTGGTATGAAATCTTCTAAAAAAACTCGCCATTGCTGGAGAAAATAAACACAATGGTGACAACTTATTAACGTTATTATCAAAGCTGACCTCAGCCATTTACAGGCAATTAATTTAAAGTACGCGCCAGTTGTACATTGGACGATAGTTCCAAACACTGCTGGGTCTTAAGTTCACTCTAAAGCCAGCAGGTGTACCTTACGTGCCAATAAAGTACGAAAAAAAATCTCAAGACCCTTTTCATTATAATAAACGATGTGCTCTGCGTTGAAAAGCGACGACGTTTATTTGATGAAAGAGCGGCAACAGCAGCAGCGGGAAAACATTTTGAAGCACATTTAACATAATTACAGTCAATTGACTCAGTGTAATCATCTAATCTATAATACCATGATTTAACTTATTCAACATTGCACGAACAACCTACGTTTCTGCCTTACCTTTCTCGGAGATCATTCACAAGATCATTTGTTTGATTGTCATCTGCTGCAACTGCATCTCCGTTGAATGGACTAGCCAAGCTGACGGCCAGCAGTGCCAACAGAATTAGAGTCTTCATCTCCAAATCTTCGTAACTACTGGTTCTTGGAAACACGTATGTCGCGCTTTTATACGCTTTGCATTGATCGTAAATGTCGTGATATGTTGAATGAAAAGATTAATTATATTCACAAAACAACAAAAAAAGCAACAACGACAACAAAAAAAAAATCAAAATTCCTTCTAAATTTAACACCGCGTTTGATTCTAAGCTCCTCCGAAAATAATATTCTGAGGATTTATAAGTAAAGCTAAATATCAGCCACAGTAAGCCAATAAGTAAATATCTCCTTGACCAAAAATGTTTCCAACAGTAAATGTCGTCTTAAAACTTGTAATGACTTGCAATGACTCTGGTTAAAAAAATATATGAACAAATATTAATTTAAAGGCTCTGTTCAAATTTTAACAAAGCAAGACTGAGTATTATTCATGGTTTTTATCTCTATATTCCTATACCTAGGCAACCTAAAAAGCAAAGAAAGGAGCAAACTTTACCCTAAGAAATTGTTTTAAATTATCACTCTTATTTCTTTTAAAGTTGAGAGATACGATATCAAAGTTTGCGTGAGGTTTTGAACCACCTTACCCGCGGCGTTGAGGCTTTTCTCCAGTCAGTAGGCGAGGGTTTGCGATATTTTTTCTGATTTAATTGTTGCCTTTATTATTTAGGTGTGTATTTTCGTTTCTCCTTTTAAGTACCTCCATTAAAAGAAGTTAAAACTAGCAATGCAATCTAGAATGCCTCTATATTTTCAGTTTATTTCAGTACATACGGATGTAATTTCTTGTATTGTACTTGCCTGGACTAGCCCCTACGCTACCTGGGGGCCAAAGTAATGTCATTAATCAGTTGAAGTCTGCTAAAAAAAAACTTATTGTTGTTGCTTTTATTACTCTTCTTCTTATCATTATTCTTCCTCTTCTTCTTCTTAATTATTATCATTATTTTTGTTATTATTATCTTTATTAATAGTATTTATTTAGTAGTAGTAGTAGTAGTAGTAGTAGTAGTAGTAGTATTTATTGTTACCGTTATTACAGTTGTTGTTGAGAAGTTGAAATGCCTAGCTTTGCCATGAAAAGGTTGCCTTTGCACAAGACAATGTGCATAGGATTTGGCTTAGTCTTATCGGATCCAGTTGACAGACCTGTATTCGTTTGATTGTTACTGTTGTTGTTTGTGCTTGTGACCACACTCACATTTTCAAGCAATTTTTAGTGTTAATTTTAAGTAAAGAGGACCAATCTACTCTTTCTTATCGAAATACTACAGTTCAATTACAAGCTGGTTGCTAAATTAATGTCAGGCAACAACAATTTATTTCCCTAATTTTCTCCGTTAATCAGTAACGTCAATAACTACCCGCTAATAACGCAAACTAATAAAGACAATTCGCTAT
The DNA here is from genome assembly GCA_964035525.1 of Porites cylindrica. Taxonomy (NCBI): domain Eukaryota; kingdom Metazoa; phylum Cnidaria; class Anthozoa; order Scleractinia; family Poritidae; genus Porites; species Porites cylindrica. Next base: position 42,361,925 of record OZ037777.1, on the reverse strand, counting down.
AATAATAAATAAGTCATATGTAACTTTAAGATGCAAAATAAATCAAAATGCTTTTTCGGAGGTTTGATTATAGAGGATCTGGTGACGTTTCCGGATGCCGAGCGTTGAAAGACATTTTATTTTTTAACTGCACATCCTTTTCTACAGCTACTGTGAAACCACCGATCGTGATTTGCAACAAATAATTTGTGATTTTTCCCCCCTTAGGCGTTACTTGTAGAGGGCGTTAGTTAGAACGCAGGGGCGTATACGCACAGGAAGGCGTAGTGAAACAAGCGAGGAAGGCGCAAGACTCTAGGGAGATGTGGGGACATACTCTCCCAGAGGATTTTTATTTTCATGGACCTTGGAAATGCCATTTCCAATGATTTCCAGGGGGAAGTTTCATAAATCATAGTATGAAAAAAAAAAAAAAAACACTAACTATTTAGTAACTTTGTTGTTTATTTGTCAACCTTTGGTACTACTGGTATAAACTGTAAACCGGCTACAGGAAAAGGGCCAGACGTCTCCCTTTAAGACGGGAAAATTGGGAAACTGTTTTGTCAATATCTACGTTCTTGTGCTTGTGTATATGGAGTATTGCCAAAGACGATAGCCGCTCCTCACTCATAGTGCGTCGAAGAGGTTTTTCCAGTCTCTTCAAAACTGCGTTCGGCAGCACAGGTTGACACAGGATAGGTTAGCAAAGTGGCAAGAGCGACATTGATCCCTGGAAAGAACTGAGGGCTTCTGTGATCAAGTGTCCGGTCGACCAGAGTTGTGTTTTCTTTTTCTCTTTCTTTATTTGATGACTTTCTTAAAGCAAAACTAACAACGAAAAATCACGTCCTCTTCTCTTAAACCGAGAATTCTAGAACGCTAAAAAACCTTTTTAAATATAATTTGATGTAATTGTTAAAAAGGGACTTATCCTCTGTTGGTTGGTTCCCTTTCATTAACCTTGTTAATCACACCCCGGCTAAAGAAGTCGTTTATTGATCTTTGGGCTATTTAATTCATTTACCACTCAAATTTTTACTGAACTGAGCACCTTGAACATGAACTCATAAATTCTGACCCGAAATGACTGCATTTCACGCTTTCATCAAATCGGATCAAATTCTTTCCTGGACCTCTCAGAAAAAGGAAGAAAATGACTTCAAGGGTTCAAAAGGTACAGTCTTTGTATTGCTATTCGTGGATTTCGATCCATTTCTTTCTTTTTTTTGTTGGCTTTTCATTTTGTTACTGTGGTTGTGATGACAGGGTTTTGAACCCATATTAAAATGAATAGAAATTGAAATTAAATTAAAAGAGCGGGATTTTTCCTTCGGAAAGTTTTTCTTCCCTATTAAGTTATCTCTGTATGTGTCAATGTTTATAAGATCATGTGGTCCAGTGAAATCAGAAATTAGGTGTAAGTGAATATGATGAGCAACATATGCTGTTGAGAAGAACCTAATAAAAAATACATGCTTGACAGAAAATAGAAACCTGACCTTTGCGTCGACCGAACGTAACAGCTCTAAACAAAGGTCAGGGTTTGATTCCCGGTCAAGCCTGTATTGCTTCAGATTCTTTTTCGACCGCTTAGGTTGCTACAATTGCGAGGATCACGTCCACTTTCATCTCTTCATCCGCAGTTCAATATATGATTTATATATTCCAAGTCATAATGAAGTTAATTTGCTCAACCTGCTATTGAACGTGATACAAATAGTAAAACTAAAATAAATTGTTTCTCACCGGCAGTAACTTATGTCGGGTGGACAAGCGCTTTAAACTCCCCAGTCAAATTTTGTCGATTCCTAGCTGTTACCAATAAATTGAAATGTGAAATAGTTGGAGTTATGGAGTTATGAGTTCAATTTAGCTTAGATATCTTATTCGTAAAGTAAAATCCAAACAAGTGACATATTGCAAAATTAGTCTGATATAATATCAGCCGCAATATTTTCTCTTTTAATTTTGCGGATGCAGATCAGGGACGCTTATTTTTATAGCAACACCAGTGTGCGAGTCCTTCTCATTATAACCTACTAAGTATTTGCAAAATTAGAATTAAAATGTAGGAAGAGTTACTACCTTTACTTTCTTGTCAGTAAGGATAAACAAAAATGATTCCTGAAGTTCTAAAAAGGTTGGATAAGTACAGTACAGAAAGTACAGAAAGTACGAAATCCGCGCCGAAACGATGGCTCTTTGCATGATGTTCTCACAGAAAACAAATTGGGCAAAAATTTACATCGGGTCTCGTCTTTTTTTATTATTTGTATAATCCAATCATTTACAATGCTAAAGTTACTTGTATTTGGATCCCTCGATACTTACAGAACCTATCAGGAGTCCCAAAACAGAGCAGCTGTTGATCTCCCTTACTATATATAAGCCAATGTCAAGGAGTTTTCACGATCCCATTTATTTTTAGCATTTTAGAGTACTTTACAGATGCAGAAAAAAAAAAAGGCAATTAAAATACTTTTCCTGCCTTCAGTCTTTTAGCAGGTGTGTTAAAGGGAGCCCGGCTATTGGAGACACACTGCTGGCACCAGTAATGCCACGAGAACGGGCCGGGAAATACAGTTATAACATCTCAACACCCATAGGGCTCACAAAACCAAAATATCAGAAGCAATATCGACGCTAATATCTCTCTAGTTAGAGTTGTCGAGTGAGAAATCAGTATACAAACATCTTGGGCAACACAAGCCAAACCGGGTGTTTAAATTACTCTAATACTCTTTTTGGCTCAGTCTGAACTAAGCTACTTGAAGGGAAGTTGTTTGAAAAAAATAATAATGAAAATAAGACACTTCTTACGGGAAGAATCGAAAGGATTCAAGGGCACTCAGTATCGATGTAAGGTTTGACATCAAAAAAAGTGATTCACATCTGATTTTGCCATGTGTCCCTTTTGTTTAAAATATTATACCGTGAAATATTTTGATACATGAGGGCGTTTTCTGCAATAACAACGTTCGTTCCCTTCTCTTGCGATAATTCAAGATGGCGTCACATGAAATCGCCGTGAACAGCCTGGAACACGTAAACCTTTGCGAACACTCGTAAATGAAACACTCATCTCCATCAGAACGTTTCCAACGGAGAAACCTATTAATAGTTCCACTTATTCCAGGGAATTTTTCATTGAAATGCCCGTATACTAGCCTGCGTCGCATACACCCTAAACCACCTCCAATAGTCTAGACCGACGCGTAGGCCGGCTGCAACACATGCTACAGGAAGATGGTGTTCTCCATTTACATCCCAACCGGAATATCGAGAATTTCTTGGTAAAAGGAAAGCGCCCAATGGCAACTTTATGTGTGAGAACACTTTTCAAAGGATAGGTCTCTTTGGGAAAATAGAATCCTTGAGCAGATATGTTGAAATGGAACGTTGGAGAAAGATCGCAATGGAAAAATGGTTCAATATTTGACATGATTTAGAATATTGAAATTTTAAAAAAAATTTCATAGTGGGAGTTAAAATTTCAGTATTTGACATGCTTGCAGAATATTAAGTAACAATATTCAAGTAACTCATCGACAATTCTTGTTTTTTGTAAGATATCAGGCCATCTTTGTAATATCCGGACAAGGATTTTCTTCGTAAGGATTTACGTATGCTCTTTCTTTCCGGCTATTACTAAGGTACGTAAAGGAAAAAGCTATTTGAAAGAACAAAAAAAGGTTTTTCTTACAGAAATAGACCACGAGAATATGCAACAACAACAACAATTATAATCTTTAATTTCTTAATCATGTTTTACAAGAAGTGCACTCAGTGATAAATTAATAGGCTGTTATTAATAATTGTTTGCGATCCAAACAACTTTTACTTGAGAAACGACATGTGAAGTGTTACTTTTTCCTTTCTTGATGGTCTATTTTTATTACCGATGAAAAAGAAAACAATTTCGGACATACGTGTTGGCCTCAGCACTTAGCTAAAGAGGCTCGAAGTGTAGGTTCTCAATTTAAACTTCATTAAATTTCGGAAGTTGTTATAAAACAGACGCTAATTTTTTGTGGGTTGAGCATTTTTATTCTTAACGGAAGTCGCCGTTTGATTTTTACAGTATCAACATACTTAAAAAATGTCGCTGCAAAGAACACCCCTTCGTAACAGACCCAGTGAAACCCTACCCAGTGGTTTAATTCAGTCTACCCCGTGATTATTTAGCCTCCCCGGTACCTCACAAATAATTTGTTTCTACCCGACTGATTTTTTGCTTTCCCGTTCACTTTCTACATTGCACAAGACTAGTGTATTTCGTTGTTCATATTTGTTTACAAGAAGCAAAAATATAAAGCATTTATTAACATTGACAAATTAAAAACAAAATACAGAGGGTACAGGTTATCAATCTCACATTAAAAAGAGCAAGCCGTTTAGTTCTTGTCGCTATAGAAATATGTACAAGCTGTTCAAAGTTTTCATGCAGGTAAAAGTGTAAGGCCTGCCCCCCCGCCCCTTTTATGGGAAGAACACAACTAAACAACTAAGTTAAGAAAACCCAGAAGAAAATAAACCAACCCAGTGACGTTTTAATCGAGAGCCCAGTGAAGATATAGATTCTACTGGATCTCTTACAGAGGGCTGTCAAAGATATAAAGGCGCAAGGAGGGGATTAAGGCTCAATGATGAATTGGCAAGCAACGACGAAGTGAAAGAAATTGCCAATGAATTTCAAGCAGAACCAACTTAAGCGGAAGATAAGAAAGGCTCATCCACCCGGGGACCCGGTAGCAAAATTAACTTTAACGAACGGTTGTCAGCGGTGAGTGTTTCTTTACGGAAAGTCTCCAGTTTAAGCGAGCATCTGACATCACTTTAGATAAAGGTAGAGGTTGCATTACAGATGCTAATCAGCAAAATAGAATGATTTTAAAAAGGAAGCAATTTTCATAAGCTGGAGCCACCTCAGATGAAGGCTCATCTGAGAGAGAATTTATAGCAGAAGCCACAGACTCCTGTACAGTGGCATCTGCTCACTGGTGTTTTCACCAGTGAGGACACTGACCCCGAGGTAGACTGCAGATACACGTGCACCATGAAGGGATCCAAAGACTGGATAACTGCTTCACATACTGCTTTAGGTATATCCTGGACCATGGTTGAACTGGGGTTGACTATGGATGGTGATTTCAAGGTGGGTGGGGATGATGTCGTGGCAGTTGGTGTGAAGCTGGATGTAGCTGTGGAAGGTAAAGAGTCCTGTGCACACACGCCTGACGTGGGAAGCCAGAGGGCCCCAACCTACGTGCTGTCATTTTGGGACATAAAGGACGAAGCATTGTCCGATGCGAAAGCAAAATAAAGACAAAACAAAACAGTCAGCGTTCAAAGCAAGGCCAGACCCGATTACTAGGGGTGGCTTTAAGAGGCCAAATACAAAAACAATACAGCAGCACATGACAACACAGACAAACAACGTATAAACAGCGGTGTAGCATAGCAGGGCAGAGAATACAACACAGTTTCGCCTTAGAGTGCTGACTGTAATAAAAAATATACTGTGCCTATACACAGGCCAGTGGCATCACGCCAGATGGGTGCCATAGAGTTATCATCATAGTCTCCAAAATAGAAAGAGCAACAACAATGTACGACAGAAATGTACGAAGCGGAGCGCTCGATAATATTCGTTATAGTTTGTTCAAAGAAAATATAAAATCGTGTACTGCTAAGCGGCGAAGGCAACGCCGGAGAACGGTGAAAAACAACAATAGGTCTAATTAGCAAAAAAACATTTTTGCACGTGCAGCACACTTTTTTTGCACACTTCTTTGGCTTTGTTTTGCACGACTACAACGTGAAACTTCCAGAAACTTCCTAGTTACACTTTTTATGGAGGAAATGTCGTACGTGTTCGCGTTCACTTTTTTTCACTGCCGCTCATTTTCACCTTGCATTGTTGGCCGCTAGCATTTCTCATTTTTGTCACCGCCGCAACAACATTTTCATGTTGTTCTTCCAACAAAAAGTGTCTCCTTTGTTTTTTTATCTCTCGCTCTAGATCTCTGTCGTCCTTTTCTCGTTGAGCTTCGCTAGCTTGCCGCCTACTTTCTCTTTTTCTCTGTCTTTCTCTTGCTCTATATACCAAATTTGTGGACATGACAATTAATCTAAGCCTAATACTTTAGAAAACACAGATACAGAGACAATTTCCCCTTTCCGTTTTTGTCTTCATTGACTCTTTAGTTGTCTCAGACGCGGGTGGCTATGCGATTTTCCGCCAAAATAACCTCGTGTTTGCATTTGGGTTGCCATACCTGTTGACCTGTTGATTAAGTTATTTTACATTGGTTTGCTTGTGGTCCGGACGGACGGACGGTCGTGCGGTCGGTCGGTGTACGCACGAGAGCTCCGCTAAAATTTCTAACACGAATTGTGAAGGATGTTGTCAGTTATGGAATAATCCTCACAGCTGATATACTGACAATTTAAACACTGGCAAAATTTGATCAGATAAAGTTATCATATTAATAACCAATCGACTAATCTACATAGCTTAGCCTAATGTTGGTAACTAGACCAGATTATATATTAATTGAGGACGTAAATACGCCAAGTGTTGTTGTAATATGGTCAACAAAAAAATAAATACATCTTTGATGGGCCATTCACTATTATAGGGCCAACCCACATATTAAATTCCACAAATACAATACGTAACACACTATGCAATGAAAACATCGTCAGAAGTAAATCAGATACATGTAGACCAATTCTGAGGATCATATCGGCGATCATCTGGCCAGTGCTAGTGATAGACTAACTCCGTCGAGTGTTGAAACAATCAACAGCGATGCAGCAGTGTGGTATTACAAAATTCTCCCTGAAATATCATCCAAAAAATCCTTTATTGACCGTTCAAAACGGACCGGAAACCTAGAAGCCACTTTGTATTGATTTAAGACAGGATCTTCTTTCTACGTCATTATCGGTTTCTATAGCTGAAGCGCAAAATTAAAATTGCGTGACGAACAGCTTTTCTCGTTTTCAAGCAGATGCAGAAGAACTGGACATTTTATTTTATCAAAATCTTAAAATAAGGCCGTAAGCTATCTTTTCGTAAAATTGCCGTTTTGGCCGGGTATAGAGTATCCCTTTAAACTGCTTAGTATATGTTCTGTATGGAATTCTGTATTCGAGGTCTTGTCGAGTGAAGTGTGCATACGTTTTTCTTTATGTGACTGAAAAATTTGATAAACCATGTAAGCTAAATGTAAGCTTATAAATGTATAAATAAACTTATACGTTTTAGTCATCTTCGTTTAAGCCTATTCAACTATTTTTTTTTCCAAATACACAAGATTTTGCATTGGCTCCGTTAGACAAATTTTTAGCTAGAAAGAAGGTTTCAGTATAATTTAAAAACTTTCGACAAGAACGTAAACTGCATTGGAAAAAACATGGCTTAAAGAAGTTTTAACCATCACTGAAAATGACGTTAATATGGCTTTAAGGTATTTACCTTGTTAAAAGATTTTGAAACCATCTCGCATTTTTATTGATCTCAATCACCGACCACTATTTCGGTCAATTTCTGGTTATCCTCGTCGTATTTCTGTAGTGATGACGTGCTGATTTTTTTGTGCTGTTTGAAACAATGAGTTCTCAAGCCTGTAAGTAAGTTTTGAGACCTCCAAAACCTTTCAACGTTTAAATTGTTTTTTCTTAATCCAACTCAGCCGCAGTTTTCTTATGTTTGTTTGTCTTCTTGGTGAGAAGTGACCCGCATTAGCCTCGCTTTTGCGCAAAAACAAGCGCTCGTCCTAGGCCGCCCGGGAATACGAAACTAGCCTATTTCAAAACTGCTCATGCTACGGCAAGCAAAATTACAAGTACTCATCAGTTTCAACATCTAGGCATATTGATTATTGACGCAATGACGTAATCTGACGTCATATTGTTGAATTTATTGGCAGATTCCAAATTTCCTCAACGTACATTTAAGCGAAAAATACTTAAATACTAAGGTATTTGACAAAATCAACAAGTTCGCTAACGTATAAATAACCTTTAACAATAGCAGTGATGTCATGATGGCATCATCTATTACTGAAAAGGGACTGAAAGCATCCGCCATCTTAGAGCCGTAACTTTGAATTACTTAAAACCCACATACATCGAGGAATTTTTAATATGAAACTTGATCTGAGTATTAAAGGATGCATAGGAAGCAAAAAAATCTACAAAATATGCAATTCCGGGAGAAATGAACACTGTTGGAAATTAAACTCAGCATGTTCCATTTGGTCATGTTTTTTTTTTCTCAAACTAGTCGCTACAAAGAGACTTTTGTTCTTAGGCCAACGTGGTTTGATCAAAGATAAAACACAAACAGCGGTGATAAACATTTTGAGTTTTTGCAATTCTTTAAACTTGACGTTCGTATGCTATTCAACATACATTTTCAAAAGTTATCATAAGTGTCCGTTAAAGCAAATGACGAAACTACATATTTTTTACAACAGGTCTGGAAATGAGAATAAGAATTTAAAAATTCTTAACAGTAATGAATACAAAATTTAGGCAACAGCCAATAAAGCAACAGCTTTTCACTGCTGATGTTGACATTAAAAGCTGGCTTAAGGCCTTGTATAAACAAAATAAATCATGACAAAATAGACAAAAATATTTCTTTTATTTGTTACAATGATAATCTGTTTTGTCAGATGCTAAGATTTCAAAAGCGATCCCATTTAATGTTATGTCCGGTGGTAGGAACTTCATGGTCAACAATAACTGAAGAGTGATCTTAGCATCTGTAATTTTTTAATATATATTCTCGTCACTTGCTTTAATGGTCACTTAAGATCACTTTTGAAAATGTATGTTGAATAGTGCTAGTCAAGTTTACAAAAATGCGAAACCTCACAATGTTTATCACCGCTGTTTGTGTTTTATTTTAGTCACTACAAAGCCTGGATTTCATCAACAGCGACAATAACTTTGACAAGATAATGCTAATGTAAATGTAATATCATAATTCCATTGGTAAGAACATAATTAAAACCTATCTTTTAGAAAAAAAAGTGCAAATTGTGAAAAACATGGCTGACAAAACTTGATTCCTATGGTAACGTCAATGCTGACGTCCATGTCACGACCACTTTAAATTAAAATGTTTGCAGATAATTTTTAGGAAAAGTCGCTAAATTTGGTGGTCATATATAGACAGGGGTGAATAGAGGTATGTAGATCCGCCGAACCGTTATGATTTATTAACCTAATTATATAGCTGTTAGTTAATCCGATATTGTCAGCAAAGCTATTATTAGGAACTTTAAGATCCAACGACGCGGACGGCAAAGAGAACGTCAAAAAAACAATAGGTTTTTGAAGCAAAACAACATCTTTGCATGTGCATCACGCTTTTTTCTACATTTCGTTGCCCGTTTTTGCACAAATACGACGTGAAAATGCCTAATTTCGCGTTTTATAGAGTACGTAAACAAGCAACAGCGAAATTTTATTTCTCTTTGCGAACTTGGATATGGTCCCTAGGAATTCCATTTCAGGAGGGTTCTCCTACATTTGACATAGTAAGTGGTTAGGAATAATTGCGATAAAGACTGGAAGCACGCAACTTTTTAAGCGACGTTCTCGTTGCCGGCGCGTCGGTGGATCTTAAAGTCCCTATTATTAATTTTAACGAACTGTCCAATTAAGGATTAATTTGGATAGTTTCAGATAGGGCTTTCCTTTACCAATACGCAAACTGTCCAATTTAAGAAAAATAGGGCAGCTGGTCTGAGCCAATCAAATGTCAGAAAATACAATAGGCAATGCAAACTAGCCAATCAGCGCAAGGTCCCTATGACAACGCGCCAAGAAAAGTTTCGTTGGCTGACACCGGTTCGTCCTCGAACACTCTTGGCTTTTTGTTGCTGTGAATGTCGTTTTGTTTTCTTGCTCAGTAGTGCTGTTTTCTTTTGGCTTCTTTTCTGGGCCATTTAAAAGCAAAGGAAAATGTATGACCAAACTGATGAAAGTTTGTATTGGAAACAATCAACGCATAGATTTCTTGAAAATGCACAAGCAGTGAAACTTTGAACCAGAATAAGAAAACACAGATACTTGTGTTTCGATGTTGGCAGTACAAAAACAAATGGACCAATTCTGCGGAAATCGTTTGAGGCAATGAATGAATTGTTTATTTTTACTAGTTTTTGTATTTAAATTAAGTATTTGCGTTGTGGCTTTGTCTTCTTTATACTCGAAACTGCGGTTTTCATCTGTAGCACAGTATGTGTTCAGACCATTGAAGGAGCTTTCAAAATTTGAATTGGCAACAAAATGCCAAAGTATGAAACAGCAATACTAGTTGTACGTTTGTTTACTTGCAAAGAATAATTTGAATGACACTAGGAAAAGAAATCTTTTTTAGATCTTGCGTATGTGTGTGTGTGTGTGTGTGTGTGTGTGTGTGTGTGTGTTTTTTTTTCAACTACAAACGGACGGGTTCAAGTGTACAATATTTCGCAAAAACTGTCCAAGTTGGAAATAATTTTTCTCAAAAAATTCCTCTGACAGCGAAATTGGACTCGGCCTACGGCCTCGTCTAATTTTGGCTGTCCTCGGAATTTTTTCATCCAATTATTTCCAAATTGGACAGCATGTAGTCCTATTACATATACAAATCCGCCCCTCCATTTTCGCCTTGAATCCGAAACCCGGGCAAAAATATTTTAATTACACGCATAGACGAAAATCCACGCCCAACTTAAAATACATGAATCCTCAATCCGCTGCAATTGCAGGATCCGAAAATCCGTTAAAATCTTGCTTAAAATCCGAAATCTGGGCAAAAATATTTTCAAACTCCACCAAACCGTTCGCCTATTCACCCCACTCTATATAACTCCATATAATATAACTTGAACGGTTTTCAAGTTATTCAACTTTTTCGCGCGGGGGGAAATTTAAGTAGGCGCAAGATGTTTTTCGCAAAAGTGATGTGGACGGTGGAGTGTTTAGCCTTTGAAAAAGGACTAAAAAAAACAAACAGACAAAAAATTCACCCAGTAAGGCAAGGTTTTGTGGATATTGGCATACCTACTAACGCTTATGTGAATCATTACCCGAGGGTTTCCATGGATTCAAATATAAATTTGGAAGAGCTCTTGTTGGTATTTTGCACTTTGCAGTATGTTGGTCCTTCTTGATTACAGATCAATTACTCCGCCTTCTGTTGGTTCATTTCTGCTTTTAATTTAAGATAACAAGCTTAATTGCATCGTGTTATTGTTCGCTTTGCACTTCACTCATTTTTCATGTCAAGTTTATCTCAGTTTAAAGGGACATCTGGGCAAATCTAGAGGGGATGCAAAAATAAGAAAAATAAGATACAAGAAAAAGAACTTACAGACAGTTTCCAGCATTGAGCGACCCTTTGGCGAAATAATTGTGTATATATAATTCTTTTATCAAGTGATTTAAGTTAACACCGATAAAAGAAATATTGGGCGGTTGATATCGATGGAGCAACAGTGTGATCTACCAGTGATATATTGTTGCAGGAAAATATATGTCACGATTGTCTCGATTTTTCTTAAAAGTACATTGAGAATAAAAGGAATAAAACTTATTCTTAGTTGTAGTTGTTAAAATTTTTGGAACTTTGCCCCCCCCCCCCCCCCCCTCCACAAGGAAACAACAACAACAACAACAACAAACAAACAAACAAGCAAAGAGGAAACAAAAGAAAAAAATGAAAGGAAAGCAGTAATATCCATTGTTCTAAATTTATTAATTTCGGACAAGTGCCAGTTGTTAGCTGGATACGCTTAATTTCATTATTGCCAATTCAATTGGAAGGTCTCTTCCTATTTAAGATAGTTTGAAATCCACCCCTGCATTGGGCTCGTGCGATCTTAGTTGTTCGCTCTTTTGATTGTTTGTTTGTTTTTAAGTTTTAAAATAATTACTACTACAAAATAAACTGGCAAGCGAATTGAAATCAAAACAAAATGAAAGAATTCTTGAAAATAAGGATAAAAAATAAAAATATAGTTAAATGAAAATAAAATAAAACTAAATATTAAAGACAAGTTTAAAATAAGGAAAAATTAAACAACTAATAAAGTGAAAATAAACCAAAACTGAAAAGTATCGCAAAAATTCCACAAGGCTTAGACGACGCTAGGCTTATTGGATCAACAGATGGAAACTGGTCTTTTCGGGTTTTGTGAAGGAATTAGCTCTACCTTTTAGCTTGCTTATTGAAGAGTTAGTAGTCTGTTTAGGAAATGTTAGACAGACAGATACATGGATAGACAGAAGGCAAACATTTATAGATAGATAGATAGATAGATAGATAGATAGATAGATAGATAGATAGATAGATAGATAGATAGATGATAGATAGATAGATAGATAGATAGATAGATAGATAGATAGATAGATAGATAGATAGATAGATAGATAGATAGATAGATAGATAGATAGATAGATAGATAGATAGATAGAAGGATAGGTAGGTAGATAGTTTGTTTACCGTTTTGATCGTTTCAGTCATCAACCAAAGCGGCGTCTTCGTCGACGGCTATTACGTCGGCGGAAACGTCGAATTAATCTGCGACCAACACGTCGTATGATTTTGCGGAAAATAGGATCTGAAGACTCGTTTTCTGGATTGGTCAAAGCGTTTTCTATTCCATCTTCGTTCTCCAATTCCTCACCATCGTTGTCTTCTGGCCCCATATCTTCATCTTGCAATGTTTCATCACTAAAGTGAGATTTAACCGCATTTACAGATTAAACCCTGCATCTACGCAAAATAAGTCGTCTTGCTAAAAATAATCACACTGGTGGCACTTTATTGAAGTTATTATCAAAACTGAGTACAGTAATTTACCGGCAATTAACAGTACGCGCAAGCTCTATAGTGAACGATAAATCCAAAGATGTAGAGCAGCTGGTTTTAACTGCACTCTATAGCCAACAAGTGTGTAATTTATGTGTCGATAAACCACGAAACAAAGTCCCAAACACTTTCTCATATAATCAACAAAGTCCTCTGGGTTAAAAAAATAATAACAACGACGTTTCTTTAAGAAAAACAGCAACATCAGCAGCAGACTGTAAAAATCTAAAAGCAGATTTAACATACTCGTACCACTTAGAAAGACTGAAGAGTTACCCTCTTAATCTCATACATAAAATCTATTTTTTTAACCTATTCAACGTTACACGAGCCACGTTTCTGGCTTACCCACGATAGCGTCTTCTTCGACGACGCGAGGACCCGCGACGGCTTCTACGTCGGCGGAAACGTCGAACTACTCGGCGACCAATACGTACGATTCTGCGGAAAATAGGATCTGAAGACTCGTTTTCTGGATTGGTCAAAGCGTTTTCTTTCCCATCTTCGTTTTCCAATTCCTCATCATCGTTGTCTTCTGACCCCATATCATAGGCGCCTTCTTCATCGTCTTCTTCATCGTTCTCACTTTCGTTGCTTATATCTTTGTTTGGATTTTCATCCTGTGTATCTTCATCTTGCAATGTTTCATCACTAAAGTGAGATTTAACCGCATTTACAGATTAAACCCTGCATCTACGCAAAATAAGTCGTCTTGCTGAAAATAATCACACTGGTGACACCTTATTGAAGTTATTATCAAAACTGACTACAGTAATTTATCGGCAATTAACAGTACGTGAAAGATCTATAGTGAACGATAAATCCAAAGATGAACAGCAACCGGTTTTAAGTGCACTCTATAGCCAACAAGTGTGTAATTTATGAGTCGATAAACCACGAAACAAAGTCTCAAACACCTTCTCAGAATCAACAAAGTTCTCTGGGTTAAAAAAAAAAATAACAACAACGACGTTTTTTTAACAAAAACAACAACATCCGCAGCAGGCTGTAAAAATTTAAAAGCAGATTTAAGATACTCGTACCACTGAGAAAGACTGGAGAGATACCCTCTTAATCTCTTACATATATTCTATCTTTTTAACCTATTCAACATTACACGAGCTTCATTTCTGCCTTACCCACGGGAGCGTCGTTTTCGACCACGCGAAGACCGGCGGCGGCTTCGTCTTCGTCGGCGTAAACGTCGAATTCCACGTATTATACGGCGAGCACGGATGAGACGCTTTGCTAGAAAAGGCACAATAGGCAAAGCAGGATCTGAAGACTCGTTTTCTGGATTGGTCAAAGCGTTTTCTTTCCCATCTTCGTTTTCCAATTCCTCATCATCGTTGTCTTCTGGCCCCATATCTTCATCTTGCAATGTTTCATCACTAAAGTGAGATTTAACCGCATTTACAGATTAAACCCTGCATCTACGCAAAATAAGTCGTCTTGCTGAAAATAATCACACTGGTGGCACCTTATTGAAGCTATTATCAAAACTGACTACAGTAATTTACCGGCAATTAACAGTACGTGCAAGATCTATAGTGAACGATAAATCCAAAGATGAACAGCAACCGGTTTTAAGTGCACTCTATAGCCAACAAGTGTGTAATTTATGAGTCGAAAAACCACGAAACAAAGTCTCAAACACCTTCTCAGAATCAACAAAGTTCTCTGGGTTAAAAAAAATAATAATAACAAAGACTGGAGAGATACCCTCTTAATCTCTTACATATATTCTATCTTTTTAACCTATTCAACATTACACGAGCTTCATTTCTGCCTTACCCACGGGAGCGTCGTTTTCGACCACGCGAAGACCGGCGGCGGCTTCGTCTTCGTCGGCGTAAACGTCGAATTCCACGTATTATACGGCGAGCACGGATGAGACGCTTTGCTAGAAAAGGCACAATAGGCAAAGCAGGATCTGAAGACTCGTATTCTGGATTAGCCAAAGCGTTTTCTTTCCCATCTTCGTTCTCAAATTCCTCATCGTCGTCGTCTTCTGGCTCCATATCATAGGCTCCTTCCTCATCTTCATCTTCATCGTTCTCATTCTTGTTGTTTATATCTTTGTTTGGGTTTTCATCCTGTTTATCTTCATCTTGCAAATTTTTATCACTAAAATGAGATATAACCCAATTTATAGATTAAACCGAGCATGCAGGGCCGTAGCCAGGAAGAAACTACAACCGAGGCGAACACACGGTCCGTTGTACGAAATCAGCCGTATGAAATCTTCTAAAAAAACTCGCCATTGCTGGAGAAAATAAACACAATGGTGCAACTTATTAAAGTTATTATGAAAGCTGACTTCAGTAATTTACAGGCAATTAAGTTAAAGTACGCGCCAGTTGTACATTGGACGATACTTCCAAACACTGCTGGGTCTTCACTGCTGAGTTCACTCTAAAGCCAGCAGGTGTACCTTACGTGCCAATAAAGTACGAAAAAAAATCTCAAGACCCTTTTCATTATAATAAACGATGTGCTCTGCGTTGAAAAGCGACGACGTTTATTTGATGAAAGAGCAGCAACAGCAGCAGCGGGAAAACATTTTGAAGCACATTTAACATAATTACAGTCAATTGACTCAGTGTAATCATCTAATCTATAATACCATGATTTAACTTATTCAACATTGCATGAACAACCTACGTTTCTGCCTTACCTTTCTCGGAGATCATTCACAAGATCATTTGTTTCATTGTCATCTGCTTTAACTGCATCTCCGTTGAATGGACTAGCCAAGCTGACGGCCAGCAGTGCCAACAGAATTAGAGTCTTCATCTCCAAATCTTCGTGACTACTGGTTCTTGGAAACACGTATGTCGCGCTTTTATACGCTTTGCGTTGATCGTAAATATCGTGATATGTTGAATGAAAAGATTAATTATATTCACAAAAGAACAAAAAAAGCAACAACGACAACAAAAAAAAAATCAAAATTCCTTCTAAATTTAACACTGCGTTTGATTCTAAGCTCCTCCGAAAATAATATTCTGAGGATTTATAAGTAAAGCTAAATATCAGCCACAGTAAGCCAATAAGTAAATATCTCCTTGACCAAAAATGTTTCCAACAGTAAATGTCGTCTTAAAACTTGTAATGACTTGCAATCACTCTGGTTAAAAAAAATGTATGAACAAATATTAATTTAAAGGCTCTGTTCAAATTTTAACAAAGCAAGACTGAGTATTATTCATGGTTTTTATCTCTATATTCCTATACCTAGGCAACCTAAAAAGCAAAAAAAGGGGCAAACTTTACCCTAAGAAATTGTTTTAAATTATCACTCTTATTTCTTTTAAAGTTGAGAGATACGATATCAAGGTTTGCGTGAGGTTTTGAACCACTTTACCCGCGGCATTGAGGCTTTTCTCCAGTCAGTAGGCGAGGGTTTGCGATATTTTTTCTGATTTAATTGTTGCCTTTATTATTTAGGTGTGTATTTTCGTTTCTCCTTTTAAGTACCTCCATTTAAAGAAGTTAAAACTAGCAATGCAATCTAGAATGCCTCTATATTTTCAGTTTATTTCAGTACATACGGACGTAATTTCTTGTATTGTACTCGCCTGGACTAGCCCCTACGCTACCTGGGGGCCAAAGTAATGTCATTAATCAGTTGAAGTCTGCTAAAAAAAAACCTTATTGTTGTTGCTTTTATTACTCTTCTTCATTATCATTATTCTTCCTCTTCTTCTTCTTAATTATTATCATTATTATTGTTATTATTATCTTTATTAATAGTATTTATTTAGTAGTAGTAGTAGTAGTATTAGTAGTAGTAGTAGTAGTAGTAGTATTTATTGTTACCGTTATTACAGTTGTTGTTGAGAAGTTGAAATGCCTAGCTTTGCCATGAAAAGGTTGCCTTTGCACAAAACAATGTGCATAGGATTTGGCTTAGTCTTATTGGATCCAGTTGACAGACCTGTATTCGTTTGATTGTTACTGTTGTTGTTTGTGCTTGTGACCACACTCACATTTTCAAGCAATTTTTAGTGTTAATTGTAAGTAAAGAGGACCAATCTACTCTTTCTTATCGAAATACTACAGTTCAATTACAAGCTGGTTGCTAAATTAATGTCAGGCAACAACAATTTATTTCCCTAATTTTCTCCGTTAATCAGTAACGTCAATAACTACCCGCTAATAACGCAAACTAATAAAGACAATTCGCTGTAATAATAAATAAGTCATATGTAACTTTAAGATGCAAAATAAATCAAAATGCTTTTTCGGAGGTTTGATTATAGAGGATCTGGTGACGTTTCCGGATGCCAAGCGTTGAAAGACATTTTCCTTTTCTACAGCTACTGTGAAACCACTGATCGTGATTTGCAACAAATAATTTGTGATTTTTCCCCCCTTAGGCGGTACTTGTAGAGGAAGTTAGTTAGAACGCAGGGGCGTATACGCACAGGAAGGCGTAGTGAAACAAGCGAGGAAGGCGCAAGACTCTAGGAAGATCAGGGGAAATACTCCCCAAGAGGATTTTTATTTTCATGGACCTTGGAAATGCCATTTCCAATGATTTCCAATGGGAAGTTTCATAAATCATAGTATGAAAAAAAAAGCAAAAAAAACAAAAAAAACAAAAAACAAAAAGAAGAAAAAAACACTAACTATTTAGTAACTTTGTTGTTTATTTGTCAACCTTTGGTACTACTGGTATAAACTGTAAACCGGCTACAGGAAAAGGGCCAGACGTCTCCCTTTAAGACGGGAAAGTTGGGAAACTGTTTTGTCAATATCCACGTTCTTGTGCTTGTGTATATGGAGTATTGCCAAAGAGGATAGCTGCTCCTCACTCATAGTGCGTCGAAGAGGTTTTTCCAGTCTCTTCAAAACTGCGTTCGGCAGCGCAGGTTGACACAGGATAGGTTAGCAAAGTGGCAAGAGCGACATTGATCCTTGGAAAGAACTGAGGGCTTCTGTGATCAAGTGTCCGGTCGACCAGAGTTGTGTTTTCTTTTTCTCTTTCTTTATTTCATGACTTTCTTAAAGCAAAACTAACAACGAAAAATCACGTCCTCTTCTCTTAAACCGAGAATTCTAGAACGCTAAAAAACCTTTTTAAATATAATTTGATGTAATTGTTAAAAAGGGACTTATCCTCTGTTGGTTGGTTCCCTTTCATTAACCTTGTTAATCACACCCCGGCTAAAGAAGTCGTTTATTGATCTTTGGGCCATTTAATTCATTTACCACTCAAATTTTTACTGAACTGAGCATCTTGAACATGAACTCATAAATTCTGACCCGAAATGACTGCATTTCACGCTTTCATCAAATCGGATCAAATTCTTTCGTGGACCTCTCAGAAAAAGGAAGAAAATGACTTCAAGGGTTCAAAAGGTAAAGTCTTTGTATTGCTATTCGTGGATTTCGATCCATTTCTTTTTTTTTTTGTTGGCTTTTCATTTTGTTACTGTGGTTGTGATGACAGGGTTTTGAACCCATATTAAAATGAATAGAAATTGAAATTAAATTAAAAGGCCGGGATTTTTCCTTCGGAAAGTTTTTCTTCCCTATTAAGTTATCTCTGTATGTGTCAATGTTTATAAGATCATGTGGTCCAGTGAAATCAGTAATTAGGTGTAAGTGAATATGATGAGCAACATAAGCTGTTGAGAAGAACCTAAAAAATACATGCTTGACAGAAAATAGAAACCTGACCTTTGCGTCGACCGAACGTAACAGCTCTAAACAAAGGTCAGGGTTTGATTCCCGGTCAAGCCTGTATTGTTTCAGATTTTTTTTCGACCGCTTAGGTTGCTACAATTGCGAGGATCACGTCCACTTTCATCTCTTCATCCGCAGTTCAATATATGATTTATATATTCCCAGTCATAATGAAGTTAATTTGCTCAACCAGCTATTGAACGTGATACAAATAGTAAAACTAAAATAAATTGTTTCTCACCGGCAGTAACTTATGCCGGGTGGACAAGCGCTTTAAACTCCCCAGTCAAATTTTGTCGATTCCTAGCTGTTACCAATAAATTGAAATGTGAAATAGTTGGAGTTATGGAGTTATGAGTTCAATTTAGATTAGATATCTTATTCGTAAAGTAAAATCCAAACAAGTGACATATTGCAAAATTAGTCTGATATAATATCAGCCGCAATATTTTCTCTTTTAATTTTGCCGATGCAGATCAGGGACGCTAATTTTTATAGCAACACCAGTGTGAGAGTCCTTCTCATTATAACCTACTAAGTATTTGCAAAATTAGAATTAAAATGTAGGAAGAGTTACTACCTTTACTTTCTTGTCAGTAAGGATAAAGAAAAATGATTCCTGAAGATCTAAAAAGGTTGGATAATGTGGATTATGATTTATGCATTAATATTCACTAACATTATTGTTCGGGTCGGTTTCTGATCACTACAATAGACCCAGGCCGTATGGTTTCAAGGGAAAGTACAGAAAGTACGAAATCCGCGCCGAAACGATGGCTCTTTGCATGATGTTCTCACAGAAAACAAATTGGGCAAAAATTGACATCGGGTCTCGTCTTTTTTTATTATTTGTATAATCCAATCATTTACAATGCTAAAGTTACTTGTATTTGGATCCCTCGATACTTACAGAACCTATCAGGAGTCCCAAAACAGAGCAGCTGTTGAACTCCCTTACTATATATAAGCCAATGTCAAGGAGTTTTCACGATCCCATTTATTTTTAGCATTTTAGAGTACTTTACAGATGCAGAAAAAAAAAAGGCAATTAAAATACTTTTCCTGCCTTCAGTCTTTTAGCAGGTGTGTTAAAGGGAGCCCGGCTATTGGAGACACACTCCTGGCACCAGTAATGCCACGAGAACGGGCCGGGAAATACAGTTATAACATCTCAACACCCATAGGGCTCACAAAACCAAAATATCAGAAGCAATATCGACGCTAATATCTCTCTAGTTAGAGTTGTCGAGTGAGAAATCAGTATACAAACATCTTGGGCAACACAAGCCAAACTGGGCTGTTTAAATTACTCTAATACTCTTTTTGGCTCAGTCTGAACTAAGCTACTTGAAGGGAAGTTGTTTGAAAAAAATAATAATGAAAATAAGACTTTTCTTACGGGAAGAATCGAAATGATTCAAGGGCACTCAGTATCGATGTAAGGTTTGACATCAAAAAAAGTGATTCACATCTGATTTTGCCATGTGTCCCTTTTGTTTAAAATATTATACCGTGAAATATTTTGATACATGAGGGCGTTTTCTGCAATAACAACGTTCGTTCCCTTCTTTTGCGATAATTCAAGATGGCGTCACATGAAATCGCCGTGAACAGCCTGGAACTCGTAAACCTTTGCGAACACTCGTAAATGAAACACTCATCTCCATCAGAACGTTTCCAACGGAGAAACCTATTAATAGTTCCACTTATTCCAGGGAATTTTTCATTGAAATGCCCGTATACTAGCCTGCGTCGCATACACCCTAAACCACCTCCAATAGTCTAGACCGACGCGTAGGCCGGCTGCAACACATGCCACAGGAAGATGGTGTTCTCCATTTACATCCCAACCGGAATATCGAGAATTTCTTGGTAAAAGGAAAGCGCCCAATGGCAACTTTATGTGCGAGAACACTTTTCAAAGGATAGGTCTCTTTGGGAAAATAGAATCCTTGAGCAGATATGATGAAATGGAACGGCTGAGAAAGATCGCAATGGAAAAATTTTTCAATATTTGACATGATTTAGAATATTGAAATTTTTAAAAAAATTTCATAG
Organism: Porites cylindrica; assembly: GCA_964035525.1. Lineage (NCBI taxonomy): Eukaryota > Metazoa > Cnidaria > Anthozoa > Scleractinia > Poritidae > Porites > Porites cylindrica. Next base: position 42,341,311 of record OZ037777.1, on the reverse strand, counting down.
TGGGAGATAAAATTTCAGTATTTGACATGCTTGCAGAATATTAAGAGCGACTTTCTGTAAATACCACGGATAGGTGTGCAAGATGGAAAAATCGAAATCCCCCAAACTTTGTCACAACAAAGCCCTTTGGAAACTATTTAGAAAATACAAGACTCAGTTCGTTTGACTTAATATTTTCCAAAATAATAATTTTTTCTAATTTTCACCTTCGAGAGGCCTTCAAACCACCGAAAAATGTGCTTGATACCCTCGCTTCGTGAATGGAAACGGAAACTAATACCATAACTTTTCTTACATTAAACAATTTTATGATCCTTCCTTTCTACCTAAACGTCGTTACAATTTCAAAAGATTTCAATCTGATTTTTTAATATTTTTTCAAAATTACCCTCTAAATCAGCATTATCGCGACCATCAATTTTGCCATTTTTCAACGGCGAAAATCCCTTCCTGGTACATGGCTTTCATTAGAAAAATGGTATTCCAGAGAAAGAGCAATGTTTCCCCTATCAATCTGTGAAATAAAATTCTGGGGCAATTGAAACTGCGAGTTTTTACAACTGAAAACATTTACGGTACTCGCGTGATTTACGACCTCTGAACTTGCAGTTGTCGTGATGAATACAAGCGAGAACCTAGACAGCACTTGAAACCCTGACGCAAATTAGCCCCTTTTCCGCCAGTTGAAACACCAAAAACGATTTAGATTTCACAGTGGTAAATTTTCAAAAGGAAAAGCAATTTTATTGTGCGAAAGTGTGCTATGAACTTCTTGACTACAAACACTTCCCTTACGTGCGTATTTGTTTACTTTTGCCGTACACATATCTACAAAATGGCTAATAGTGTCGGTAGCTATTCTTTAAAATGCTCTCATTTCTCGTGAACCAAATCGTTATAGCTATAAAAAAAGGAAAACATTTTGACCTACCTCACATTATTTTACAACAGACCCGAATCCTTTACTGCCATTAGCGAAACGAGGTTGCGTGACAAAGAACTTTGAGACCCAGGTTATACCGCGCAGACAGATACCATTCCGAAAAAGAAACTCACGCGGCACCTTCTGTAGCTATGAAAGCGAAACATGTAAAAAATCAAAATCGTTAGTTTCGTTGACTTATCTGCCAGAGCGACCCTGCAAACGTAACAGTAAAAAAATATTTTTTCGTCAAACGACTATATAGGGGTGGGCCCTTATACAGTGGAACCGATATAAAGAACCTAACGAATGATTTTCTTTACCTCGATAATAGTAAAATATGCCGTAAAACCTATATTAAAGCCCCCTGTCAAATAACCCCCCTCCCTCTGATTAGTCCCCCCCGCCTTCTATCAAGCACCTGCTTCCCACCCGTAATTATTCTTCACTAATAAATGAAAGACTGTATTAATCAATCACGACCGTAAAGGCTTCGTGTGGACTGATCCGGGATGGTTTATTTACCAACGGGAAGTTCGGATTTGGTAATGATTTTCGACTGCATGACCTAAAACTTCCTGTACTTGAGCTTTTCCGCTTTGTAGGCTTTATGGAGAAGCGATACCATCTTAGTTTCTAAATTAAACATATTAAGCCCCCCGTCTCTATTAAGCCCCTCCCCCTCAAATGAGCTTGAAATAATAAGCCCCCCGGGGGAGCTTAATAGAGGATTTACGGTATGAAAAAAAAACCTCGATATAACGAAACCTCGTTATAGCGAGCAAATTTCAGGGGCACTCAACGACTCTTTTCTGTAAAATATATCATGGGAGAAGTAGATGTTGCCTAGAATTTTCTATAGCTTGAGGACGCCTAAAAATTTCTAGACGACCGTTCCGTTCCCGCTCAATTTTCGAAGGTTATCTTAAAAATTCCCTACGATTTTCTGAAGTTTAATTTTTCAAATTTTACATCCCAGGTTAGGCTAATTTTTCATAGAAAAGAGGAAGCCTAAAATGGTCGGATTCAAACATGTGATTGAGAGAGGAATCAGAAAAATTCTCACTTTCGTGATACGTTAAATTGCATCTAAAATTTTTGGGAAAATAATACTGAAGCCCTTGTAATTTCAAAAATGCTCAATGCAAGTTTCCCTAGGATGACTGAACAGGAACAAATTTTACAAGCCGCTTAGAATGCATTTCTAGAGATCTAAAAGTACTCTGGGTGCACCATTGAAAAACGTTTTCAATGAATTTAGAAGGAAACCGTCGTTGGGTGGCTCAGAAATTTTTTTAGGCCCTTGGCCCTTCGTTAAATCGAGGTTCCACCGTAGTCTTTTGTTTTCATCACGCTCGTTTTAAAATACGATTATGAATTCCTTCCTTGTATTCTTAGGGAAAAGCGCTAAGTCGTAGTCTAAAATGTCATCCGTCCCTTCCCTCCACCCCCTAAGGGGCCACAGCAGGTTTCGGGGTGGGGCGAAGGCACGCATAACATTTCAGACTAGACATGGCGGGGCTAAAAAACCTGCATAACCTTATATAGCACCTCTTGTGTTTAAATTTTCTGTAGTTCTGGCAAACTCGAACAAGTTTTGCATTTCTGAGGAACGTTTTGCCAAAATATAGGTTATGGCACATGTCAAGCCAGAAAAAGTGAGCAGTTTGATAGAAAATGTCAAGTACGACTGAACAACGCCCGTAAAAGCGCCCCTAATGACTCGGGCGGGAGGGGGAGGCTGGGTGGGGAGGGGAAACTCTGAAATTGAGCAAAGAGGACCTAGCTCTAAGCACACCGCCTGCTTTTTAGTTGTCCGTTTCCCTTGGCAATAAATTTTACCCACAGTGTCGAGCAACTCTTTAAAGGAGATTGCAAGCCCTTATATTTGGGCCCGTCAGGAACGCTCAGCGGTGAAACCAAAGATCGCGCCCTCAAAAAACTTATTTTAACTTACTGAAAGCTGTTTTTTCTTGACCTATTTAACTTATCGTTAGGAAAGAAGAAAAGGAATCTCATAATTAGCGTATGTATAAAACTATCAAGAAATCTCGAAATTCTGGGTTTTCTAAGAGAACAAATACTTTCCAAAAATTTAGGAGAAAAGACCGTGGACTGGAAATAACTCGCTATCAATTATCCCGAAGATATCCGAATATCTCACTTTTCAAGCCCGCGTTAATTCGCTTCATTTTTGAGGGGAGCCAACATTAGCCGCGCCACTGTTATTTTTTTGCGCCTGGGTATCTCACGTTATGCTTACGCGTATCCGCAAGTGTGTCTTACATCCTACGCTTACGTAAAGGTTATATACCTGGAACGATGGGGTATGTGATATATTCACCTGGTACCGCCCCAAGGGCTCCGTGTGTAAGACTGTTCCTTTTCAGATTTTCAATAGCAATGCAAAAAACAATAGCTTTTAGTTAGTGCGAACGGCCTTTCCTTCTCTTTTATTTTCGTTTCCTTTTTTTCTCAAAAAACGCAGTTTTTTTTTCAAGGTGCGAGGGGCGCGATCATTGGTTTCACCGCTCCAGCGTTCCAGACGGACGCAACTATACGGCTTGCAATCTTCTTTAAAGAGTTGCTCAAAAATATGAGCGAAATTTATCTCCAAGGCAGACTCACAGCTAAAGCGCAGACGGTATGGTTAGACCTAGGTCCCCTTCGCTCCATTTCAAAATTCCCCCCCCTCCCCCTGCCAGAATCATTAGGGGCGCTTATACGGGCGCGGTTCAGTCGTACTTGACATTTTCTATCAAACTGCTCACTTTTTTCTGGCTTGACATAAGCCTATATTTTTCCCAAACGTTGCTCAGAAATGCAAAACTTGCTCGAGGTTGCCAGAACTACTGAAAGCTTTGCTTTTAACACCAGAGGTGCTCTAAAATTATGCAGGTTTTCTAGCCCCGCTATGTCCAGTTTGAAATGTTCTGCGTTTCTTCGCCCCACCCCGAAACGGGCTGCCGCCCCTTAGGGGGCGGAGGGAAGGGACGGATGGCATTTAAGACTAGGAATTAGCACTTTTTTCCCCCTAAATGTCATTTTTCTAAGGATACAAGTAAGGAATTCATAATCGTATTTCAAAATGTGTAAGCAGGCGTTTATGGAAAGTAAGAGAATGTAAGGGCCAACCACTTCATAGTCTGTTGTGGAAAATATGTTTTTTCAGTCTTACGTTTTCATAATCGCTCAAGCGGATAAGTCAGTGAAACTAAGGAGTTTGATTATTTACATGTTTTGCTTTTCTAGTTACAGAAGGCACCGCGTGAGTGTCTTTTTCGGAATGGTATCTGTCTTCAACCTGGGTCTCAAAGTCCTTTGTCACGCAATCTCATTTCGTTAAAGGCAGTAAAGGATTCGGTTCTGTTGTCAAATAATGTGAGGTAGGTCAAAACGTTTTCCTTTTTTATAGCTATAACGATTTGGTTCATGAGAAATGAGAGCATTTTAAAGAATAGCTACCGACACTGAAGCCGTTTTGTAGATATATGATAACTGTTACAGATACGGCAAAAGTAAACAAATACGCACGTAAGGGATGTGTTGTAGTCAAGAAGTTCATAGCACACTTTCGCACAATAAAATTGCTTTTCCTTTTGAAAATTTACCACTGTGAAATCTAAAATCGTTTTTGGTGTTTAAACGGGGCGGAAAAGGGGCTAATTTGCGCCAGAGTTTCAAAAAAAAAGTTCAGAGGTCGTAAATCACGCGAGTACCGTAAATGTTTTCCGTTGTAAAAACTCGCAGTTTCAATTGCCCAGAATTTTATTTCACAGATTGATAGGGGAAACATTGCTCTTTCTCTGGAATACCATTTTTCTAATGAAAGCCATGTACCAGGAAGGGATTTTCGCCGTTGAAAAATGGCAAAATTGATGGTCGCGATAATGCTGATTTAGAGGGTAATTTTGAAAAAATATTAAAAAATCAGATTGAAATCTTTTGAAATTGTAACAACGTTTAGGTAGAAAGGAAGGATCATAACATTGTCTAATGTAAGAAAAGTTATGGTATTAGTTTCCGTTTCCATTCACGAAGCGAGGGTATCAAGCACATTTTTCGGTGGTTTGAAGGCCTCTCGAAGGTGAAAATTAAAAAAAATTATTATTTTGGAAAATATTGAGTCAAACGAACTGAGTCTTGTATTTTCTAAAATAGTTTCCAAAGGGCTTTGTTGGGACAAAGTTTGGGGGATTTCGATTTTTCCATCTTGCACACCTATCCGTGGTATTTACAGAAAGTCGCTCTTAAGTAACAATATTCAAGTAACTCATCGACAATTATTGTTTTTTGTAAGATATCAGGCCATCTTTGTAATATCCGGACAAGGATGTTCTTCGTAATGATTTACGTATGCTCTTTCTTTCCGGCTATTACTAAGGTACGTAAAGGAAAAAGCTATTTGAAAGACCAAAAAAAGGTTTTTCTTACAGAAATAGACCACGAGAATATGCAACAACAACAACAATTATAATCTTTAATTTCTTAATCACGTTTTACAAGAAGTGCACTCAGTGATAAATTAATAGGCTATTATTAATAATTGTTTGCGATCCAAACAACTTTTACTTGAGAAACGACATGTGAAGTGTTACTTTTTCCTTTCTTCATGGTCTATTTTTATTACCGATGAAAAAGAATACAATTTCGGACATACGTGTTGGCCTCAGCACTTAGCTAAAGAGGCTTGAAGTGTAGGTTATCAAACTTCATTAAATTTCGGAAGTTGTTATAAAACAGACGCTAATTTTGGGGGCCGTGGGTTGAGCAGTTTTATTCTTAACGTGAGTCGCCGTTTGATTTTTACAGTATCAACATACTTAAGAAATTTCGCTGCAAAGAACACTCCTTTGTAACAGACCCAGTGAAACCCTACCGAGTGGTTTAATTCAGTCTTCCCAGTGATCATTTAGCCTCCTCAGTACCTCACAAATAATTTGTTTCTACCCGGCTAATTTTTTTTGCTTCGCCGCTCACTTTCTACATTGTACAAGACTAGTGTATTTCGTTGTTCATATTTGTTTACAAAAAGCAAAAATATAAAGTATTTATTAACATTGACAAAAAAAAATACAGAGGGTATAGGTTATTAATCTCACATTAAAAAGTGCAAGCCGTTTAGTTCTTGCTGCTACAGAAATATGTACAAGCTGTTCAAAGTTTTCATGCCGGTAAAAATGTAAGGCCTGCCCCCCTTTTATGGGAAGAACACAACTAAACAACTAAGAAGAAAACCAGTGGAAAATAAACCAACCCAGTGACGTTTTATTCGAGAGCCCAGTGAAGATATAGATTCTACTGGATCTGTTACAGAGGGCTGTCAAAGATATAAAGGCGCAAGGAGGGGATCAAGGCTTAATGACGAAGATTTTAGTCCTGTTAGCCATCGTTAGCTATGCGCTTGCCTTTGGCTCTTCGAATCAACAAAGATGCAAAAAATAGCAAACAACGACGAAGTGAAAGAAATTGCCAATAAATTTCAAGCAGAACCAACTTAAGCGGAAGATAAGAAAGGCTCATGCCAACGTAAAACGTGTTATTATGTCCCCCCTCCACCCGGGGACCCGGTGGCAAAATTAACTTTAACGAACGGTTGTCAGCGGTGAGTGTTTCTTTACGGAAAGTCTCCAGTTTGAGCGAGCATCTGACATCACTTTAGAAAAAGGCAGAGGTTGCATTACAGATGCTAATCAGCAAAATAGAATGATTTTAAAAAGGAAGCAATTTTCATTAAGCTGGAGCCACCTCAGATGAAGGCTCATCTGAGAGAGAATTTATAGCAGAAGCCACAGACCCCTGTACAGTGGCATCTGCTCACTGGTGTTTTCACCAGTGAGGACACTGACCCCGAGGCAGACTGCAGATACACGTGCACCATGAAGGGAGTCAAAGACTGATAACTGCTTCACATACTGCTTTAGCTATATCCTGGACTATGGTTGAACTGGGGTTGACTATGGATGGTGATTTCAAGGTGGGTGGGGATGATGTCGTGGCAGTTGGTGTGAAGCTGAATGTAGATGTTGAAGGTAAAGTGTCCTGTGCACACACGCCTGACGTGGGAAGCCAGAGGGCCCCAACCTACGTGCTGTCATTTTGGGACATAAAGGACGAGACATTGTCCGATGCGAAAGCAAAATAAAGACAAAACAAAACAGACAGCGGTCAAAGCAAGGCCAGACCCGATTAATAGGAGTGGCCTTAAGAGGCCAAATACGAAAACAATACAGCAGCACATGACAACACAGACAAACAACGTATAAACAGCGGTGTAGCATGGCAGGGCAGAGAACACAACACATTTTCGCCATAGAGTGCTGACTATAATAAAAAATATACCGTGCCTATACACAGGCCAGTGGCATCACGCCAGATGGGTGCCATAGAGTTATCATCATAGTCTCCAAAATAGAAAGAGCAACGACAATGTACGACCGAAATGTACGAAGCGGAGCTCTCGATAATATTCGTTATAGTTTGTTCAAAGAAAATATAAAATCGTGTAATGCTAAGCGGCGAAGGCAACGCCGGAGAACGGTGAAAAACAACAATAGGTCTAATTAGCAAAAAACCTTTTTTGCACGTGCAGCACACTTTTTTTGTACACTTCTTTGCCTTTGTTTTGCACGACTACAACGTGAAACTTCCAGAAAATTTATGGAGGAAATGTCATACGTGTTCGCGTTCACTTTTTTTCACTGCCGCTCATTTTCACCTTGCATTGTTGGCCGCTAGCATTCCTCAATTTTGTCACCGCCGCAACAACATTTTCATGTTGTTCTTCCAACAAAAAGTGTCTCCTTTGTTTTTTTATCTCTCGCTCTAGATCTCTGTCGCCCTTTTCTCGTTGGGCATCGCTGATCTGCCGCCTACTTTCTCTTTTCTCTGTGTTTCTCTTGCTCTATATTCAAAATTTGTGGACATGCCAATTAATCTAAGCTTAATACTTTAGAAAACACAGATACAGAGACAATTTCCCCTTTCCGTTTTTGTCTTCATTGACTCTTTAGTTGTCTCAGACGCGGGTGGTTATGCGATTTCCCGCCAAAATAACCTCGTTTTGCATTTGGGTTGCCATACCTGTTGACCTGTTGATTGAGTTATTTTACATTGGTTTGCCTGTGGTGCGGACGGACGGGCGGTCGGTCGGTGTACGGTCAAGTGAATACCAAATTTTCTCGGATGGGTAGTTCGCTTCGCGCGCGAGAGCTCCGCTAAAATTTCTAACACGAATTGTGAAGGATGTTGTCAGTTAATGCCATGGAATAATCCTCACAGCTGATATACTGACAAGTTAAACACTGGCAAAATTTGATAAGATAAAGTTATCATATTAATAACCATCCGACTAATCTACATAGCTTAGCCTAATGTTGGTAACTAGACCAGATTATATATTAATTGAGGACGTAAATACGCCAAGTGTTGTTGTAATATGGTCAACAAAAAAATAAATACATCGTTGATGGGCCATTCACTATTATAGGGCCAACCCACATATTAAATTCGACAAATACAATACGTAACACACTATGTAATGAAAACACCGTCAGAAGTAAATCAGATACATGTAGACCAATTCTGAGGATCATATCGGCGATCATCTGGCCAGTGCTAGTGATAGACTAACTCCGTCGAGTGTTGAAACAATCAACAGCGATGCAGCAGTGTGGTATTACAAAATTCTCCCTGAAATATCAGCCATAAAATTCTTTATTGACCGTTCAAAACGGAACGGAAACCCAGAAGCCACGTTGTATTGATTTAAGACAGGATCTTCTTTTTACGTCATTATCGGTTTCTATAGCTGAAGCGCAAAATTTTAATTGCGTGACGAACAGCTTTTCTCGTTTTCAAGCAGATGCAGAAGAACTGGACATTTTATTTTATCAAAATCTTATAATAAGGCCGTAAGCTATCTTTTCGTAAAATTACCGTTTTGGTCGGGTATAGAGTATAACTTTAAACTGCTTAGTATATGTTTTGTATGAAATTCTGTATTCGAGGTCTTGTCGAGTGAAGTGTGCATACGTTTTTCTTTATGTGACTGAAAAATTTGATAAACCATGTAAGCTAAATGGAAGCTTATAAATGTATAAATAAACGTTATACGTTTTAGTCATCTTCGTTTAAGCCTATTCAACTATTTTTTTTTCCAAATACACAAGATTTTGCATTGGCTCCGTTAGCCAAATTTTCAGCTAAAAAGAAGGTTTCAGTATAATTAAAAAACTTTCGACAAGAACGTAAACTCCATTGGAAAAAAAATGGCTTAAAGAAGTTTTAACCATCACTGAAAATGACGTTAATATGGCTTTAAGGTATTTACCTTGTTAAACGATTTTGAAACCATCTCGCATTTTTATTGATCTCAATCACCGACCACTATTTCGGTCAATTTCCGGTTATCCTCGTCGTATTTCTGTAGTGATGACGAGCTGATTTTTTTGTGCTGTTTGAAACAACGAGTTCTCAAGCCTGTAAGTAAGTTTTGAGACCTCCAAAACTTTTCAACGTTTAAATTGTTTTTTTCTTAATCCAACTCGGCCGCAGTTTTCTTATGTTTGTTTGTCTTCTTGGTGAGAAGTGACCCGCATTAGCCTTGCTTTTGCGCAAAAACAAGCGCTCGTCCTAGGCCGTCCGGGAATAGGAAACTAGCCTATTTCAAAACTGCTCATGCAACGGCAAGCAAAATTACAAGTACTCATCATTTTCAACATCTGGGCATATTGATTATTGACGCAATGACCTAATCTGACGTCATATTATTGAATTTATTGGCAGATTCCAAATTTCCTCAAAGTACAATTAAGCGAAAAATACCTGAATACTAAGGTATTTGATAAAATCAACAAGTTCGCTAACATATAATAAATAACCTTTAACAATAGCAGTGATGTCATGATGGCGTCATCTATTGCTGAAAAGGGACTGAAAGCATCCGCCATCTTAGAGCGGCAACTTTGAATTACTTAAAACCCACATACATCGAGGAAATTTTAATATGAAACTTGATCTGAGTATTAAAGGATGCATAGGAAGCAAAAAATCTACAAAATATGCAATTCCGGGAGAAATGAACACTGTTGAAAATTAAACTCAGCATGTTCCATTCGGTCATGTTTTTTTCTCAAAATAGTCACTACAAAGAGACTTTTGTTCTTAGGCCATCGTAGTTTGATCAATGATAAAACACAAACAGCGGTGATAAACATTTTGAGTTTTTGCAATTCTTTAAACTTGACGTTTCGTATGCTATTCAACATACATTTTCAAAAGTGATCATAAGTGTCCGTTAAAGCAAATGACGAAACTACATATTTTTTACAAGAGGTCTGGAAATGAGAATAAGAATTTAAAAATTCTTAACAGTAATGAATACAAAATTTAGGCAACAGCTTTTCACTGCTGATGTTAACATTAAAAGCTGGCTTAAGGCCTTGTATAAACAAAATAAATCATGACAAAATAGACAAAAATGTTTCCTTTAATGATAATCTGTTTTGTCAGATGCTAAGATTTCAAAAGTGATCCCATTTAATGTTATGTCCGGTGGTAGGAACTTCATGGTCAGCAATAACTGAAGAGTGATCTTAGCATCTGTAATTTTTTAATATATATTCTCGTCACTTGCTTTAATGGTCACTTAAGATCACTTTGAAAATGTATGCTGAATAGTCAAGTCTACAAAAATGCGAAAACTCACAATGTTTATCACCGCTGTTTGTGTTTTATTTTAGTCACTACAAAGCCTGGATTTCATCAACAGCGACAATAACTTTAATAAGATAATGCTAATGTAAATGTAATATCATAATTCCATTGGTAAGAATATAATTAAAACCTATTTTTTAGAAAAAAAAGTGCAAATTGTGAAAAACATGGCTGACAAAACTTGATTCCTATGGTAACGTCAATGCTGACGTCCATGTCACGACCACTTTAAATTAAAATGTTCTCAGATAATTTTTAGGAAAAGTTGCTAAATTTGGTGGTCATATATAGACGGGGGTGAATAGAGGTATGTAGATCCGCCGAACCGTTATGATTTATTAACCTAATTATATAGCTGTTAGTTAATCCGATATTGTCAGCAAAGCTATTATTAGGAACTTTTAGATCCAACGACGCGGACGGCAAAGGGAACGTCAAAAAACAATAGGTTTTTTTTAAGCAAAACAACATCTTTGCATGTGCATCACGCTTTTTTCTTTGCCCGTTTTTGCACAACTACGACGTGAAAATGCCTAATTTCGCGTTTTATAGAGTACGTAAACAAGCAACGGCGAAATTTTATTTTTCTTTCCGAACTTGGATATGGTCCCTAGGAATTCCATTTCAGGAGGGTTCGCCTTCATTTGACATAGTAAGTGGTTAGGAATAATTCCGATAAAGACTGGAAGCACGCAAATTAACTTTTTAAGCGACGTTCTCGTTGCCGGCGCGTCGTTGGATCTTAAAGTCCCTATTATTAATTTTAACGAACTGTCCAATTAAGGATTAATTTGGATAGTCTCAGATAGGGCTTTCCTTTACCAATACGCAAGCTGTCCAATTTAAGAAAAATAAGGCAACTGGTCTGAGCCAATCAAATGTCAGAAAATACAATAGGCAATGCAAACTAGCCAATCAGCGCAAGGTCCCTGTGACAACGCGCCAAGAAAAGTTTCGTTGGCTGACACCGGTTCGTCCTCGAACACTCTTGGCTTTTTGTTGCTGTGAATGTCGTTTTGTTTTCTTGCTCAGTAGTGCTGTTTTCTTTTGGCTTCTTTTCTGGGCCATTTAAAAGCAAAGGAAAATGTATGACCAAACTGATGAAAGTTTGTATTGGAAACAATCAACGCATAGATTTCTTGAAAATGCACAAGCAGTGAAACTTTGAACCAGAATAAGAAAACATAGATACTTGTGTTTAGATGTTGGCAGTACAAAAACAAATGGACCAATTCTGCGGAAATCGTTTGAGGCAATGAATGAATTGTTTATTTTCACTAGTTTTTGTATTTAAATTAAGTATTTGCGTTGTGGCTTTGTCTTCTTTATACTCGAAACTGCGGTTTTCATCTGTAGCACAGTATGTGTTCAGACCATTGAAGGAGCTTTCAAAATTTGAATTGGCAACAAAATGCCAAAGTATGAAACAGCAATACTAGTTGTACGTTTGTTTACTTGCAAAGAATAATTTGAATGACACTAGGAAAAGAAATCTTTTTTGGATCTTGCGTATGTGTGTGTGTGTGTGTGTTTTTTTTTTCAACTACAAACGGACGGGTTCAAGTGTACAATATTTCGCAAAAACTGTCCAAGTTGGAAATAATTTTTCTCAAAAAATTCCTCTGACAGCGAAATTGGACTCGGCCTACGGCCTCGTCTAATTTTGGCTGTCCTCGGAATTTTTTCATCCAATTATTTCCAAATTGGACAGCATGTAGTCCTATTACATATACAAATCCGCCCCTCCATTTTCGCCTTGAATCCGAAACCCGGGCAAAAATATTTTAATTACACGCATAGACGAAAATCCACGCCCAATTTAAAATAGATGAATCCTCAATCCGCTGCAATTGCAGGATCCGAAAATGCGTTAAAATCTTGCTTAAAATCCGAAATCTGGGCAAAAATATTTTCAAACTCCACCGAACCGTTCGCCTATTCATCCCACTCTATATAACTCCATATAATATAACTTGAACGGTTTTCAAGTTATTCAACTTTTTCGCGCGAGGGGAAATTTAAGTAGACGCAAGATGTTTTTCGCAAAAGTGATGTGGACGGTGGAGTGTTTAGCCTTTGAAATAGGACTAAAAAAAACAAACAAACAAACAAAAAAACAAACAAATTTAGGCCAGCCGAGCAGCACTATTGAGGAGTAAATTCACCCAGTAAGGCAAGGTTTTGTGGATATTTGCATACCTACTAACGCTTATGTGAGTCATTACCCGAGGGTTTCCATGGATTCAAATACAAATTTGGAAGAGCTCTTGTTGGTATTTTGCACTTTACAGTATGTTGGTCCTTCTTGATTACAGATCAATTACTCCGCCTTCTGTTGGTTCATTTCTGCTTTTACACAGAAAAAAACGTTCCTTTAGTTTGTTTACTACATGCTCTAGGCTAGAAAGTGTGCAAGGTCAGATTCGAAAACCAACTTAAAACCACCTTTGAGAAGTGGCTAAGAAAGGTGTGAAAACGTAGTCCCCTGCCAATACTGTGGCAAGAAACCACGGGGAAATGATTTACGCAAAAAACACAACAGTGAATACATAGACTACTCCAAAGAGACTAATTTCAAAGAAAGCAGGTCAAAAAACCCAAACACATAAGCTATATTCCAATCTGAACACGTAAGAACATAACCATAGGAAAAGAAACTATGCAAAACAAAACGAATAGCGAACACGTCAACTGAGCTGACGTACAATGCCACAAATCCCAGGCCAAAACCAAAAATAGTCCGAAACTATCCCACGAGTCTGCGCGCGCCTCTAAACTATGCCGCCAGGATATCAATTTCTGATTAATTCGTTCCCACGTCTCTCAATCGTCAGAAATGCAACAGTGATGAAAGTATCATCATGGCTTACTTGCTCAAAATATTATGAATACATGTACAGGAAGGGTCATTAAATCCATGGAATTAAGCAGTTGAGAGGTAAATACTTTTACGAACACATTTGATAGAGAGCAATTTCTTGAAAGCATCTAGTACTGCAACAAGAACTAAACTTGAATATTTGTAAAACTGATGTGACGTTCGACATATACCGATCACTAGCAACTGTTACAGTCCTGGTTTAAGTCCCGTTCAGCAAATCGACGCCATGGACTGATGAGGACCAGCAGTGGACAGTCAAAAGGTAGACGAACCCTACTATACACCCATACCACAATGAATAATAACTTGAATATCGTACCCTATGTTAGCTAAGAAATAATTACAAGAAACTGATACAGAAGAGCTCAACAACGTGGTAAATGCTATTTATTATCTTATTAGATATCATTCACAGATCTTTAGCAGGCAGTCTAGTTTAATTTAAAACATTTAAGATAACAAGCTTAATTACATCGTGTTATTGTTCGCTTTGCACTTCACTCATTTTTCATGTCAAGTTTATCTCAGTTTAAAGGGACATCTGGGCAAATCTAGAGAGGATGCAAAAATAAGAAAAATAAGAGACAAGAAAAAGAACTTACAGACAGTTTATCTCGACTGTAATCAGTTGTAATCAATTCCAGCATTGAGCGACCCTTTGGCGAAATAATTGTGTATTTATAATTCTTTTAACAAGTGATTTAAGTTAACACCGATAAAAGAAATATTGGGCGGTTGATATCGATGGAGCAACAGTGTGATCTACCAGTGATATAATGTTGCAGGAAAATACATGTCACGATTGTCTCGATTTTTCTTAAAAGTACATTGAGAATAAAAGGAATAAAACTTATTCTTAGTTGTAGTTGTTAAAATTTTTGGAACTTTGCCCCCCCCCCCCCCCCCCCCCCTCCAAAAGGAAACAACAACAACAACAACAACAAACAAACAAACAAGCAAAGAGGAAACAAAAGAAAAAAATGAAAGGAAACCAGTAATATCCATTGTTCTAAATTTATTAATTTCGGACAAGTGCCAGTTGTTAGCTGGATACGTTTAATTTCATTATTGCCAATTCAATTGGAAGGTCTCTTCCTATTTAAGATAGTTTGAAATCCAACCCTGCAATGGGCTCGTGCGATCTTAGTTGTTCGCTCTTTTGATTGTTTGTTTGTTTTTAAGTTTTAAAATAATTACTACTACAAAATAAACTGGCGAGCGAATTGAAATCAAAACAAAGTGAAAGAATTCTTGAAAATAAGGATAAAAAATAAAAATATAGTTAAATGAAAATAAAATAAAACTTAATATTAAAGACAAGTTTAAAATAAGGAAAAATTAAACAACTAATAAAGTGAAAATAAACCAAAAATGAAAAGTATCGCAAAAATTCCACAAGGCTTAGACGACGCTAGGCTTATTGGATCAACAGATGGAAACTGGTCTTTTCGGGTTTTGTGAAGGAATTAGCTCTACCTTTTAGCTTGCTTATTGAAGAGTTAGTAGTCTGTTTAGGAAATGTTAGACAGACAGATACATGGATAGACAGACAGGCAAACATTTATAGATAGATAGATAGATAGATAGATAGATAGATAGATAGATAGATAGATAGATAGATAGATAGATAGATAGATAGATAGATAGATGATAGATAGATAGATAGATAGATAGATAGATAGATAGATAGATAGATAGATAGATAGATAGATAGATAGATAGATAGATAGATAGATAGAAGGATAGGTAGATAGATAGTTTGTTTACCGTTTTGGTCGTTTCAGTCATCAACCAAAGCGGCGTCTTCGTCGACGGCTATTACGTCGGCGGAAACGTCGAATTACTCTGCGACCAACACGTCGTATGATTCTGCGGAAAATAGGATCTGAAGACTCGTTTTCTGGATTGGTCAAAGCGTTTTCTATTCCATCTTCGTTCTCCAATTCCTCACCATCGTTGTCTTCTGGCCCCATATCTTCATCTTGCAATGTTTCATCACTAAAGTGAGATTTAACCGCATTTACAGATTAAACCCTGCATCTACGCAAAATAAGTCGTCTTGCTAAAAATAATCACACTGGTGGCACTTTATTGAAGTTATTATCAAAACTGACTACAGTAATTTACCGGCAATTAACAGTACGTGCAAGCTCTATAGTGAACGATAAATCCAAAGATGTAGAGCAGCTGGTTTTAAGTGCACTCTATAGCCAACAAGTGTGTAATTTATGTGTCGATAAACCACGAAACAAAGTCCCAAACACTTTCTCATAATCAACAAAGTCCCCTGGGTTAAAAAAAAATAATAACAACGCCGTTTCTTTAAGAAAAACAGCAACATCAGCAGCAGACTGTAAAAATTTAAAAGCAGATTTAACATACTCGTACCACTGAGAAAGACTCAAGAGTTACCCTCTTAATCTCATACATAAAACCTATTTTTTTAACCTATTCAACGTTACACGAGCCACGTTTCTGGCTTACCCACGATAGCGTCTTCTTCGACGACGCGAGGACCCGCGACGGCTTCTACGTCGGCGGAAACGTCGAACTACTCGGCGACCAATACGTACGATTCTGCGGAAAATAGGATCTGAAGACTCGTTTTCTGGATTGGTCAAAGCGTTTTCTTTCCCATCTTCGTTTTCCAATTCATCATTATCGTTGTCTTCTGGCCCCATATCATAGGCGCCTTCTTCATCGTCTTCTTCATCGTTCTCACTTTCGTTGCTTATATCTTTGTTTGGATTTTCATCCTGTGTATCTTCATCTTGCAATGTTTCATCACTAAAGTGAGATTTAACCGCATTTACAGATTAAACCCTGCATCTACGCAAAATAAGTCGTCTTGCTGAAAATAATTACACTGGTGGCACCTTATTGAAGTTATTATCAAAACTGACTACAGTAATTTATCGGCAATTAACAGTACGTGAAAGATCTATAGTGAACGATAAATCCAAAGATGAACAGCAACCGGTTTTAAGTGCACTCTATAGCCAACAAGTGTGTAATTTATGAGTCGATAAACCACGAAACAAAGTCTCAAACACCTTCTCAGAATCAACAAAGTTCTCTGGGTTAAAAAAAAAAATAACAACGACGACGTTTCTTTAAGAAAAACAGCAACATCAGCAGCAGACTGTAAAAATTTAAAAGCACATTTAAGATACTCGTACCACTGAGAAAGACTGGAGAGATACCCTCTTAACCTCTTACATATATTCTATCTTTTTAACCTTTTCAACATTACACGAGCTTCATTTCTGCCTTACCCACGTTTTCGACCACGCGAAGACCGGCGGCGGCTTCGTCTTCGTCGGCGTAAACGGCGAATTCCACGTATTATACGGCGAGCACGGATGAGACGCTTTGCTAGAAAAGGCACAATAGGCAAAGCAGGATCTGAAGACTCGTTTTCTGGATTGGTCAAAGCGTTTTCTTTCCCATCTTCGTTTTCCAATTCCTCATCATCGTTTTCTTCTGGCCCCATATCTTCATCTTGCAATGTTTCATCACTAAAGTGAGATTTAACCGCGTTTACAGATTAAACCCTGCATCTACGCAAAATAAGTCGTCTTGCTGAAAATAATCACACTGGTGGCACCTTATTGAAGTTATTATCAAAACTGACTACAGTAATTTACCGGCAATTAACAGTACGTGCAAGATCTATAGTGAACGATAAATCCAAAGATGAACAGCAACCGGTTTTAAGTGCACTCTATAGCCAACAAGTGTGTAATTTATGAGTCGATAAACCACGAAACAAAGTCTCAAACACCTTCTCAGAATCAACAAAGTTCTCTGGGTTAAAAAAAAAAAAAATAACAACGACGACGTTTCTTTAAGAAAAACAGCAACATCAGCAGCAGACTGTAAAAATTTAAAAGCACATTTAAGATACTCGTACCACTGAGAAAGACTGGAGAGATACCCTCTTAATCTCTTACATATATTCTATCTTTTTAACCTATTCAACATTACACGAGCTTCATTTCTGCCTTACCCACGTTTTCGACCACGCGAAGACCGGCGGCGGCTTCGTCTTCGTCGGCGTAAACGTCGAATTCCACGTATTATACGGCGAGCACGGATGAGACGCTTTGCTAGAAAAGGCACAATAGGCAAAGCAGGATCTGAAGACTCGTATTCTGGATTAGCCAAAGCGTTTTCTTTCCCATCTTCGTTCTCAAATTCCTCATCGTCGTCGTCTTCTGGTTCCATATCATAGGCTCCTTCCTCATCTTCATCTTCATCGTTCTCATTCTTGTTGTTTATATCTTTGTTTGGGTTTTCATCCTGTTTATCTTCATCTTGCAAATTTTTATCACTAAAATGAGATATAACCCAATTTATAGATTAAACCGAGCATGCAGGGCCGTAGCCAGGAAGAAACTACAACCGAGGCGAACACACGGTCCGTTGTACGAAATCAGCCGTATGAAATCTTCTAAAAAAACTCGCCATTGCTGGAGAAAATAAACACGATGGTGCCAACTTATTAAAGTTATTATCAAAGCTGACCTCAGTCATTTACAGGCAATTAATTTAAAGTACGCGCCAGTTGTACATTGGACGATACTTCCAAACACTGCTGGGTCTTAAGTTCACTCTAAAGCCAGCAGGTGTACCTTACGTGCCAATAAAGTACGAAAAAAAATCTCGAGACCCTTTTCATTATAATAAACGATGTGCTCTGCGTTGAAAAGCGACGACGTTTATTTGATGAAAGAGCAGCAACAGCAGCAGCGGGAAAACATTTTGAAGCACATTTAACATAATTACAGTCAATTGACTAAGTGTAATCATCTAATCTATAATACCATGATTTAACTTATTCAACATTGCACGAACAACCTACGTTTCTGCCTTACCTTTCTCGGAGATCATTCACAAGATCATTTGTTTCATTGTCATCTGCTGCAACTGCATCTCCGTTGAATGGACTAGCCAAGCTGACGGCCAGCAGTGCAAACAGAATTAGAGTCTTCATCTCCAAATCTTCGTGACTACTGGTTCTTGGAAACACGTATGTCGCGCTTTTATACGCTCTGCATTGATCGTAAATGTCGTGATATGTTGAATGAAAAGATTAATTATATTCACAAAACAACAAAAAAAGCAACAACGACAACAAAAAAAAAATCAAAATTCCTTCTAAATTTAACACCGCGTTTGATTCTAAGCTCCTCCAAAAATAATATTCTGAGGATTTATAAGTAAAGCTAAATATCAGCCACAGTAAGCCAATAAGTAAATATCTCCTTGACGAAAAATGTTTCCAACAGTAAATGTCGTCTTAAAACTTGTAATGACTTGCAATGACTCTGGTTAAAAAAATATATGAACAAATATTAATTTAAAGGCTCTGTTCAAATTTTAACAAAGCAAGACTGAGTATTATTCATGGTTTTTATCTCTATATTCCTATACCTAGGCAACCTAAAAAGCAAAAAAAAGGAGCAAACTTTACCCTAAGAAATTGTTTTAAATTATCACTCTTATTTCTTTTAAAGTTGAGAGATACGATATCAAAGTTTGCGTGAGGTTTTGAACCACTTTACCCGCGGCATTGAGGCTTTTCTGCAGTCAGTAGGCGAGGGTTTGCGATATTTTTTCTGATTTAATTGTTGCCTTTATTATTTAGGTGTGTATTTTCGTTTCTCCTTTTAAGTACCTCCATTAAAAGAAGTTAAAACTAGCAATGCAATCTAGAATGCCTCTATATTTTCAGTTTATTTCAGTACATACGGATGTAATTTCTTGTATTGTACTTGCCTGGACTAGCCCCTACGCTACCTGGGGGCCAAAGTAATGTCATTAATCAGTTGAAGTCTGCTAAAAAAAACCTTATTGTTGTTGCTTTTATTACTCTTCTTCTTATCATTATTCTTCCTCTTCTTCTTCTTAATTATTATCATTATTTTTGTTATTATTATCTTTATTAATAGTATTTATTTAGTAGTAGTAGTAGTAGTAGTAGTAGTAGTAGTATTTATTGTTACCGTTATTACAGTTGTTGTTGAGAAGTTGAAATGCCTAGCTTTGCCATGAAAAGGTTGCCTTTGCACAAGACAATGTGCATAGGATTTGGCTTAGTCTTATCGGATCCAGTTGACAGACCTGTATTCGTTTGATTGTTACTGTTGTTGTTTGTGCTTGTGACCACACTCACATTTTCAAGCAATTTTTAGTCTTAATTTTAAGTAAAGAGGACCAATCTACTCTTTCTTATCGAAATACTACAGTTCAATTACAAGCTGGTTGCTAAATTAATGTCAGGCAACAACAATTTATTTCCCTAATTTTCTCCGTTAATCAGTAACGTCAATAACTACCCGCTAATAACGCAAACTAATAAAGACAATTCGCTGTAATAATAAATAAGTCATATGTAACTTTAATATGCAAAATAAATCAAAATGCTTTTTCGGAGGTTTGATTATAGAGGATCTGGTGACGTTTCCGGATGCCAAGCGTTGAAAGACATTTTATTTTTTAACTGCACATCCTTTTCTACAGCTACTGTGAAACCACTGATCGTGATTTGCAACAAATAATTTGTGATTTTTCCCCCCTTAGGCGGTACTTGTAGAGGAAGTTAGTTAGAACGCAGGGGCGTATACGCACAGGAAGGCGTAGTGAAACAAGCGGGGAAGGCGCAAGACTCTAGGGAGATCTGGGGACATACTCCCCCAGAGGATTTTTATTTTTAGGGACCTTGGAAATTCCATTTCCCATGATTTCCAGGGGGAAGTTTCATAAATCATAGTATGAAAAAAAAAAAAAAAAACGCTAACTATATAGTAACTTTGTTGTTTATTTGTCAACCTTTGGTACTACTGGTATAAACTGTAAACGGGCTACAGGAAAAGGGCCAGACGTCTCCCTTTAAGACGGGAAAATTGGGAAACTGTTTTGTCAATATCCACGTTCTTGTGCTTGTGTATATGGAGTATTGCCAAAGAGGATAGCCGCTCCTCACTCATAGTGCGTCGAAGAGGTTTTTCCAGTCTCTTCAAAACTGCGTTCGGTAGCGCAGGTTGACACAGGATAGGTGAGCAAAGTGGCAAGAGCGACATTGATCCCTGGAAAGAACTGAGGGCTTCTGTGATCAAGTGTCCGGTCGACCAGAGTTGTGTTTTCTTTTTCTCTTTCTTTATTTCATGACCTTCTTAAAGCAAAACTAAAACGAAAAATCACGTCCTCTTCTCTTAAACCGAGAATTCTAGAACGCTAAAAAACCTTTTTTATATAATTTGATTTAATTGTTAAAAAGGGACTTATCCTCTGTTGGTTGGTTCCCTTTCATTAACCTTGTTAATCACACCCCGGCTAAAGAAGTCGCTTATTGATCTCTGGGCCATTTAATTCCTTTACCACTCAAATTTTTACTGAACTTAGCACCTTGAACATGAACTCATAAATTCTGACCCGAAATGACTGCATTTCACGCTTTCATCAAATCGGATCAAATTCTTTCGTGGACCTCTCAGAAAAAGGAAGAAAATGACTTCAAGGTTTCAAAAGGTAAAGTCTTTGTATTGCTATTCGTGGATTTCGATCCATTTCTTTCTTTTTTTTTTTTTGGCTTTTCATTTTGTTACTGTGGTTGTGATGACAGGGTTTTGAACCCATATTAAAATGAATAGTACAATTTTCACAATTTTTTTTTTAGTAAATTAGCAACAATACAAACAAAAAAGTCTTGCATGTGTAAAGGTCGCTTTTCGCCAAAAAATCTATAAATAAATTAGTCAAATAAAGAAATCAATAGAATGAAAAAATGTATATAATTATCATTTAGTTTTTTCAGGTACGCAGTTGCGTAAGGATGCATTCAATGCATCTGCTAACAATATAATCAAATATCGGAAAAGTGTACTTAAACCAAGAAACTAGCAAATATTACTTTTTAACTCAGTACTGAATATCGGCTGTACCACGAAGCCATGCATTGACTTCTCGTCACATCAAACATAATTAACAGGATGTAAAGCAAAGAGGAAACACTTAAAATTGGTCGAGCTAGTCAAAGTGTAATCTCCTCAACTTGTTTAATTAAAGGAGCTGTGTCACGAAATTGAGCCAGAATTAGGTTATTGCAAAATGCTCTTTAAATTAAAAGAAACATAAAAATAACCGCTTAAAACGTTAAAGGAAGGTTAAAATAACGCAACAGAAATTTTAACGCAATTTCAATATAATTGTTATTAGGGTTTCAGCGTAACAGTTTTTCAAAGTTTAACTCTGCTGTTTGCAGCTTCAAAAGTAATGCGCAGAGGACATATCTGTTTGTCTCTAATCTTTGATTTTGTCATTTACATGTGATTTGTTTGCCTAGTTTCAGTTCCATAGCGATTGAGGGCGAGTAATTGGCAAAATAAAACAAAATGAACTGGACTGCTGTGACACAGCCGCTTTAACGACTAGAACAAAAAACAACAACAACAACAACAAAAAAAACAACAACGACAACGAACAAAGTTAGAGCTAAAGTTAGCGTACCTAAACGGTAAAACCACGCTATGCCCATGTAAGCATACTATAATTATTCATATAACTGACCCTTTTCAAAGGAGTTACAGGTAATACAACTATTCAACACTTGAATTAGAACGACTTCTAATAAACGAAGAATTGCTATAGAAATCTGCGTCCTTCTACAATTACTCTCATTCCCCTAAAAGAGAAAACAGAAATTGAAATTAATTTAAAAGGCCGGGATTTTTCCTTCGGAAAGTTTTTCTTCCCCATTAAGTTATCTCTGTATGTGTCAATGTTTATATGATCATGTGGTCCAGTGAAGTCAGAAATTAGGTGTAAGTGAATATGATGAGCAACATAAGCTGTTGAGAAGAACCTAAAAAATACATGCTTGACAGAAAATAGAAACCTGACCTTTGCGTCGACCGAACGTAACAGCTCTAAACAAAGGTCAGGGTTTGATTCCCGGTCAAGCCTGTATTGTTTCAGATTCTTTTTCGACCGCTTAGGTTGCTACAATTACGAGGAGCACGTCCACTTTCATCTCTTCATCCGCAGTTCAATATATGATTTATATATTCCAAGTCATAATGAAGTTAATTTGCTTAACCTGCTATTGAACGTGATACAAATAGTAAAACTAAAATAAACTGTTTCTCACCGGCAGTAACTTATACCGGGTGGACAAACGCTCTAAACTCCCCAGTCAAATGTTGTCGATTCCTGTTACCAATAAATTGAAATGTGAAATAGTTGGAGTTATGGAGTTATGAGTTCAATTTAGATTAGATATCTTATTCGTAAAGTAAAATCCAAACAAGTGACATATTTCAAAATTAGTCTGATATATCAACCGCGATATTTTCTCTTTTAATTTTGCCGATGCAGATCAGGGACGCTAATTTTTATAGCAACACCAACGTGAGAGTCCTTCTCATTATAACCTACTAACACAGGGTGAAATAAGGTGTTTCTAAGTATTTGCAAAATTAGAATTAAAATGTAGGAAGAGTTAGTACGTTTACTTTCTTGTCAGTAAGGATAAACAAAAATGATTCCTGAAGTTCTAAAAAGGTTGGATAATGTGGATTATGATTTATGCGAACACTCGTAAATGAAACACTCATCTCCATCAGAACGTTTCCAACGGAGAAACCTATTAATAGTTCCACTTATTCCAGGGAATTTTTCATTGAAATGCCCGTATACTAGCCTGCGTCGCAGACACCCTAAACCAACCTCCAATAGTCTAGACCGACGCGTAGGCCGGCTGCAACACATGCTACAGGAAGATGGTGTTCTCCATTTACATCCCAACCGGAATATCGAGAATTTCTTGGTAAAAGGAAAGCGCCCAATGTCAACTTTATGTGCGAGAACACTTTTCAAAGGATAGGTCTCTTTGGGAAAATAGAATCCTTGAGCAGATATGATGAAATGGAAAGTTGGAGAAAGATCGCAATGGAAAAAGGGTTCAATATTTGACATGATTTAGAATATTGAAATTTTTAAAAAATTTTCATAGTGGGAGTTAAAATTTCAGTATTTGACATGCTTGCAGTATATTAAGTAACAATATTCAAGTAACTCATCGACAATTATTGTTTTTTGTAAGATATCAGGCCATCTCTGTAATATCCGGACAAGGATGTTCTTCGTAATGATTTACGTATGCTCTTTCTTTCCGGCTATTACTAAGGTACGTAAAGGAAAAAGCTATTTGAAAGACCAAAAAAAGGTTTTTTTTTACAGAAATAGACCACGAGAATATGCTACAACAACAACAACAACAATTATAATCTTTAATTTCTTAATCACGTTTTACAAGAAGTGCACACCGTGATAAATTAATAGGCTATTACTAATAATTGTTTGCGATCCAAACAACTTTTACTTGAGAAACGACATGTGAAGTGTTACTTTTTCCTTTCTTGATGGTCTATTTTTATTACCGATGAAAAAGAGTACAATTTCGGACATACGTGTTGGCTTTAGCACTTAGCTAAAGAGGCTTGAAGTGTAGGTTCTCAAACTTCATTAAATTTCGGAAGTTGTTATAAAACAGACGCTAATTTTGGGGGCCGTGGGTTGAGCATTTTTATTCTTAACGGAAGTCGCCGGTTGATTTTTACAGTATCAACATACTTAAAAAATGTCGCTGCAAAGAACACCCCTTCGTAACAGACCCAGTGAAACCCTACCCAGTGGTTGAATTCAGTCTACCCAGTGATTATTTAGCCTCCCCGGTACCTCACAAATAATTTGTATCTACCCGACTGATTTTTTGCTTTCCCGTTCACTTTCTACATTGCACAAGACTAGTGTATTTCGTTGTTCATATTTGTTTACAAGAAGCAAAAATATAAAGCATTTATTAACATTGACAAATTAAAAACAAAATACAGAGGGTACAGGTTATCAATCTCACATTAAAAAGAGCAAGCCGTTTAGTTCTTGTCGCTATAGAAATATGTACAAGCTGTTCAAAGTTGTCATGCCGGTAAAAATGTAAGGCCTGCCCCCACCCCTCCCCCCCCCCCCCCTTTTATGGGAAGAACGCAACTAAACAACTAAGAAGAAAACCCAGAAGAAAATCAACCATCCCAGTGACGTTTTAATCGAGAGCCCAGTGAAGATATAGATTCTACTGGATCTGTTACAGAGGGCTGTCAAAGATATAAAGGCACAAGGAGGGGATCAAGGCTCAATGATGAAAATTTAAGTCCTGTTAGCCATTGTTAGCTATGCGCTTGCCTTTGGCTCTTGTAACCAACAAAGATGCAAAAAATGGCAAGCAACGACGAAGTGAAAGAAATTGTCAATGAATTTCAAGCAGAACCAACTTAAGCGGAAGATAAGAAAGGCTCATGCCAACGTAAACGTGTTATTATGTCATCCACCCAGGGACCCGGTGGCAAAATTAACTTTAACGAACGGTTGTCAGCGGTGCTTGTTTCTTTACGGAAAGTCTCCAGTTTGAGCGAGTATCTGACATCACTTTAGATAAAAGCTGAGTTGCATTACAGATGCTAATCAGCAAAATAGAATGATTTTAAAAAGGAAGCAATTTTCATTAAGCTGGAGCCACCTCAGATGAAGGCTAATCTGAGAGAGAATTTATAGCAGAAGCCACAGACTCCTGTACAGTGGCATCTGCTCACTGGTGTTTTCACCAGTGAGGACACTGACCCCGAGGCAGACTGCAGATACACGTGCACCATGAAGGGATCCAAAGACTGGATAACTGCTTCACATACTGCTTTAGCTATATCCTGGACCATGGTTGAACTGGGGTTGACTATGGATGGTGATTTCAAGGTGGGGGGGATGATGTCGTGGCAGTTGGTGTGAAGCTGGATGTAGATGTTGAAGGTAAAGAGTCCTGTGCACACACGCCTGACGTGGGAAGCCAGTAGTTTGATGCGCTGAGATAACAACTACTAGGATTTTGAGTAAATATGCCACGAGCGTGACGGTTTAATAAACGATAAACATTGAATATACAGAAAACCTACGTGCTGTCATTTTGGGTCATAAAGGACGAGGCATTGTCCGATGCGAAAGCAAAATAAAGACAAAACAAAACAGGCAGCGGTCCGAAAGCAAGGCCAGACCCGATTACTAGGAGTGGCCTTAAGAGGCCAAATACAAAAACAATACAGCAGCACATGACAACACAGACAAAAAACGTATAAACAGCGGTGTAACATGGCAGGGCAGAGAATACAACACAGTTTCGCCTTAGAGTGCTGACTGTAATAAAAAATATACTGTGCCTATACACAGGCCAGTGACATCACGCCAGATGGGTGCCATAGAGTTATCATCATAGTCTCCAAAATAGAAAGAGCAACAGCAATGTACGACCGAAATGTACGAAGCGGAGCTTTCGATAATATTCGTTATAGTTTGTTCAAAGAAAATATAAAATCGTGTAATGCTAAGCGGCGAAGGCAACGCCGGAGAACGGTGAAAAACAACAATAGGTCTAATTAGCAAAAAAACATTTTTGCACGTGCAGCACACTTTTTTTGTACACTTCTTTGCCTTTGTTTTGCACGACTACAACGTGAAACTTCCAGAAACTACCTAGTTACACGTTTTATGGAGGAAATGTCGTACGTGTTCGCGTTCACTTTTTTTCACTGCCGCTCATTTTCACCTTGCATTGTTGGCCGCTAGCATTTCTCATTTTTGTCACCGCCGCAACAACATTTTCATGTTGTTCTTCCAACAAAAAGTGTCTCCTTTGTTTTTTCATCTCTCGCTCTAGATCTCTGTCGTCCTTTTTCTCATTGAGCTTCGCTAGCTTGCCGCCTACGTTCTCTTTTTCTCTGTCTTTCTCTGTTCTATATTCCAAATTTGTGGACATGACAATTAATCTAAGCCTAATACTTTAGAAAACACAGATGCAGAGACAATTTCCCCTTTCCGTTTTTGTCTTCATTGACTCTTTAGTTGTCTCAGACGCGGGTGGCTATGCGATTTTCCGCCAAAATAACCTCGTGTTTGCATTTGGGTTGCCATACCTGTTGACCTGTTGATTGAGTTATTTTACATTGGTTTGCTTGTGGTGCGGACGGACGGACGGTCGGGCGGTCGGTCGGTCGGTGTAAGCGCGAGAGCTCCGGTAAAATTTCTAAAATGTCATGTGATTTTGGATTTTTGATCTCGAATCAATGAATTATTGCTGATTTTTGGGCGATTAAAGTGATGCACTTTGACTTGATGAAAACAACATGGCAGCCCTAAACAATGAACGTGTAGTTCAAATCACTTTTATATTCCTTTCTGCCGTACTAACAATGGAAAGTATTCTGTTCCAATCCAGAGTTTAATTTTTGTTTTCTCTCTTGTTACTAAATTCACGACTTAACACAGTCTCTGTTTGGTTCCTATTTTTAACGCATCACTCCGCGAATATCATTTTATTTTGCTTATTTCTTTTATACTGGGGAGCTCAGGCTTCATAAAGCCTTCTGGTTTCTTCTGGGCTCCCTTGCAACCTTACAATTCCTATATGTATTCTTGTATTGTATTGTATTTTGGCTAAATAAAAGTGAACTGAACTGAACTGAACTGAACGCCTTGCTAAAGTTTGAAATCTCGGGAACGCGAAACTGCAAACGCGTAACTGAGGTTTGCGGTTTGCAGTTTGCAGTTTACCTGATGCTAAAGGTCTCTAATGCCATGGAATAATCCTCACAGCTGATATACTGACAATTTAAACACTGGCAAAATTTGATAAGATAAAGTTATCATATTAATAACCAACCGACTAATCTACATAGCTTAGCCTAATGTTGGTAACTAGACCAGATTATATATTAATTGAGGACGTAAATACGCCAAGTGTTGTTGTAATATGGTCAACAAAAAAATAAATACATCGTTGATGGGCCATTCACTATTATAGGGCCAACCCACATATTAAATTCGACAAATACAATACGTAACGACACTATGCAATGAAAACATCGTCAGAAGTAAATCAGATACATGTAGACCAATTCGGAGGATCATATCGGCGATCATCTGGCCAGTGCTAGTGATAGACTAACTCCGTCGAGTGTTGAAACAATCAACAGCGATGCAGCAGTGTGGTATTACAAAATTCTCCCTGAAATATCATCCAAAAAATCCTTTATTGACCGTTCAAAACGGACCGGAAACCTAGAAGCCACGTTGTATTGATTTAAGACAGGATCTTCTTTCTACGTCATTATCGGTTTCTATAGCTGAAGCGCAAAATTAAAATTGCGTGACGAACAGCTTTTCTCGTTTTCAAGCAGATGCAGAAGAACTGGACATTTTATTTTACCAAAATCTTAAAATAAGGCCGTAAGCTATCTTTTCATCATTTTCAACATCTAGGCATATTGATTATTGACGCAATGACGTAATCTGACGTCATATTGTTGAATTTATTGGCAGATTCCAAATTTCCTCAAAGTACATTTAAGCGAAAAATACTTAAATACTAAGGTATTTGATAAAATCAACAAGTTCGCTAACGTATAAATAACCTTTAACAATAGCAGTGATGTCATGATGGCATCATCTATTACTGAAAAGGGACCGAAAGCATCCGCCATCTTAGAGCCGTAACTTTGAATTACTTAAAACCCACATACATCGAGGAATTTTTAATATGAAACTTGATCTGAGTATTAAAGGATGCATAGGAAGCAAAAAAATCTACAAAATATGCAATTCCGGGAGAAATGAACACTGTTGGAAATTAAACTCAGCATGTTCCATTTGGTCATGTTTTTTTTTTCTCAAACTAGTCGCTACAAAGAGACTTTTGTTCTTAGGCCAACGTGGTTTGATCAAAGATAAAACACAAACAGCGGTGATAAACATTTTGAGTTTTTGCAATTCTTTAAACTTGACGTTCGTATGCTATTCAACATACATTTTCAAAAGTTATCATAAGTGTCCGTTAAAGCAAATGACGAAACTACATATTTTTTACAAGAGGTCTGGAAATGAGAATAAGAATTTAAAAATTCTTAACAGTAATGAATACAAAATTTAGGCAACAGCCAATAAAGCAACAGCTTTTCACTGCTGATGTTGACATTAAAAGCTGGCTTAAGGCCTTGTATAACACTGGACGAAAAAACGGATTTACCCCTATAGCAAATCCGGAGCAAATCATCTGCAAATGCCACATTTGCTTAATTTTGCTCAATTTTGCCACATGACATAGGACCAACTTTGCCATAATTTTGCTTTAGTGGCAAAGGTGGTAAATGCCGAATTTGCCTCAAATTTGCCCCGTGTGTAAAAATAAGGATAACCTTTACTTTATCAAGGCATTTACAGGGGTGTCAAACTTGATAGCAAAACTGACATTTGTCAGGTTTTTGCCCAAATGGGCAAAAGCGATCGAAGATGAATTTTTGAATGCTTTTGCTCTCTATAGCAAATTCGGTCAAAGTAGTAATTTGCCACATTTTTGCTCAATGTAGCAAAAGTGACCAAAACTCATTTTTCAACAGTTTTACCCAGGATAGTAAATCTGAGCAAAAATTCACTTTATTTGTGTATCGCCCAGTGTAGTAAATGAGGTCAAATTATCACTTCTTCCGTATCTTTGCTCAGTGTGGCAAATATCATCAAAATTGGCGTTTGCCACTGTTTTGCTCTGGGTAGTAAATTTGGCCAAATACCACTTTATTCTCAATTTTGCTCAGGATGGCAGATATGATCAAAACAGTAGTTTCCCATACTTTTCCCCATTGTAACAAAGTTGATCAAATATCAGTTCTTCTGCATCTTTGCTCAGGGTGGCAAATATTGCCATGATAGCAGTTTTCCATACTTTCAGTAAGGTAAACAAAGTTGATTAAAATATCACTTTTTTACACTTTCACTCAAGATAGCAAATTTGATCAAAACATCATTATCCACATGTTTCTTATTTTTATTTGGTACCATAAATGACTGACAAACAATTTACACACCAAACAAAATTTCAAGAATAAAATGACTTTATTATCCTTAATATACACTGTACAATAAAAAGCAAGATAAATTAAAAGAAAGTTCCATTGGCCTCTGCAGGGCACTGCATGTACCACAAAATATGTGCCTTTAAATAAAAGGCACAAAATGTGAAACTATCTAAATTCATAAGTGTATAAGAATGTACATTGGGTTTGAAAGTGCAAGTCAACACTAGCTGGTTCATAATTATCTAAGGTTGGTACAGGTAAAACGTAACTCCATTTGAGTGGTATACTTCAAATATACTCTTTCTAGATTCAATTGATACTATTGGCAAATGGTTGTACGATGACAACACGTACACATCACTCCCAATGTAGATGTGACATCCTTACTAATGGACAGAACATCAACCACAGGAAATAAAATTAGCCTCAAATTATTATGATAAGCGATATTCCTCTAATTATTATTTATAAGAACTTGTTTTCATCTGACAAATATTATCCACTACCCAAAATAGGCAGTGAATAATATTATATATAGTGTACCTAGTGCTATTCACTTACCCCAAGGGGAGATACATCTGTATGATTCATTTTTAACCAAATCAGTTATATAAAAATATTTCTTGTAAATAAAATGAGTTACTATGCGAAAGCTCTGTGCATTTCTATGATTTGGGTACGACTTTGATATATTTTTACCCAACAGTAAACACTTATAAGGTTAATTTTGTCACCTTTTTAGCATGTACATGTATCCACTGATTTGGTTAAATACTTGTATTATTATTATTATTATTATTATTATTATTATTATATAATATCACTGTAAATAATATGATTTGGTGAAATTCTTGTATTATTATATGACCATAAATAATTTATTACATTTATTTTTTTTACTAGAATCAAATTATTCGCTAAAAATTTGAGCAATTTTTTTCTGATTCACGTGATCAGCTGTTTTGCTTGCAGTATTGGACTGATTAAATATCCAAATTATCCAAACACAATCTATACACTATGAAAGCTCTGTAGAACTTCTTTAATTCATCATCATTATTATTGTTATTGGCATGCATTTGATTAAAATTTAAGCCATGCTTATCAAAAAACTGTTATCACACACGGTATTTTTTTTTGCATAAAACATAACTGCACTCTTTTTTCATAAAATATGCCAAGAACAAAATAGGATCATGGCTTTTGGAGTCAAGTAATTACTCTACTATGGGGTGTATTGGCTAGATTTAGTCCTTGGAGTGGCACTTTTTAAGGCAGTGCTTAGGGTAGCCCTAGGACCTGTCACCACTGTGGAAAGTGGATGCAGGTGTATCTCCAATTACATATGTTGGGTGAATGGACACGGCGACTGAAAAGACAGCTGCATTTACAGGCTACTAGATGGAAGGTTTTTAAAATTCAGTAAAGTTGCCAAACTACAGAGTGATTCGGTGCAAACTAACAAGGACAGCTCTGCAAAGATGGCAAATTTTGCAGACATTTGTCTGGTAAGGGAAAGTTTGTGGCTCTACCATACCATACAAAGGTCATTGAGATTATGTGACTTTGTGTCAACACTTTATTTAAAATCGTACTAATCACAAACAGCGTAAGAACCTAGCCAATCACAAAACGCTGACATACATGCATGTCTTTGTGACCCTGTGGGATTCAAACATGATATTGTGCACTAATTCTCAGACGGCATGCTCTATACAGAAGGGTTAGAGTGTCTGCAACACAGGCAAGATCTTCATTAGATTGTGACAAATAACTTTGAGATTTGGTAATTTACCTTGTTTTAACGTGGCTCCTTCCCATGGGTGTCAAAGGATATTCACTTACTACGTTGTAGGTCTTCATCAAAACTCCAAAAATTGTGCAATTGTCTACTGAGTAAATATTGTTCTAGGAACTTAACTGAAAAGGAACTGAATCATGATGCATGTCAACTTCAACTTGAGTGTTATTATTATTTTGTACATTTTTATCTAAAATGTCTTCTTCTTTTCTCAATGTTCTTCAAAAAATTATCTGTGTTATGCTTATGATCAAGTTCCTTTTTCTATTGTAAGTGGTGGGTGCCAGAGTAAACTCAAGATGGTGCTCCTTGGTTTGATGCTGGTCTCACTGTGTGCTCTATTACCATTATTGGCTTTGACACCATGCAACTTTGCGGTCCAACTGGGCCATTAAACCATTCACCTCAATGCTCTGCCAGGAAAGTGGCCTTACACAGAGATTTTCCCTGTTTGGGAGGTCCTCATCTGAACCTGAAGAATTACCTTCATGCCACTCTGATACAGCTGTTTCAGACAAAGACTCCTCTGATGACATATATGCAACGGACATACATGCAAGGTACTTGTCCTTGTCTGACTAACTGATGCTAGTTGACTCCCTCAGAGCATATTGGCCCTTTAATTTTTTTTCTGAAAGAAAAATGAAGAGCCATGATTTAGCAGCCAACAAGTAACCCACAGTTGGTAAACAAGCATGTACTGCTCATACTCAGTGTAAATGATTGGGTTGCAGAACAATGACACGATGCTTAAAGCTGAAAACACTCTCTTAATCAAAGGAACAGTTGAAGATATTTGTGAGAAAAATTTCTCCCTGCATTTTATTCCTACTAACATTTTCATTAAATATATAATATGTTTTTTGGAACAGGTGTTAAAGTAGAGAGCAGAAATGCCTCTTTCTGTTGAATCTGCATTTGTTTCATTAAGACTCTTTTAAGTGTAAATAAAAACTGAAATAAATTAATTCCCCTGTCATTCAAGAGCAGAACTGATAGTGTCCCACAGGTCACCAGGCTTTAACAGAGCACAGCCACGACTCAACTGTACACATAAACCGTAAAACCGGTCAGAACCCGAGAAACGTAACATTAAGGTAACCCACATGTTGCTTAGAACAATAATTAATTAATAATTGTGGTTATTTGGCATGATAAAGCCAAAGCATTTACTCGCAAAATGAACTAACAAAGATCCCTCAACATCATTGAGCTGTACAAAAGGTATAAATAATGAGGTATTGTCATTTATAATGTGGAACAGTAATACAGTGGTCACTTGGAATGACACTTCTGCTTCAAGATCTGGAAAGTGCCGTCATTCGCAAAATGAGCCAAAATTAAGATCTCACAATATCACTGAACCATATTTATAAAGCATAAGAGTTTTGGATGGTACAATTTATGAAAGAAGAATCACTTGTCATTTAAATGTGGAACAATAATACGGTGGTCACTCAGAATGACACATAGGCTTCAAGATCTGGCATATGCGGTCACTCGCAAAATGAACCAAAATTAAGATCTCACAATATCACTGAACCATATGTATAAACCATGAGAGTTTTGGATGGTATAATTTACGAAAGAAGAATCACTTGTCATTTAAATGTGGAACAATAATACGGTTGTCACTCAGAATGACACATAGGCTTCATTCGCAAAATGAAAAAAATGCCGTCACTCGCAAAGTGAACCAAAATTAAGATCTCACAATATCACTGAACCATATGTATAAACCATAAGAGTTTTGGATGGTACAATTTAGGAAAGAAGAGTCCCTTGTCATTTAAATGTGGAACAATAATACGGTGGTCACTCAGAATGACATATAGGCTTCAAGATCTGGCATATGCCGTCACTCGCAAAATAAGCCAAAATTAAGATCTCACAATATCACTGAACCATATGTATAAACCATAAGAGTTTTGGATGGTACAATTTAGGAAAGAAGAATCACTTGTCACTTAAATGTGGAACAATAATACGGTGGTCACTCAGAATGACACATAGGCTTCAAGATCTGGCATATGCCGTCACTCGCAAAATGAGCCAAAATTAAGATCTCACAATATCACTGAACCATATGTATAAACCATAAGAGTTTTGGATGGTACAATTTATGAAAGAAAAATCACTTGTCATTTAAATGTGGAACAATAATACAGTGGTCACTCAGAATGACACATAGGCTTCACTCGCAAAATGAAAAAAATGCCGTCACTCGCGAAATGAACCAAAATTAAGATCTCACAATATCACCAAACCATATGTATAAACCATAAGAATTTTGGATGGTACAATTTATGAAAGAAAAATCACTTGTCATTTAAACGTGGAACAATAATATGGTGCTCACTCAGAATGATACATAGGCTTCAAGATCTGGCATATGCCGTCACTCGCAAAATGAACCAAAATTAAGAACTCACAATATCACTAAACTATATGTATAAACCATAAGAGTTTTGGATGGTACAATTTATGAAAGAAGAATCAATTGTCATTTAAATGTGGAACAATAATACGGTGGTCACTCAGAGGGACACATAGGCTTCAAGATCTGGCAGGTGCGGTCACTCACAAAATGAAAAAAAATTAAGATCTCACAATATCACTGAACCATATGTATAAACCATGAGAGTTTTGGATGGTACAATTTATGAAAGAAGAATCACTTGTCATTTAAATGTGGAACAATAATACAGTGGTCACTAAGAATGACACATACTGTAGGCTTCAAGATCTGGCAAGTGCCGTCACTCACAAAATGAACCAAAATTAAGATCTCACAGTATCACTGAACCATATGTATAAACCATAAGAGTTTTGGATGGTACAATTTATGAAATAAGAATCATTTGTCACTTAAATGTGGAACAATAATACAATGGTCACTCAGAATGACACAGTACATATGCTTCAAGATCTGGCAAACTTATGCCATCACTTGCAAAATGAACCAAATTAAGATTTCACAATATCACTGAACCATAATTATGTATAGATGTAAAACAAGAGTTTTGACTGTAAAAATTTCAAAAGGAAAATCATTTGTCATTTGAAATGTAGTAGAATATTAAATAATAAATTATAGTACAGTGACCACTGCTTTGTCAAGTGCTGTCACCTGAAAAGTACAGTAACCTTAAAGATCTAACATATTAACTCAGCTGTACAACAAGCCAAATTACTGAATTATGGACATGCTAAGGTCACATCACCGACTTATATTAGTGTAAAAGAAATGTTTGCCTGCACAGCTCAAGATCTGGCTAGTTAAGATTATTCCATTAATGAAGACGATGCGCAACAAAGAGTACAGTTATTTCTGCAGCAAACAAAAATGAATCAGTCAATGGCATATCTGTGCATGCATCTTAAATTTCAAGATTTATCTTTGAGGTTTTAAGCTTACGCAAAGTTATTAGAAAACCAAAGTAAGTAAACGAACTACGATATCAAGAAGAACATACCTTTCTGCAATCCAGCTGAGTTGATGACTTGGAAACAGGCTTTATGTGAAGAATATCGCAACTGATCCCTGTCTCTCGAAAATAACAAAGGTATAAATCGTAATAGAACAGCTGAATAGAAAGACAGGCTTTCTATTATCCGAAAATAACAAAACTACTCGTTTTGCAACGCTGTATCGCTTGTGAAGTCCGCGTGAATTTGAACTGTTCAACGAAAGTTTATTTTACACTATTCTATTGGTTCAAAAGCCACACGTGACAATGTAAATCAAATCGCGCATGTGCCAAAGTCACGTGGAAGCCTGGGAAACAACAAACATGGCGGCTGATCTTGCGACGGAGAGCATTCAGGACTACATTCACCCGGACGATGAAACTCTGCAATCTACTATTGAAATGACTCCCGGGTTCAAACCTTTCACATATTGTGCATTTTGTTCACCCAAATTCCGAGACTTCTTGTGATATTTTTTTTTTTCCGAGCCACCGACACAATATCAGGAAACGCATTCGACGCTAAACGAAAAAAAAGGGGGAATGGCCTTACCCGAAATAACCAGCTGCAGCAACTAATATGATAAACTTTGAGAAGAATGTGATGGTGATTGAAACGGGGCGATGGAAAATCAAAACTTGCGTGAAATAACGCTGTGAAGTTTGGTAAATGTGCAAACGTTGGTTAAAGTGGTAGTAAAGATAGTTCTTTGATCATATTTTGCTTAAATTTACGCCTCTAGTAACCATAAATTTACACAGTAACTTTGCTATGCCAGAAAATATCAAGCAAACATTCATTTTTGACGTTCGATTTTTACACAGAGAACAAAATGGCGGCAAATTTGAATCTAAACACCAAATTTACTATGGGGAGCAAAAGTGAAACGATATATCTGTAAACTTGATATTTACTCCACATTTACGCCACCCTTGCAGAAAAGTAAACTTTCACTTTCGAACAAAATTTGCACCAAGAACAAATAAGTAGCAACATTAGTACCCTAAATTTACAATAGATTTGCTCAACTAGCAAACTTAGGCAAATCCGTTTTTTCGTCCAGTGTAAACAAAATAAATCATGACAAAATAGACAAAAATATTTCTTTTATTTGTTACAATGATAATCTGTTTTGTCAGATGCTAAGATTTCAAAAGCGATCCCATTTAATGTTATGTCCGGTGGTAGGAACTTCATGGTCAACAATAACTGAAGAGTGATCTTAGCATCTGTAATTTTTTAATATATATTCTCGTCACTTGCTTTAATGGTCACTTAAGATCACTTTTGAAAATGTATGTTGAATAGTGCTAGTCAAGTTTACAAAAATGCGAAACCTCACAATGTTTATCACCGCTGTTTGTGTTTTATTTTAGTCACTACAAAGCCTGGATTTCATCAACAGCGACAATAACTTTGACAAGATAATGCTAATGTAAATGTAATATCATAATTCCATTGGTAAGAACATAATTAAAACCTATTTTTTAGAAAAAAAAGTGCAAATTGTGAAAAACATGGCTGACAAAACTTGATTCCTATGGTAACGTCAATGTTGACGTCCATGTCACGAACACTTTAAATTAAAATGTTTGCAGATAATTTTTAGGAAAAGTCGCTAAATTTGGTGGTCATATATAGACGGGGGTGAATAGAGGTATGTAGATCCGCCGAACCGTTATGATTTATTAACCTAATTATATAGCTGTTAGTTAATCCGATATTGTCAGCAAAGCTATTATTAGTAACTTTAAGATCCAACAACGCGGACGGCAAAGAGAACGTCAAAAAAACAATAGGTTTTTGAAGTAAAACAACATCTTTGCATGTGCATCACGCTTTTTTCTACATTTCTTTGCCCGTTTTTGCACAAATACGAAAATGAAAATGCCTAATTTCGCGTTTTATAGAGTACGTAAACAAGCAACAGCGAAATTTTATTTCTCTTTGCGAACTTGGATATGGTCCCTAGGAATTCCATTTCAGGAGGGTTCGCCTACATTTGACATAGTAAGTGGTTAGGAATAATTGCGATAAAGACTGGAAGCAGGCAACTTTTTAAGCGACGTTCTCGTTGCCGGCGCGTCGGTGGATCTTAAAGTCCCTATTATTAATTTTAACGAACTGTCCAATTAAGGATTAATTTGGATAGTTTCAGATAGGGCTTTCCTTTACCAATACGCAAACTGTCCAATTTAAGAAAAATAGGGCAGCTGGTCTGAGCCAATCAAATGTCAGAAAATACAATGGGCAATGCAAGCTAACCAATCAGCGCAAGGTCCCTGTGACAACGCGCCAAGAAAAGTTTCGTTGGCTGACACCGGTTCGTCCTCGAACACTCTTGGCTTTTTGTTGCTGTGAATGTCGTTTTGTTTTCTTGCTCAGTAGTGCTGTTTTCTTTTGGCTTCTTTTCTGGGCCATTTAAAAGCAAAGGAAAATGTATGACCAAACTGATGAAAGTTTGTATTGGAAACAATCAACGCATAGATTTCTTGAAAATGCACAAGCAGTGAAACTTTGAACCAGAATAAGAAAACACAGATACTTGTGTTTAGATGTTGGCAGTACAAAAACAAATGGACCAATTCTGCGGAAATCGTTTGAGGCAATGAATGAATTGTTTATTTTCACTAGTTTTTGTATTTAAATTAAGTATTTGCGTTGTGGCTTTGTCTTCTTTATACTCGAAACTACGGTTTTCATCTGTAGCACAGTATGTGTTCAGACCATTGAACGAGCTTTCAAAATTTGAATTGGCAACAAAATGCCAAAGTATGAAACAGCAATACTAGTTGTACGTTTGTTTACTTGCAAAGAATAATTTGAATGACACTAGGAAAAGAAATCTTTTTTAGATCTTGCGTATGTGTGTGTGTGTGTGTTTTTTTTTCAGCTACAAACCGACGGGTTCAAGTGTACAATATTTCGCAAAAACTGTACAAGTTGGAAATAATTTTTCTCAAAAAATTCCTCTGACAGCGAAATTGGACTCGGCCTACGGCCTCGTCTAATTTTGGCTGTCCTAGGAATTTTTTCATCCTATTATTTCCAAATTGGACAGCATGTAGTCCTATTACATATACAAATCCGCCCCTCCATTTTCGCCTTGAATACGAAACCCGGGCAAAAATATTTTAATTACACGCATAGACGAAAATCCACGCCCAATTTAAAATAGATGAATCCTCAATCCGCTGCAATTGCAGGATCCGAAAATCCGTTAAAATCTTGCTTAAAATCCGAAATCTGGGCAAAAATATTTTCAAACTCCACCAAACCGTTCGCCTATTCACCCCACTCTATATAACTCCATATAATATAACTGGAACGGTTTTCAAGTTATTCAACTTTTTCGCGCGGGGGGAAATTTAAGTAGACGCAAGATGTTTTTCGCAAAAGTGATGTGGACGGTGGAGTGTTTAGCCTTTGAAATAGGACTAAAAAAACAAACAAACAAACAAATTTAGGCCAGCCGAGCAGCACTATTGAGGAGTAAATTCACCCAGTAAGGCAAGGTTTTGTGGATATTTGCATACCTACTAACGCTTATGTGAGTCATTACCCGAGGGTTTCCATGGATTCAAATATAAATTTGGAAGAGCTCTTGTTGGTATTTTGCACTTTGCAGTATGTTGGTTCTTCTTGATTACAGATCAATTACTCCGCCTTCTGTTGGTTCATTTCTGCCTTTACACAGAAAAAAACGTTCCTTTAGTTTGTTTACTACGTGCTCTAGGCTAGAAAGTGTGCAAGGTCAGATTCGAAAACCAACTTAAAACCACCTTTGAGAAGTGGCTAAGAAAGGTGTGAAAACGTAGTCCCCTGCCAATACTGTGGCAAGAAACCACGGGGAAATGATTTACGCAAAATACAGAACAGTGAATACATAGACTACTCCAAAGAGACTAATTTCAAAGAAAGCAGGTCAAAAAACCCAAACACATAAGCTATATTCCAATCTGAACACGTAAGAACATAACCATAGGAAACGAAACTATGCAAAACAAAACGAATAGCGAACACGTCAACTGAGCTGACGTACAATGCCACAAATCCCAGGCCAAAACCAAAAATAGTCCGAAACTATCCTGCGCGCGCCTCTAAACTACGCCGCCAGGATATCAATTTCTGATTAATTCGTTCCCATGTCTCTCAATCGTCAGAAATGCAACAGTGATGAAAGTATCATCATGGCTTACTTGCTCAAAATATTATGAATACATGTACAGGAAGGGTCATTAAATCCACGGAATTAAGCAGTTGAGAGGTAAATACTTTTACGAAGATATTTGATAGAGAGCAATTTCTTGAAAGCATCTAGTACTGCAACAAGTACTAAACTTGAATATTTGTAAAACTGATGTGACGTTCGACATATACCGATCACTAGCAACTGTTACAGTCCTGGTTTAAGTCCCGTTCAGCAAATCGACGCCATGGACTGATAAGGACCAGCAGTGGACAGTCAAAAGGTAGACGAACCCTACTATACACCCATACCACAATGAATAATTACTTGAATATCGTGCCCTATGTTAGCTAAGAAATAATTACAAGAAACTGATACAGAAGAGCTCAACAACGTGGTAAATGCTATTTATTATCTTATTAGATATCATTCACAGATCTTTAGCAGGCAGTCTAGTTTAATTTAAAACATTTAAGATAACAAGCTTAATTACATCGTGTTATTGTTCGCTTTGCACTTCACTCATTTTTCATGTCAAGTTTATCTCAGTTTAAAGGGACATCTGGGCAAATCTAGAGAGGATGCAAAAATAAGAAAAATAAGAGACAAGAAAAAGAACTTACAGACAGTTTATCCCGACTGTAATCAGTTGTAATCAATTCCAGCATTGAGCGACCCTTTGGCGAAATAATTGTGTATTTATAATTCTTTTAACAAGTGATTTAAGTTAACACCGATAAAAGAAATATTGGGCGGTTGATATCGATGGAGCAACAGTGTGATCTACCAGTGATATATTGTTGCAGGAAAATACATGTCACGATTGTCTCGATTTTTCTTAAAAGTGCATTGAGAATAAAAGGAATAAAACTTATTCTTAGTTGTAGTTGTTAAAATTTTTGGAACTTTGCCCTCCCCCCCCCCCCAAAAGGAAACAACAACCACAACAACAAACAAACAAACAAACAAGCAAAAAGGAAACAAAAGAAAAAAATGAAAGGAAACCAGTAATATCCATTGTTCTAAATTTATTAATTTCGGACAAGTGCCAGTTGTTAGCTGGATACGTTTAATTTCATTATTGCCAATTCAATTGGAAGGTCTCTTCCTATTTAAGATAGTTTGAAATCCACCCCTGCATTGGGCTCGTGCGATCTTAGTTGTTCGCTCTTTTGATTGATTGTTTGTTTTTAAGTTTTAAAATAATTACTACTACAAAATAAACTGGCAAGCGAATTGAAATCAAAACAAAATGAAAGAATTCTTGAAAATAAGGATAAAAAATAAAAATATAGTTAAATGAAAATAAAATAAAACTAAATATTAAAGACAAGTTTAAAATAAGGAAAAATTAAACAACTAATATAGTGAAAATAAACCAAAAATGAAAAGTATCGCAAAAATTCCACAAGGCTTAGACGACGCTAGGCTTATTGGATCAACAGATGGAAACTGGTCTTTTCGGGTTTTGTGAAGGAATTAGCTCTACCTTTTAGCTTGCTTATTGAAGAGTTAGTAGTCTGTTTAGGAAATGTTAGACAGACAGATACAAGGATAGACAGACAGGCAAACATTTATAGATAGATAGATAGATAGATAGATAGAAGGATAGGTAGATAGATAGTTTGTTTACCGTTTTGGTCGTTTCAGTCATCAACCAAAGCGGCGTCTTCGTCGACGGCTATTACGTCGGCGGAAACGTCGAATTAATCTGCGACCAACACGTCGTATGATTTTGCGGAAAATAGGATCTGAAGACTCGTTTTCTGGATTGGTCAAAGCGTTTTCTATTCCATCTTCGTTCTCCAATTCCTCACCATCGTTGTCTTCTGGCCCCATATCTTCATCTTGCAATGTTTCATCACTAAAGTGAGATTTAACCGCATTTACAGATTAAACCCTGCATCTACGCAAAATAAGTCGTCTTGCTAAAAATAATCACACTGGTGGCACCTTATTGAAGTTATTATCAAAACTGACTACAGTAATTTACCGGCAATTAACAGTACGCGCAAGCTCTATAGTGAACGATAAATCCAAAGATGTAGAGCAGCTGGTTTTAACTGCACTCTATAGCCAACAAGTGTGTAATTTATGTGTCGATAAACCACGAAACAAAGTCCCAAACACTTTCTCATAATCAACAAAGTCCTCTGGGTTAAAAAAAATAATAACAACGACGTTTCTTTAAGAAAAACAGCAACATCAGCAGCAGACTGTAAAAATTTAAAAGCGCATTTAACATACTCGTACCACTGAGAAAGACTGAAGAGTTACCCTCTTAATCTCATACATAAAATCTATTTTTTTTAACCTATTCAACGTTACACGAGCCACGTTTCTGGCTTACCCACGATAGCGTCTTCTTCGACGACGCGAGGACCCGCGACGGCTTCTACGTCGGCGGAAACGTCGAACTACTCGGCGACCAATACGTACGATTCTGCGGAAAATAAGATCTGAAGACTCGTTTTCTGGATTGGTCAAAGCGTTTTCTTTCCCATCTTCGTTTTCCAATTCCTCATTATCGTTGTCTTCTGGCCCCATATCATAGGCGCCTTCTTCATCGTCTTCTTCATCGTTCTCACTTTCGTTGCTTATATCTTTGTTTGGAATTCCATCCTGTGTATCTTCATCTTGCAATGTTTCATCACTAAAGTGAGATTTAACCGCATTTACAGATTAAACCCTGCATCTACGCAAAATAAGTCGTCTTGCTGAAAATAATCACACTGGTGGCACCTTATTGAAGTTATTATCAAAACTGACTACAGTAATTTACCGGCAATTAACAGTACGTGCAAGATCTATAGTGAACGATAAATCCAAAGATGAACAGCAACCGGTTTTAAGTGCACTCTCTAGCCAACAAGTGTGTAATTTATGAGTCGATAAACCACGAAACAAAGTCTCAAACACCTTCTCAGAATCAGCAAAGTTCTCTGGGTTAAAAAAAAAAAACATAACAACGACGACGTTTCTTTAAGAAAAACAGCAACATCAGCAGCAGACTGTAAAAATTTAAAAGCAGATTTAAGATACTCGTACCACTGAGAAAGACTGGAGAGATACCCTCTTAATCTCTTACATATATTCTATCTTTTTAACCTATTCAACATTACACGAGCTTCATTTCTGCCTTACCCACGTTTTCGACCACGCGAAGACCGGCGGCGGCTTCGTCTTCGTCGGCGTAAACGTCGAATTCCACGTATTATACGGCGAGCACGGATGAGACGCTTTGCTAGAAAAGGCACAATAGGCAAAGCAGGATCTGAAGACTCGTATTCTGGATTAGCCAAAGCGTTTTCTTTCCCATCTTCGTTCTCAAATTCCTCATCGTCGTCGTCTTCTGGCTCCATATCATAGGCGCCTTCCTCATCTTCATCTTCATCGTTCTCATTCTTGTTGTTTATATCTTTGTTTGGGTTTTCATCCTGTTTATCTTCATCTTGCAAATTTTTATCACTAAAATGAGATATAACCCAATTTATAGATTAAACCGAGCATGCAGGGCCGTAGCCAGGAAGAAACTACAACCGAGGCGAACACACGGTCCGTTTTACGAAATCAGCCGTATGAAATCTTCTAAAAAAACTCGCCATTGCTGGAGAAAATAAACACAATGGTGAAAACTTATTAAAGTTATTATGAAAGCTGACCTCAGTCATTAACAGGCAATTAATTTAAAGTACGCGCCAGCTGTACATTGGACGATACTTCCAAACACTGCTGGGTCTTAAGTTCACTCTAAAGCCAGCAGGTGTACCTTACGTGCCAATAAAGTACGAAAAAAAATCTCAAGACCCTTTTCATTATAATAAACGATGTGCTCTGCGTTGAAAAGCGACGACGTTTATTTGATGAAAGAGCAGCAACAGCAGCAGCGGGAAAACATTTTGAAACACATTTAACATAATTACAGTCAATTGACTCATTGTAATCATCTAATCTATAATACCATGATTTAACTTATTCAACATTGCACGAACAACCTACGTTTCTGCCTTACCTTTCTCGGAGATCATTCACAAGATCATTTGTTTCATTGTCATCTGCTGCAACTGCATCTCCGTTGAATGGACTAGCCAAGCTGACGGCCAGCACTGCCAACAGAATTAGAGTCTTCATCTCCAAATCTTCGTGACTACTGGTTCTTGGAAACACGTATGTCGCGCCTTTATACGCTTTGCATTGATCGTAAATATCGTGATATTTTGAATGAAAAGATTAATTATATTCACAAAACAACAAAAAAAGCAACAACGACAACAACAACAAAAAAATCAAAATTCCTTCTAAATTTAACACTGCGTTTGATTCTGAGCTCCTCCGAAAATAAAATTCTGAGGATTTATAAGTAAAGCTATTTATCAGCCACAGTAAGCCAATAAGTAAATATCTCCTTGACCAAAAATGTTTCCAACAGTAAATGTCGTTATAAAACTTGTAATGACTTGTAATGACTCTGGTTAAAAAAAAATATATGAACAAATATTAATTTAAAGGCTCTGTTCAAATTTAAACAAAGCAAGACTGAGTATTATTCATGGTTTTTATCTCTATATTCCTATACCTAGGCAACCTAAAAAGCAAAAAAAAGGGGCAAACTTTACCTTAAGAAATTGTTTTCAATTATCACTCTTTTTTCTTTTAAAGTTGAGAGATACGATATCAAGGTTTGCGTGAGGTTTTGAACCACTTTACCCGCGGCATTGAGGCTTTTCTGCAGTCAGTAGGCGAGGGTTTGCGATATTTTTTCTGATTTAATTGTTGCCTTTATTATTTAGGTGTGTATTCATCGTTTCTTCCTTTTAAGTACCTCCATTAAAAATTGTTAAAACTATCAATGCAATCTAGAATGCCTCTATATTTTCAGTTTATTTCAGTACATACGGATGTAATTTCTTGTATTGTACTCGCCTGGCCCTACACTACCTGGGGGCCAAAGTAATGTCATTAATCAGTTGAAGTCTGTTAAAAAAAACCTTATTGTTGTTGCTTTTATTACTCTCCTTCTTATCATTATTCTTCCTCTTCTTCTTCTTAATTATTATCATTATTATTGTTATTATTATCTTTATTAATAGTATTTATTTAGTAGTAGTAGTGGTAGTAGTAGTAGTAGTAGTAGTAGTAGTAGTAGTAGTAGTATTTATTGTTATCGTTATTACAGTTGTTGTTGAGAAGTTGAAATGCCTAGCTTTGCCATGAAAAGGTTGCCTTTGCACAAGACAATGTGCATAGGATTTGGCTTAGT
The DNA here is from genome assembly GCA_964035525.1 of Porites cylindrica. NCBI lineage: Eukaryota > Metazoa > Cnidaria > Anthozoa > Scleractinia > Poritidae > Porites > Porites cylindrica. The sequence continues at coordinate 42,297,117 of OZ037777.1, read as the reverse complement.
CTTATCGGATCCAGTTGACAGACCTGTATTCGTTTGATTGTTACTTTTGTTGTTTGTGCTTGTGACCACACTCACATTTTCAAGCAATTTTTAGTGTTAATAGTAAGTAAAGAGGACCAATCTACTCTTTCTTATCGAAATACTACAGTTCAATTACAAGCTGGTTGCTAAATTAATGTCAGGCAACAACAATTTATTTCCCTAATTTTCTCCGTTAATCAGTAACGTCAATAACTACCCGCTAATAACGCAAACTAATAAAGACAATTCGCTGTAATAATAAATAAGTCATATGTAACTTTAATATGCAAAATAAATCAAAATGCTTTTTCGGAGGTTTGATTATAGAGGATCTGGTGACGTTTCCGGATGCCAAGCGTTGAAAGCCATTTTATTTTTTAACTGCGCATCCTTTTCTACAGCTACTGTGAAACCACTGATCGTGATTTGCAACAAATAATTTGTGATTTTTCCCTCCTTAGGCGGTACTTGTAGAGGAAGTTAGTTAGAACGCAGGGGCGTATACGCACAGGAAGGCGTAGTGAAACAAGCGCGGAAGGCGCAAGACTCTAGGGAGATCTGGGGACATACTCCCCCAGAGGATTTTTATTTTTAGGGACCTTGGAAATGCCATTTCCCATGATTTCCAGGGGGAAGTTTCATAAATTATAGTATGAAAAAAAAAAAAAAAAAAAACGCTAACTATTTAGTAACTTTGTTGTTTATTTGTGAACCTTTGGTACTACTGGTATAAACTGTAAACGGGCTACAGGAAAAGGGCCAGACGTCTCCCTTTAAGACGGGAAAATTGGGAAACTGTTTTGTCAATATCCACGTTCTTGTGCTTGTGTATATGGAGTATTGCCAAAGAGGATAGCCGCTCCTCACTCATAGTGCGTCGAAGAGGTTTTTCCAGTCTCTTCAAAACTGCGTTCGGTAGCGCAGGTTGACACAGGATAGGTTAGCAAAGTGGCAAGAGCGACATTGATCCCTGGAAAGAACTGAGGGCTTCTGTGATCAAGTGTCCAGTCGACCAGAGTTGTGTTTTGTTTTTCTCTTTCTTTATTTCATGACTTTCTTAAAGCAAAACTAAAACGAAAAATCACGTCCTCTTAAACCGAGAATTCTAGAACGCTAAAAAAACTTTTTAAATATAATTTGATGTAATTGTTAAAAAGGGACTTATCCTCTGTTGGTTGGTTCCCTTTCATTAACCTTGTTAATCACACCCCGGCTAAAGAAGTCGCTTATTGATCTTTGGGCCATTTAATTCATTTACCACTCAAATTTTTACTGAACTGAGCACCTTGAACATGAACTCATAAATTCTGACTTGAAATGACTGCATTTCACGCTTTCATCAAATCGGATCAAATTCTTTCGTGGACCTCTCAGAAAAAGGAAGAAAATGACTTCAAGGGTTCAAAAGGTAAAGTCTTTGTATTGCTATTCGTGGATTTTGATCCATTTCTTTCTTTTTTTTTTTGGCTTTTCATTTTGTTACTGTGGTTGTGATGACAGGGTTTTGAACCCATATTAAAATGAATAGTACAATATTCACATTTTTTTTTTTAGTAAAATAGCAGCAATACAAGCAAAAAAGTCTTGCATGTGTAAAGGTCGTTGTTTTCAAAAAATCTATAAATAAATTAGTCAAATAAAGAAATAAATAGAATGAAAAAATATATATAATTATCATTTAGTTTTTTGAGGTACGCAGTTGCGTAAGGGTGCATTCAATGCATCTGCTTACAATATAATCAAATATGGGAAAAGTGTACTTAAACCAAAAAACTAGCAAATATCACTTTTTAACTCAGTACTGAATATCGGCTGTACCACGAAGCCATGCATTGACTTCTCGTCACATCAAACATAATTAACAGGATGTAAAGCAAAGAGGAAACACTTAAAATTGGTCGAGCTAGTCAAAGCAAATCTCCTCAACTTGTTTAATTAAAGGAGCTGTGTCACGAAATTCAGCCAGAATTAGGTTATTGCAAAATGCTCTTTAAATTAAAAGAAACATAAAAATAAGCGCTTAAAACGTTAAAGGATCGATCGGAAGGTTAAAATAACGCAACAGAAATTTTAACGCAATTTCAATATAATTGTTATGAGGGGTTTCAGCCTAACAGTTTTTCAAAGTTTAACTCTGCTGTTTGCAGCTTCAAAAGTAATGCTCAGAGGACATATTTGTTTGTCTCTAATCATGTGATTCGTTTGCCTAGTTTCAGTTCCATAGCGATTGAGGGCGAGTAATTGGCAAAATAAAATAAAATGAACTGGACTGCTATGACACAGCCGCCTTAACGACTACAACAAAAAACAACAACAACAACAACAAAAAAGAACAACAACGACAACGAACAAAGTTAGAACTAAAGTTAGCGTACCTAAACCGTAAAACCACGCTATGCCCATGTAAGCATACTATAATTTTTCATATAACTGACCCTTTTCAAAGGAGTTACAGGTAATACAACTATTCAACACTTGAATTAGAACGACTTCTAATAAATGAAGAATTGCTATAGAAATCTGCGTCCTTCTACAATTACTCTCATTCCCCTAAAAGAGAAAACAGAAATTGAAATTAAATTAAAAGGCCGGGATTTTTCCTTCGGAAAGTTTTTCTTCCCCATTAAGTTATCTCTGTATGTGTCAATGTTTATATGATCATGTGGTCCAGTGAAGTCAGAAATTAGGTGTAAGTGAATATGATGAGCAACATAAGCTGTTGAGAAGAACCTAAAAAATACATGCTTGACAGAAAATAGAAACCTGACCTTTGCGTCGACCAAACGTAACAGCTCTAATCAAAGGTCAGGGTTTGATTCCCGGTCAAGCCTGTATTGTTTCAGATTCTTTTTCGACCGCTTAGGTTGCTCCAATTGCGAGGATCACGTCCACTTTCATCTCTTCATCCGCAGTTCAATATATGATTTATATATTCCAAGTCATAATGAAATTAATTTGCTCAACCAGCGATTGAACGTGATACAAATAGTAAAACTAAAATAAATTGTTTCTCACCGGTAGTAACTTATGCCGGGTGGACAAACGCTTTTAACTCCCCAGTGAAATTTTGTCGATTCCTAGCTGTTACCAATAAATTGAAATGTGAAATAGTTGGAGTTATGGAGTTATGAGTTCAATTTAGATTAGATATCTTATTCGTAAAGTAAAATCCAAACAAGTGACATATTGCAAAATTAGTCTGATATAATATCAGCCGCAATATTTTCTCTTTTAATTTTGCGGATGCAGATCAGGGACGCTAATTTTTATAGCAACACCAGTGTGAGAGTCCTTCTCATTATAACCTACTAAGTATTTGCAAAATTAGAATTAAAATGTACGAAGAGTTACTACCTTTACTTTCTTGTCAGTAAGGATAAACAAAAATGATTCCTGAAGTTCTAAAAAGGTTGGATGGCAAGCAACGACAAAGTGAAAGAAATTGCCAATGAATTTCAAGCAGAACCAACTTAAGCGGAAGATAAGAAAGGCTCATCCACCCGGGGACCCGGTGGCAAAATTAACTTTAACGAACGGTTGTCAGCGGTGAGTGTTTCTTTACGGAAAGTCTCCAGTTTAAGCGAGCATCTGACATCACTTTAGATAAAGGTAGAGGTTGCATTACAGATGCTAATCAGCAAAATAGAATGATTTTAAAAAGGAAGCAATTTTCATAAGCTGGAGCCACCTCAGATGAAGGCTCATCTGAGAGAGAATTTATAGCAGAAGCCACAGACTCCTGTACAGTGGCATCTGCTCACTGGTGTTTTCACCAGTGAGGACACTGACCCCGAGGCAGACTGCAGATACACGTGCACCATGAAGGGATCCAAAGACTGGATAACTGCTTCACATACTGCTTTAGCTATATCCTGGACCATGGTTGAACTGGGGTTGACTATGGATGGTGATTTCAAGGTGGGTGGGGATGATGTCGTGGCAGTTGGTGTGAAGCTGGATGTAGATGTGGAAGGTAAAGAGTCCTGTGCACACACGCCTGACGTGGGAAGCCAGAGGGCCCCAACCTACGTGCTGTCATTTTGGGACATAAAAGACGAGGCATTGTCCGATGCGAAAGCAAAATAAAGACAAAACAAAACAGGCAGCGTTCAAAGCAAGGCCAGACCCGATTACTAGGGGTGGCCTTAAGAGGCCAAATACAAAAACAATACAGCAGCACATGACAACACAGACAAACAACGCATAAACAGCGGTGTAGCATGGCAGGGCAGAGAATACAACACAGTTTCGCCTTAGAGTGCTGACTGTAATAAAAAATATACTGTGCCTATACACAGGCCAGTGGCATCACGCCAGATGTGTGCCATAGAGTTATCATCATAGTCTCCAAAATAGAAAGAGCAACGACAATGTACGACCGAAATGTACGAAGCGGAGCTCTCGATAATATTCGTTATAGTTTGTTCAAAGAAAATATAAAATCGTGTAATGCTAAGCGGCGAAGGCAACGCCGGAGAACGGTGAAAAACAACAATAGGTCTAATTAGCAAACAAACATTTTTGCACGTGCAGCACACTTTTTTTGCACACTTCTTTGCCTTTGTTTTGCACGACTACAACGTGAAACTTCCAGAAACTTCCTAGTTACACTTTTTATGGAGGAAATGTCGTACGTGTTCGCGTTCACTTTTTTTCACTGCCGCTCATTTTCACCTTGCATTGTTGGCCGCTAGCATTTCTCATTTTTGTCACCGCCGCAACAACATTTTCATGTTGTTCTTCCAACAAAAAGTGTCTCCTTTGTTTTTTCATCTCTCGCTCTAGATCTCTGTCGTCCTTTTCTCGTTGAGCTTCGCTAGCTTGCCGCCTACTTTCTCTTTTTCTCTGTCTTTCTCTTGCTCTATATTCCAAATTTGTGGACATGACAATTAATCTAAGCCTAATACTTTAGATAACACAGATACAGAGACAATTTCCTCTTTCCGTTTTTGTCTTCATTGACTCTTTAGTTGTCTCAGACGCGGGTGGCTATGCGATTTTCCGCCAAAATAACCTCGTGTTTGCATTTGGGTTGCCATACCTGTTGACCTGTTGATTGAGTTATTTTACATTGGTTTGCTTGTGGTGCGGACGGACGGACGGACGGTCGGGCGGTCGGTCGGTCGGTGTACGCGCGAGAGCTCCGCTAAAATTTCTAACACGAATTGTGAAGGATGTTGTCAGTTATGGAATAATCCTCACAGCTGATATACTGACAATTTAAACACTGGCAAAATTTGATAAGATAAAGTTATCATATTAATAACCAATCGACTAATCTACATAGCTTAGCCTCATGTTGGTAACTAGACCAGATTATATATTAATTGAGGACGTAAATACGCCAAGTGTTGTTGTAATATGGTCAACAAAAAAATAAATACATCTTTGATGGGCCATTCACTATTATAGGGCCAACCCACATATTAAATTCGACAAATACAATACGTAACACACTATGCAATGAAAACATCGTCAGAAGTAAATCAGATACATGTAGACCAATTCTGGGGATCATATCGGCGATCATCTGGCCAGTGCTAGTGATAGACTAACTCCGTCGAGTGTTGAAACAATCAACAGCGATGCAGCAGTGTGGTATTACAAAATTCTCCCTGAAATATCATCCAAAAAATCCTTTATTGACCGTTCAAAACGGACTGGAAACCTAGAAGCCACTTTGTATTGATTTAAGACAGGATCTTCTTTCTACGTCATTATCGGTTTCTATAGCTGAAGCGCAAAATTAAAATTGCGTGACGAACAGCTTTTCTCATTTTCAAGCAGATGCAGAAGAACTGGACATTTTATTTTATCAAAATCTTAAAATAAGGCCGTAAGCTATCTTTTCGTAAAATTGCCGTTTTGGCCGGGTATAGAGTATCCCTTTAAACTGCTTAGTATATGTTCTGTATGGAATTCTGTATTCGAGGTCTTGTCGAGTGAAGTGTGCATACGTTTTTCTTTATGTGACTGAAAAATTTGATAAACCATGTAAGCTAAATGTAAGCTTATAAATGTATAAATAAACTTATACGTTTTAGTCATCTTCGTTTAAGCCTATTCAACTATTTTTTTTCCAAATACACAAGATTTTGCATTGGCTCCGTTAGACAAATTTTTAGCTAGAAAGAAGGTTTCAGTATAATTTAAAAACTTTCGACAAGAACCAGGAACGTAAACTCCACTGGAAAAAATATGGCTTAAAGAAGTTTTAACCATCACTGAAAATGACGTTAATATGGCTTTAAGGTATTTACCTTGTTAAAAGATTTTGAAACCATCTCGCATTTTTATTGATCTCAATCACCGACCACTATTTCGGTCAATTTCTGGTTATCCTCGTCGTATTTCTGTAGTGATGACGTGCTGATTTTTCTGTGCTGTTTGAAACAATATGAGTTCTCAAGCCTGTAAGTAAGTTTTGAGACCTCCAAAACCTTTCAACGTTTAAATCGTTTTTTCTTAATCCAACTCAGCCGCAGTTTTCTTATGTTTGTTTGTCTTCTTGGTGAGAAGTGACCCGCATTAGCCTCCCTTTTGCGCAAAAACAAGCGCTCGTCCTAGGCCGCCCGGGAATACGAAACTAGCCTCTTTTAAAACTGCTCATGCTACGGCAAGCAAAATTACAAGTACTCATCATTTTCAACATCTAGGCATATTGATTATTGACGCAATGACGTAATCTGACGTCATATTGTTGAATTTATTGGCAGATTCCAAATTTCCTCAAAGTACATTTAAGCGAAAAATACTTAAAGAGACTGGTTCACGATAATGCGCATGTGTGAGTTCTGACAGTAGCTGATTGTTTTTCAACCAATCGGAAGCGAGTTAGATGCATGCAAGTAAATTTACAAAATTCAAATTAATTGTTCGCGACGCGAGAGTATTTCCGGGCATTTGGTTTGATTTTATTTATCCCCATAATTCAAGTTTATTCTTTGCTACTCCTCAGATATATGTTGCAGCCGATTAGAATAAGATTTACAGCCCTGTCCTGCTTTGAAACAAACATTTACCAACGTGTATTTTTACGAGGTCGTACCCACGCTAACAAAGCAGTCACCGATCGGCAAACAAAATTTGTAAACAAACATCTTATTACTGTTCTCTCAGTTCGCCTTATATAAATCCAGAAATACCTACAAATAGCTCCTGACCGGTGACAAAAACGTACAACGTATGAGTATAAAGATTATCCTTAATTGAGCATAAATTTCAAATGCTTATCAGCAAATGAACAAATTCATTCGCGTTGCATCAGGTCAGTGTTCCGCAAAACAAATGTTATCGAGTAGCACAAATAAAGAAACTAGATTATAAACAGAATACTCAGGCAATAATTTATTTAAAAACATCAATTCTTAAACATATACGATCGTAAAGCAAAGATACAAGGAAAATTTCAAGTGTACCAGATCGGTGAAGATCGCACGGCCCGTTGCGGTATAACTAGAGGTCGGAGTCAAAAATCAAATCAAAGTTGAACGAACTCAAACCTTTAACCGCTTTCCAAGTGTCGTGTATACTTTTCGTAAGCCACACACTACTCCTAGAACCATACCAAATCGACAGGCTAAGCTTCTCTATCTTCAAAGACTATTGAGAACGTCCTGTTGCCAGACGGCCACGATGCTCTTCTGAACCTCCTGATCAAAACATTATTTTTTGCGTCTTCTTAAAACGTAACCAGTCAAACGACACAACCACACGTTAATCACCACTACCGAAGTATAACTAGACCAGCCAAAGCGGCGGATGTCTGAATAAAACGAAGGATTTTCAATGATTGTACCGGTAATGGCGATTTCGAATTTAGTGTTGACCCAACAAATTTATTCTGAAGAGACAAACGGCGCGCATGCGCATTATCGTGAACCAGTCCCTTTAAATACTAAGGCATTTGATAAAATCAACAAGTTCGCTAACGTATAAATAACCTTTAACAATAGCAGTGATGTCATGATGGCATCATCTATTACTGAAAAGGGACTGAAAGCATCCGCCATCTTAGAGCCGTAACTTTGAATTACTTAAAACCCACATACATCGAGGAATTTTTAATATGAAACTTGATCTGAGTATTAAAGGATGCATAGGAAGCAAAAAAATCTACAAAATATGCAATTCCGGGAGAAATGAACACTGTTGGAAATTAAACTCAGCATGTTCCATTTGGTCATGTTTTTTTTTTTCTCAAACTAGTCGCTACAAAGAGACTTTTGTTCTTAGGCCAACGTAGTTTGATCAAAGATAAAACACAAACAGCGGTGATAAACATTTTGAGTTTTTGCAATTCTTTAAACTTGACGTTCGTATGCTATTCAACATACATTTTCAAAAGTTATCATAAGTGTCCGTTAAAGCAAATGACGAAACTACATATTTTTTACAAGAGGTCTGGAAATGAGAATAAGAATTTAAAAATTCTTAACAGTAATGAATACAAAATTTAGGCAACAGCTTTTCACTGCTGATGTTGACATTAAAAGCTGGCTTAAGGCCTTGTAGAAACAAAATAAATCATGACAAAATAGACAAAAATATTTCTTTTATTTGTTACAATGATAATCTGTTTTGTCAGATGCTAAGATTTCAAAAGCGATCCCATTTAATGTTATGTCCGGTGGTAGGAACTTCATGGTCAACAATAACTGAAGAGTGATCTTAGCATCTGTAATTTTTTAATATATATTCTCGTCACATGCTTTAATGGTCACTTAAGATCACTTTTGAAAATGTATGTTGAATAGTGCTAGTCAAGTTTACAAAAATGCGAAACCTCACAATGTTTATCACCGCTGTTTGTGTTTTATTTTAGTCACTACAAAGCCTGGATTTCATCAACAGCGACAATAACTTTGATAAGATAATGCTAATGTAAATGTAATATCATAGTTCCATTGGTAAGAACATAATTAAAACCTATTTTTTAGAAAAAAAAGTGCAAATTGTGAAAAACATGGCTGACAAAACTTGATTCCTATGGTAACGTCAATGTTGACGTCCATTTCACGAACACTTTAAATTAAAATGTTTGCAGATAATTTTTAGGAAAAGTCGCTAAATTTGGTGGTCATATATAGACGGGGATGAATAGAGGTATGTAGATCCGCCGAACCGTTATGATTTATTAACCTAATTATATAGCTGTTAGTTAATCCGATATTGTCAGCAAAGCTATTATTAGTAACTTTAAGATCCAACAACGCGGACGGTAAAGGGAACGTCAAAAAAACAATAGGTTTTTGAAGCAAAACAACATCTTTGCATGTCTATCACGCTTTTTTCTACATTTCTTTGCCCGTTTTTGCACAAATACGACGTGAAAATGCCTAATTTCGCGTTTTATAGAGTACGTAAACAAGCAACAGCGAAATTTTATTTCTCTTTGCGAACTTGGATATGGTCCCTAGGAATTCCATTTCAGGAGGGTTCGCCTACATTTGACATAGTAAGTGGTTAGGAATAATTGCGATAAAGACTGGAAGCAGGCAACTTTTTAAGCGACGTTCTCGTTGCCGGCGCGTCGGTGGATCTTAAAGTCCCTATTATTAATTTTAACGAACTGTCCAATTAAGGATTAATTTGGATAGTTTCAGATAGGGCTTTCCTTTACCAATACGCAAACTGTCCAATTTAAGAAAAATAGGGCAGCTGGTCTGAGCCAATCAAATGTCAGAAAATACAATAGGCAATGCAAACTAGCCAATCAGCGCAAGGTCCCTGTGACAACGCGCCAAGAAAAGTTTCGTTGGCTGACACCGGTTCGTCCTCGAACACTCTTGGCTTTTTGTTGCTGTGAATGTCGTTTTGTTTTCTTGCTCAGTAGTGCTGTTTTCTTTTGGCTTCTTTTCTGGGCCATTTAAAAGCAAAGGAAAATGCATATGTATGACCAAACTGATGAAAGTTTGTATTGGAAACAGTCAACGCATAGATTTCTTGAAAATGCACAAGTAGTGAAACTTTGAACCAGAATAAGAAAACACAGATACTTGTGTTTAGATGTTGGCAGTACAAAAACAAATGGACCAATTCTGCGGAAATCGTTTGAGGCAATGAATGAATTGTTTATTTTCACTAGTTTTTGTATTTAAATTAAGTATTTGCGTTGTGGCTTTGTTTTCTTTATACTCGAAACTGCGGTTTTCATCTGTAGCACAGTATGTGTTCAGACCATTGAAGGAGCTTTCAAAATTTGAATTGGCAACAAAATGCCAAAGTATGAAACAGCAATACTAGTTGTACGTTTGTTTACTTGCAAAGAATAATTTGAATGACACTAGGAAAAGAAATCTTTTTTAAATCTTGCGTATGTGTTTGTGTGTGTGTGTTTTTTTTTCAGCTACAAACGGACGGGTTCAAGTGTACAATATTTCGCAAAAACTGTACAAGTTGGAAATAATTTTTCTCAAAAAATTCCTCTGACAGCGAAATTGGACTCGGCCTACGGCCTTGTCTAATTTTGGCTGTCCTGGGAATTTTTTCATCCAATTATTTCCAAATTGGACAGCATGTAGTCCTATTACATATACAAATCCGCCCCTCCATTTTCGCCTTGAATCCGAAACCCGGGCAAAAATATTTTAATTACACGCATAGACGAAAATCCACGCCCAATTTAAAATAGATGAATCCTCAATCCGCTGCAATTGCAGGATCCGAAAATCCGTTAAAATCTTGCTTAAAATCCGAAATCTAAGCAAAAATATTTTCAAACTCCACCAAACCGTTCGCCTATTCACCCCACTAACTCCATATAATATAACTTGAACGGTTTTCAAGTTATTCAACTTTTTCGCGCGGGGGGAAATTTAAGTAGACGCAAGATGTTTTTCGCAAAAGTGATGTAGACGGTGGAGTGTTTAGCCTTTGAAATAGGACTAAAAAAAACAAACAAACAAAAAAAAACAAACACACAAATTTAGGCCAGCCGAGCAGCACTATTGAGGAGTAAATTCACCCAGTAAGGCAAGGTTTTGTGGATATTTGCATACCTACTAACGCTTATGTGAGTCATTACCCGAGGGTTTCCATGGATTCAAATATAAATTTGGAAGAGCTCTTGTTGGTATTTTGCACTTTGCAGTATTTTGGTCCTTCTTGATTACAGATCAATTACTCCGCCTTCCCTTGGTTCATTTCTGCCTTTACACAGAAAAAAACGTTCCTTTAGTTTGTTTACTACATGCTCTAGGCTAGAAAGTGTGCAAGGTCAGATTCGAAAATCAACTTAAAACCACCTTTGAGAAGTGGCTAAGAAAGGTGTGAAAACGTAGTCCCCTGCCAATACTGTGGCAAGAAACCACGGGGAAATGATTTACGCAAAAAACAGAACAGTGAATACATAGACAACTCCAAAGAGACTAATTTCAAAGAAAGCAGGTCAAAAAACCCAAACACACAAGCTATATTCCAATCTGAACACGTAAGAACATAACCATAGGAAACGAAACTATGCAAAACAAAACGAATAGCGAAACGTCAACTGAGCTGACTTACAATGCCACAAATCCCACGCCAAAACCAAAAATAGTCCGAAACTATCCCACGAGCCTGCGCGCGCCTCTAAACTATGCCGCCAGGATATCAATTTCTGGTTAATTCGTTCCCATGTCTCTCAATCGTCAGAAATGCAACAGTGATGAAAGTATCATCATGGCTTACTTGCTCAAAATATTATTAATACATGTACCGGAAGGGTCATTAAATCCATGGAATTAAGCAGTTGAGAGGTAAATACTTTTACGAACATATTTGATAGAGAGCAATTTCTTGAAAGCATCTAGTACTGCAACAAGTACTAAACTTGAATATTTGTAAAACTGATGTGACGTTCGACATATACCGATCACTAGCAACTGTTACAGTCCTGGTTTAAGTCCCGTTCAGGAAATCGACGCCATGCACTGATGAGGACCAGCAGTGGACAGTCAAAAGGTAGACGAACCCTATACTATACACCCATACCACAATAAATAATAACTTGAATATCGTACCCTATGTTAGCTAAGAAGTAATTACAAGAAACTGATACAGAAGAGCTCAACAACGTGGTAAATGCTATTTATTATTGTGTTAGAATTCATTCACAGATCTTTAGCAGGCAGTCTAATTTAATTTAAAAAATTTAAGATAACAAGCTTAATTACATCGTGTTATTGTTCGCTTTGCACTTCACTCATTTTTCATGTCAAGTTTATCTCACTTTAAAGGGACATCTGGGCAAATCTAGAGAGGATGCAAAAATAAGAAAAATAAGAGACAAGAAAAAGAACTTACAGACAGTTTATCCCGACTGTAATCAGTTGTAATCAATTCCAGCATTGAGCGACCCTTTGGCGAAATAATTGTGTATTTATAATTCTTTTATTAGGTGATTTGAGTTAACACCGATAAAAGAAATATGGTCTTTTCGGGTTTTGTGAAGGAATTAGCTCTACCTTTTAGCTTGCTTATTGAAGAGTTAGTAGTCTGTTTAGGAAATGTTAGACAGACAGATACATGGATAGACAGACAGGCAAACATTTATAGATAGATAGATAGATAGATAGATAGATAGATAGATAGATAGATAGATAGATAGATAGATAGATAGATAGATAGATAGAAGGATAGGTAGATAGATAGTTCGTTTACCGTTTTGGTCGTTTCAGTCATCAACCAAAGCGGCGTCTTCGTCGACGGCTATTACGTCGGCGGAAACGTCGAATTAATCTGCGACCAACACGTCGTATGATTTTGCGGAAAATAGGATCTGAAGACTCGTTTTCTGGATTGGTCAAAGCGTTTTCTATTCCATCTTCGTTCTCCAATTCCTCACCATCGTTGTCTTCTGGCCCCATATCTTCATCTTGCAATGTTTCATCACTAAAGTGAGATTTAACCGCATTTACAGATTAAACCCTGCATCTACGCAAAATAAGTCGTCTTGCTAAAAATAATCACACTGGTGGCACTTTATTGAAGTTATTATCAAAACTGAGTACAGTAATTTACCGGCAATTAACAGTACGCGCAAGCTCTATAGTGAACGATAAATCCAAAGATGTAGAGCAGCTGGTTTTAACTGCACTCTATAGCCAACAAGTGTGTAATTTATGTGTCGATAAACCACGAAACAAAGTCCCAAACACTTTCTCATAATCAACAAAGTCCTCTGGGTTAAAAAAAATAATAAAAACGACGTTTCTTTAAGAAAAACAGCAACATCAGCAGCAGACTGTAAAAATTTTAAAGCAGATTTAACATACTCGTACCACTGAGATAGACTGAAGAGTTACCCTCTTAATCTCATACATAAAATCTATTTTTTTAACCTATTCAACGTTACACGAGCCACGTTTCTGGCTTACCCACGATAGCGTCTTCTTCGACGACGCGAGGACCCGCGACGGCTTCTACGTCGGCGGAAACGTCGAACTACTCGGCGACCAATACGTACGATTCTGCGGAAAATAGGATCTGAAGACTCGTTTTCTGGATTGGTCAAAGCGTTTTCTTTCCCATCTTCGTTTTCCAATTCCTCATTATCGTTGTCTTCTGGCCCCATATCATAGGCGCCTTCTTCATCGTCTTCTTCATCGTTCTCACTTTCGTTGCTTATATCTTTGTTTAGAATTCCATCCTGTGTATCTTCATCTTGCAATGTTTCATCACTAAAGTGAGATTTAACCGCATTTACAGATTAAACCCTGCATCTACGCAAAATAAGTCGTCTTGCTGAAAATAATTACACTGGTGGCACCTTATTGAAGTTATTATCAAAACTGACTACAGTAATTTACCGGCAATTAACAGTACGTGCAAGATCTATAGTGAACGATAAATCCAAAGATGAACAGCAACCGGTTTTAAGTGCACTCTATAGCCAACAAGTGTGTAATTTATGAGTCGATAAACCACGAAACAAAGTCTCAAACACCTTCTCAGAATCAGCAAAGTTCTCTGGGTTAAAAAAAAAACATAACAACGACGACGTTTCTTTAAGAAAAACAGCAACATCAGCAGCAGACTGTAAAAATTTAAAAGCAGATTTAAGATACTCGTACCACTGAGAAAGACTGGAGAGATACCCTCTTAATCTCTTACATATATTCTATCTTTTTAACCCATTCAACATTACACGAGCTTCATTTCTGCCTTACCCACGTTTTCGACCACGCGAAGACCGGCGGCGGCTTCGTCTTCGTCGGCGTAAACGTCGAATTCCACGTATTATACGGCGAGCACGGATGAGACGCTTTGCTAGAAAAGGCACAATAGGCAAAGCAGGATCTGAAGACTCGTATTCTGGATTAGCCAAAGCGTTTTCTTTCCCATCTTCGTTCTCAAATTCCTCATCGTCGTCGTCTTCTGGCTCCATATCATAGGCGCCTTCCTCATCTTCATCTTCATCGTTCTCATTCTTGTTGTTTATATGTTTGTTTGGGTTTTCATCCTGTTTATCTTCATCTTGCAAATTTTTATCACTAAAATGAGATATAACCCAATTTATAGATTAAACCGAGCATGCAGGGCCGTAGCCAGGAAGAAACTACAACCGAGGCGAACACACGGTCCGTTGTACGAAATCAGCCGTATGAAATCTTCTAAAAAAACTCGCCATTGCTGGAGAAAATAAACACAATGGTGAAAACTTATTAAAGTTATTATGAAAGCTGACCTCAGTCATTTACAGGCAATTAATTTAAAGTACGCGCCAGCTGTACATTGGACGATACTTCCGAACACTGCTGGGTCTTAAGTTCACTCTAAAGCCAGCAGGTGTACCTTACGTGCCAATAAAGTACGAAAAAAAATCTCAAGACCCTTTTCATTATAATAAACGATGTGCTCTGCGTTGAAAAGCGACGACGTTTATTTGATGAAAGAGCAGCAACAGCAGCAGCGGGAAAACATTTTGAAGCACATTTAACATAATTACAGTCAATTGACTCATTGTAATCATCTAATCTATAATACCATGATTTAACTTATTCAACATTGCACGAACAACCTACGTTTCTGCCTTACCTTTCTCGGAGATCATTCACAAGATCATTTGTTTGATTGTCATCTGCTGCAACTGCATCTCCGTTGAATGGACTAGCCAAGCTGATGGCCAGCAGTGCCAACAGAATTAGAGTCTTCATCTCCAAATCTTCGTGACTACTGGTTCTTGGAAACACGTATGTCGCGCTTTTATACGCTTTGCATTGATCGTAAATGTCGTGATATGTTGAATGAAAAGATTAATTATACTCACAAAACAACAAAAAAAGCAACAAGGACAACAAAAAAAAAAATCAAAATTCTTTCTAAATTTAACACCGCGTTTGATTCTAAGCTCCTCCGAAAATAATATTCTGAGGATTTATAAGTAAAGCTAAATATCAGCCACAGTAAGCCAATAAGTAAATATCTCCTTGACCAAAAATGTTTCGAACAGAAAATGTCGTCTTAAAACTTGTAATGACTTGCAATGACTCTGGTTAAAAAATATATATGAACAAATATTAATTTAAAGGCTCTGTTCAAATTTTAACAAAGCAAGACTGAGTATTATTCATGGTTTTTATCTCTATATTCCTATACCTAGGCAACCTAAAAAGCAAAAAAAAGGAGCAAACTTTACCCTAAGAAATTGTTTTAAATTATCACTCTTATTTCTTTTAAAGTTGAGAGATACGATATCAAGGTTTGCGTGAGGTTTTGAACCACTTTACCCGCGGCATTGAGGCTTTTCTCCAGTCAGTAGGCGAGGGTTTGCGACATTTTTTCTGATTTAATTGTTGCCTTTATTATTTAGGTGTGTATTTTGGTTTCTCCTTTTAAGTACCTCTATTAAAAGAAGTTAAAACCAGCAGTGCAATCTAGAATGCCTCTATATTTTCAGTTTATTTCAGTACATACGGATGTAATTTCTTGCATTGTACTCGCCTGGACTAGCCCCTACGCTACCTGGGGGCCAAAGTAATGTCATTAATCAGTTGAAGTCTGCTAAAAAAAAACCTTATTGTTGTTGCTTTTATTACTCTTCTTCTTATAATTATTCTTCCTCTTCTTCTTCTTAATTATTATCATTATTATTGTTATTATTAGTTTTATTAATAGTATTTATTTAGTAGTAGTAGTAGTAGTAGTAGTAGTAGTAGTAGTAGTAGTAGTATTTATTGTTACCGTTATTACAGTTGTTGTTGAGAAGTTGAAATGCCTAGCTTTGCCATGAAAAGGTTGCCTTTGCACAAGACAATGTGCATAGGATTTGGCTTAGTCTTATCGGATCCAGTTGACAGACCTGTATTCGTTTGATTGTTACTGTTGTTGTTTGTGCTTGTGACCACACTCACATTTTCAAGCAATTTTTAGTGTTAATAGTAAGTAAAGAGGACCAATCTACTCTTTCTTATCGAAATACTACAGTTCAATTACAAGCTGGTTGCTAAATTAATGTCAGGCAACAACAATTTATTTCCCTAATTTTCTCCGTTAATCAGTAACGTCAATAACTACCCGCTAATAACGCAAACTAATAAAGACAATTCGCTGTAATAATAAATAAGTCATATGTAACTTTAATATGCAAAATAATTCAAAATGCTTTTTCGGAGGTTTGATTATAGAGGATCTGGTGACGTTTCCGGATGCCAAGCGTTGAAAGACATTTTATTTTTTAACTGCACATCCTTTTCTACAGCTACTGTGAAACCACTGATCGTGATTTGCAACAAATAATTTGTGATTTTTCCCCCCTTAGGCGGTACTTGTAGAGGAAGTTAGTTAGAACGCAGGGGCGTATACGCACAGGAAGGCGTAGTGAAACAAGCGGGGAAGGCGCAAGACTCTAGGGAGATCTGGGGACATACTCCCCCAGAGGATTTTTATTTTTAGGGACCTTGGAAATTCCATTTCCCATGATTTCCAGGGGGAAGTTTCATAAATCATAGTATGAAAAAAAAAAAAAAAAAACGCTAACTATATAGTAACTTTGTTGTTTATTTGTCAACCTTTGGTACTACTGGTATAAATATAACTTGATGTAATTGTTAAAAAGGGACTTATCCTCTGTTGGTTGGTTCCCTTTCATTAACCTTGTTAATCACACCCCGGCTAAAGAAGTCGCTTATTGATCTTTGGGCCATTTAATTCATTTACCACTCAAATTTTTACTGAACTGAGCACCTTGAACATGAACTCATAAATTCTGACCCGAAATGACTGCATTTCACGCTTTCATCAAATCGGATCAAATTCTTTCGTGGACCTCTCAGAAAAAGGAAGAAAATGACTTCAAGTGTTCAAAAGGTAAAGTCTTTGTATTGCTATTCGTGGATTTCGATCCATTTCTTTCTTTTTTTTGTTGGCTTTTGATTTTGTTACTGTGGTTGTGATGACAGGGTTTTGAACCCATATTAAAATGAATAGTACAAAATTCACATTTTTTTTTTAGTAAAATAGCAGCAATACAAGCAAAAAAGTCTTACATGTGTAAAGGTCGTTTTTTTCAAAAAATCTATAAATAAATTAGTCAAATAAAGAAATAAATAGAATGAAAAAATATATATAATTATCATTTAGTTTTTTGAGGTACGCAGTTGCGTAAGGATGCATTCAATGCATCTGCTAACAATATAATCAAATATCGGAAAAGTGTACTTAAACCAAGAAACTAGCAAATATCACTTTTTAACTCAGTACTGAATATCGGCTGTACCACGAAGCCATGCATTGACTTCTCGTCACATCAAACATAATTAACAGGATGTAAAGCAAAGAGGAAACACTTAAAATTGGTCGAGCTAGTCAAAGTAAATCTCCTCAACTTGTTTAATTAAAGGAGCTGTGTCACGAAATTCAGCCAGAATTAGGTTATTGCAAAATGCTCTTTAAATTAAAAGAAACATAAAAATAGCCGCTTAAAACGTTAAAGGAAGGTTAAAATAACGCAACAGAAATTTTAACGCAATTTCAATATAATTGTTATTAGGGTTTCAGCCTAACAGTTTTTCAAAGTTTAACTCTGCTGTTTGCAGCTTCAAAAGTAATGCTCAGAGGACATATTTGTTTGTCTCTAATCATGTGATTCGTTTGCCTAGTTTCAGTTCCATAGCGATTGAGGGCGAGTAATTGGCAAAATAAAACAAAATGAACTGGACTGCTGTGACACAGCCGCTTTAACGACTACAACAAAAAACAACAACAACAACAACAAAAAAGAACAACAACGACAACGAACAAAGTTAGAACTAAAGTTAGCGTACCTAAACGGTAAAACCACGCTATGCCCATGTAAGCATACTATAATTTTTCATATAACTGACCCTTTTCAAAGGAGTTACAGGTAATACAACTATTCAACACTTGAATTAGAACGACTTCTAATAAATGAAGAATTGCTATAGAAATCTGCGTCCTTCTACAATTACTCTCATTCCCCTAAAAGAGAAAACAGAAATTGAAATTAAATTAAAAGGCCGGGATTTTTCCTTCGGAAAGTTTTTCTTCCCCATTAAGTTATCTCTGTATGTGTCAATGTTTATATGATCAAATAAATTGTTTCTCACCGGTAGTAACTTATGCCGGGTGGACAAACGCTTTTAACTCCCGAGTCAAATTTTGTCGATCCCTAGCTGTTACCAATAAATTGAAATGTGAAATAGTTGGAGTTATGGAGTTATGAGTTCAATTTAGATTAGATATCTTATTCGTAAAGTAAAATCCAAACAAGTGACATATTGCAAAATTAGTCTGATATAATATCAGCCGCAATAGTTTCTCTTTTAATTTTGCCGATGCAGATCAGGGACGCTAATTTTTATAGCAACACCAGTGTGAGAGTCCTTCTCATTATAACCTACTAAGTATTTGCAAAATTAGAATTAAAATGTAGGAAGAGTTACTACCTTTACTTTCTTGTCAGTAAGGATAAACAAAAATGATTCCTGAAGTTCTAAAAAGGTTGGATAATGTGGATTATGATTTATGCATTAATATTCACTAACATTATTGTTCGGGTCGGTTTCTGATCACTACAATAGACCCAGGCCGTATGGTTTCAAGGGAAAGTACAGAAAGTACGAAATCCGCGCCGAAACGATGGTTCTTTGCATGATGTTCTCACAGAAAACAAATTGGGCAAAAATTGACATCGGGTCTCGTCTTTTTTTATTATTTTTATAATCCAATCATTTACAATGCTAAAGTTACTTGTATTTGGATCCCTCGATACTTACAGAACCTATCAGGAGTCCCAAAACAGAGCAGCTGTTGATCTCCCTTACTATATATAAGCCAATGTCAAGGAGTTTTCACGATCCCATTTATTTTTAGCATTTTAGAGTACTTTACAGATGCAGAAAAAAAAAAAAAGCAATTAAAATACTTTTCCTGCCTTCAGTCTTTTAGCAGGTGTGTTAAAGGGAGCCCGACTATTGGAGACACACTCCTGGCACCAGTAATGCCACGAGAACGGGCCGGGAAATACAGTTATAACATCTCAACACCAATAGGGCTCACAAAACCAAAATATCAGAAGCAATATCGACGCTAATATCTCTCTAGTTAGAGTTGTCGAGTGAGAAATCAGTATACAAACATCTTAGGCAACACAAGCCAAACCGGGCTGTTTAAATTACTCTAATACTCTTTTTGGCTCAGTCTGAACTAAGCTACTTGAAGGGAAGTTGTTTGAAAAAAATAATAATGAAAATAAGACATTTCTTACGGGAAGAATCGAAAGGATTCAAGGGCACTCAGTATCGATGTAAGGTTTGACATCCAAAAAAAGTGATTCACATCTGATTTTGCCATGTGTCCCTTTTGTTTAAAATATTATACCGTGAAATATTTTGATACATGAGGGCGTTTTCTGCAATAACAACGGTCGTTCCCTTCTCTTGCGATAATTCAAGATGGCGTCACATGAAATCGCCGTGAACAGCCTGGAACACGTAAACCTTTGCAAACACTCGTAAATGAAACACTCATCTCCATCAGAACGTTTCCAACGGAGAAACCTATTAATAGTTCCACTTATTCCAGGGAATTTTTCATTGAAATGTCCGTATACTAGCCTGCGTCGCATACACCCTAAACCACCTCCAATAGTCTAGACCGACGCGTAGGCCGGCTGCAACACATGCTACAGGAAGATGGTGTTCTCCATTTACATCCCAACCGGAATATCGAGAATTTCTTGGTAAAAGGAAAGCGCCCAATGGCAACTTTATGTGCGAGAACACTTTTCAAAGGATAGGTCTCTTTGGGAAAATAGAATCCTTGAGCAGATATGTTGAAATGGAACGTTGGAGAAAGATCGCAATGGAAAAATGGTTCAATATTTGACATGATTTAGAATATTGAAATTTTTAAAAAAAATTCATAGTGGGAGTTAAAATTTCAGTATTTGACATGCTTGCAGAATATTAAGTAACAATATTCAAGTAACTCATCGACAATTATTGTTTTTTTGTAAGATATCAGGCCATCTTTGTAATATCCGGACAAGGATGTTCTTCGTAATGATTTACGTATGCTCTTTCTTTTCGGCTATTACTAAGGTACGTAAAGGAAAAAGCTATTTGAAAGACCAAAAAAAGGTTTTTCTTACAGAAATAGACCACGAGAATATGCAACAACAACAACAATTATAATCTTTAATTTCTTAATCACGTTTTACAAGAAGTGCACTCAGTGATAAATTAATAGGCTATTATTAATAATTGTTTGCGATCCAAACAACTTTTACTTGAGAAACGACATGTGAAGTGTTACTTTTTCCTTTCTTCATGGTCTATTTTTATTACCGATGAAAAAGAATACAATTTCGGACATACGTGTTGGCCTCAGCACTTAGCTAAAGAGGCTTGAAGTGTAGGTTCTCAATTTAAACTTCATTAAATTTCGGAAGTTGTTATAAAACAGACGCTAATTTTGGGGGCCGTGGGTTGAGCATTTTTATTCTTAACGGAAGTCGCCGTTTGATTTTTACAGTATCAACATACTTAAAAAATGTCGCTGCAAAGAACACCCCTTCGTAACAGACCCAGTGAAACCCTACCCAGTGGTTTAATTCAGTCCACCCCGTGATTATTTAGCCTCCCCGGTACCTCACAAATAATTTGTTTCTACCCGACTGATTTTTTGCTTTCCCGTTCACTTTCTACATTGCACAAGACTAGTGTATTTCGTTGTTCATATTTGTTTACAAGAAGCAAAAATATAAAGCATTTATTAACATTGACAAATTAAAAACAAAATACAGAGGGTACAGGTTATCAATCTCACATTAAAAAGAGCAAGCCGTTTAGTTCTTGTCGGTATAGAAATATGTACAAGCTGTTCAAAGTTTTCATGCCGGTAAAAATGTAAGGCTTGCACCCCCCCCCCCCCCCCCACCCCCCCTTTTATGGGAAGAACACAACTAAACAACTAAGTTAAGAAAACCCAGAAGAAAATAAACCAACCCAGTGACGTTTTAATCGAGAGCCCAGTGATGATATAGATTCTACTGGATCTGTTACAGTGGGCTGTCAGAGATATAAAGGCGCAAGGAGGGGATCAAGGCTCAATGATGAAATGGCAAGCAACGACGAAGTGAAAGAAATTGCCAATGAATTTCAAGCAGAACCAACTTAAGCGGAAGATAAGAAAGGCTCATCCACCCGGGGACCCTGTGGCAAGATTAACTTTAACGAACGGTTGTCAGCGGTGAGTGTTTCTTTACGGAAAGTCTCCAGTTTAAGCGAGCATCTGACATCACTTTAGATAAAGGTAGAGGTTGCATTACAGATGCTAATCAGCAAAATAGAATGATTTTAAAAAGGAAGCAATTTTCATAAGCTGGAGCCACCTCAGATGAAGGCTCATCTGAGAGAGAATTTATAGCAGAAGCCACAGACTCCTGTACAGTGGCATCTGCTCACTGGTGTTTTCACCAGTGAGGACACTGACCCCGAGGCAGACTGCAGATACACGTGCACCATGAAGGGATCCAAAGACTGGATAACTGCTTCACATACTGCTTTAGGTATATCCTGGACCATGGTTGAACTGGGGTTGACTATGGATGGTGATTTCAAGGTGGGTGGGGATGATGTCGTGGCAGTTGGTGTGAAGCTGGATGTAGATGTGGAAGGTAAAGAGTCCTGTGCACACACGCCTGACGTGGGAAGCCAGAGGGCCCCAACCTACGTGCTGTTATTTTGGGACATAAAGGACGAGGCATTGTCCGATGCGAAAGCAAAATAAAGACAAAACAAAACAGGCAGCGTTCAAAGCAAGGCCAGACCCGATTACTAGGGTGGCCTTAAGAGGCCAAATACAAAAACAATACAGCAGCACATGACAACACAGACAAACAACGCATAAACAGCGGTGTAGCATGGCAGGGCAGAGAATACAACACAGTTTCGCCTTAGAGTGCTGACTGTAATAAAAAATATACTGTGCCTATACACAGGCCAGTGGCATCACGCCAGATGGGTGCCATAGAGTTATCATCATAGTCTCCAAAATAGAAAGAGCAACGACAATGTACGACAGAAATGTACGAAGCGGAGCTCTCGATAATATTCGTTATAGTTTGTTCAAAGAAAATATAAAATCGTGTAATGCTAAGCGGCGAAGGCAACGCCGGAGAACGGTGAAAAACAACAATAGGTCTAATTAGCAAAAAAACATTTTTGCACGTGCAGCACACTTTTTTTGCACACTTCTTTGCCTTTGTTTTGCACGACTACAACGTGAAACTTCCAGAAACTTCCTAGTTACACTTTTTATGGAGGAAATGTCGTACGTGTTCGCGTTCACTTTTTTTCACTGCCGCTCATTTTCACCTTGCATTGTTGGCCGCTAGCATTTCTCATTTTTGTCACCGCCGCAACAACATTTTCATGTTGTTCTTCCAACAAAAAGTGTCTCCTTTGTTTTTTTATCTCTCGCTCTAGATCTCTGTCGTCCTTTTCTCGTTGAGCTTCGCTAGCTTGCCGCCTACTTTCTCTTTTTCTCTGTCTTTCTCTTGCTCTATATTCCAAATTTGTGGACATGACAATTAATCTAAGCCTAATACTTTAGATAACACAGATACAGAGACAATTTCCTCTTTCCGTTTTTGTCTTCATTGACTCTTTAGTTGTCTCAGACGCGGGTGGCTATGCGATTTTCCGCCAAAATAACCTCGTGTTTGCATTTGGGTTGCCATACCTGTTGACCTGTTGATTGAGTTATTTTACATTGGTTTGCTTGTGGTGCGGACGGACGGACGGTCGGGCGGTCGGTCGGTCGGTGTACGCGCGAGAGCTCCGCTAAAATTTCTAACACGAGTTGTGAAGGATGTTGTCAGTTATGGAATAATCCTCACAGCTGACATACTGACAATTTAAACACTGGCAAAATTTGATAAGATAAAGTTATCATATTAATAACCAATCGACTAATCTACATAGCTTAGCCTAATGTTGGTAACTAGACCAGATTATATATTAATTGAGGACGTAAATACGCCAAGTGTTGTTGTAATATGGTCAACAAAAAAATAAATACATCTTTGATGGGCCATTCACTATTATAGGGCCAACCCACATATTAAATTCGACAAATACAATACGTAACACACTATGCAATGAAAACATCGTCAGAAGTAAATCAGATACATGTAGACCAATTCAGGAGATCATATCGGCGATCATCTGGCCAGTGCTAGTGATAGACTAACTCCGTCGAGTGTTGAAACAATCAACAGCGATGCAGCAGTGTGGTATTACAAAATTCTCCCTGAAATATCATCCAAAAAATCCTTTATTGACCGTTCAAAACGGACTGGAAACCTAGAAGCCACTTTGTATTGAATTAAGACAGGATCTTCTTTCTACGTCATTATCGGTTTCTATAGCTGAAGCGCAAAATTAAAATTGCGTGACGAACAGCTTTTCTCATTTTCAAGCAGATGCAGAAGAACTGGACATTTTATTTTATCAAAATCTTAAAATAAGGCCGTAAGCTATCTTTTCGTAAAATTGCCGTTTTGGCCGGGTATAGAGTATCCCTTTAAACTGCTTAGTATATGTTCTGTATGGAATTCTGTATTCGAGGTCTTGTCGAGTGAAGTGTGCATACGTTTTTCTTTATGTGACTGAAAAATTTGATAAACTATGTAAGCTAAATGTAAGCTTATAAATGTATAAATAAACTTATACGTTTTAGTCATCTTCGTTTAAGCCTATTCAACTATTTTTTTTCCAAATACACAAGATTTTGCATTGGCTCCGTTAGACAAATTTTTAGCTAGAAAGAAGGTTTCAGTATAATTTAAAAACTTTCGACAAGAACCAGGAACGTAAACTCCACTGGAAAAAATATGGCTTAAAGAAGTTTTAACCATCACTGAAAATGACGTTAATATGGCTTTAAGGTATTTACCTTGTTAAAAGATTTTGAAACCATCTCGCATTTTTATTGATCTCATTCACCGACCACTATTTCGGTCAATTTCTGGTTATCCTCGTCGTATTTCTGTAGTGATGACGTGCTGATTTTTTTGTGCTGTTTGAGTTCTCAAGCCTGTAAGTAAGTTTTGAGACCTCCAAAACCTTTCAACGTTTAAATCGTTTTTTCTTAATCCAACTCAGCCGCAGTTTTCTTATGTTTGTTTGTCTTCTTGGTAAGAAGTGACCCGCATTAGCCTCCCTTTTGCGCAAAAACAAGCGCTCATCCTAGGCCGCCCGGGAATACGAAACTAGCCTCTTTTAAAACTGCTCATGCTACGGCAAGCAAAATTACAAGTACTCATCATTTTCAACATCTAGGCATATTGATTATTGACGCAATGACGTAATCTGACGTCATATTGTTGAATTTATTGGCAGATTCCAAATTTCCTCAAAGTACATTTAAGCGAAAAATACTTAAAGGGACTGGTTCACGATAATGCGCATGTGTGAGTTCTGACAGTAGCTGATTGTTTTTCAACCAATCGGAAGCGAGTTAGATGCATGCAAGTAAATTTACAAAATTCAAATTAATTGTTCGCGACGCGAGAGTATTTCCGGGCATTTGGTTTGATTTTATTTATCCCCATAATTCAAGTTTATTCTTTGCTACTCCTCAGATATATGTTGCAGCCGATTAGAATAAGATTTACAGCCCTGTCCTGCTTTGAAACAAACATTTACCAACGTGTATTTTTACGAGGTCGTACCCACGCTAACAAAGCAGTCACCGATCGGCAAACAAAATTTGTAAACAAACATCTTATTACTGTTCTCTCAGTTCGCCTTATATAAATCCAGAAATACCTACAAATAGCTCCTGACCGGTGACAAAAACGTACAACGTATGAGTATAAAGATTATCCTTAATTGAGCATAAATTTCAAATGCTTATCAGCAAATGAACAAATTCATTCGCGTTGCATCAGGTCAGTGTTCCGCAAAACAAATGTTATCGAGTAGCACAAATAAAGAAACTAGATTATAAACAGAATACTCAGGCAATAATTTATTTAAAAACATCAATTCTTAAACATATACGATCGTAAAGCAAAGATACAAGGAAAATTTCAAGTGTACCAGATCGGTGAAGATCGCGCGGCCCGTTGCGGTATAACTAGAGGTCGGAGTCAAAAATCAAATCAAAGTTGAACGAACTCAAGCCTTTAACCGCTTTCCAAGTGTCGTGTATACTTTTCGTAAGCCACACACTACTCCTAGAACCATACCAAATCGATAGGCTAAGCTTCTCTATCTTCAAAGACTATTGAGAACGTCCTGTTGCCAGACGGCCACGATGCTTTTCTGAACCTCCATGATCAAAACATTATTTTTTGCGTCTTCTTAAAACGTAACCAGTCAAACGACACAACCACACGTTAATCACCACTACCGAAGTATAACTAGACCAGCCGAAGCGGCGGATGTCTGAATAAAACGAAGGATTTTCAATGATTGTACCGGTAATGGCGATTTCGAATTTAGTGTTGACCCGACAAATTTATTCTGAAGAGACAAACGGCGCGCATGCGCATTATCGTGAACCAGTCCCTTTAAATACTAAGGCATTTGATAAAATCAACAAGTTCGCTAACGTATAAATAACCTTTAACAATAGCAGTGATGTCATGATGGCATCATCTATTACTGAAAAGGGACTGAAAGCATCCGCCATCTTAGAGCCGTAACTTTGAATTACTTAAAAGGTCAACACTTATTTCCATCCGCCAAACTGACGTTGACACATTAATGATTCGTACACAAAGTAGGGTTAGGGTTAGGGTTAGGGTTAGGGTTTGGGTTAGGGTTATATATTTCAATCAAACTGGTATTCGTCACCAAATCCTCGGTGGTGTAGGTGTTAGAGTGATGCTCTCCAGATCCGATGCTCCGAGTTCGAATCTTACTCATTCTATCCTGAATTGTTTTTTTCCTTAAAAATGGAAGACACATTGTCTTTTATGAACATTTCATCAAGAAATTTCATGTAAGAAAAGTGAAATGTCTTGTGAGAGGAGGATGTCAGTTTGGTAGATGGAATCAAGTGACGACCTACTTAAAACCCACATACATCGAGGAATTTTTAATATGAAACTTGATCTGAGTATTAAAGGATGCACAGGAAGCAAAAAAATCTACAAAATATGCAATTCCGGGAGAAATGAACACTGTTGGAAATTAAACTCAGCATGTTCCATTTGGTCATGTTTTTTTTTTCTCAAACTTAAACTAGTCGCTACAAAGAGACTTTTGTTCTTAGGCCAACGTAGTTTGATCAAAGATAAAACACAAACAGCGGTGATAAACATTTTGAGTTTTTGCAATTCTTTAAACTTGACGTTCGTATGCTATTCAACATACATTTTCAAAAGTTATCATAAGTGTCCGTTAAAGCAAATGACGAAACTACATATTTTTTACAAGAGGTCTGGAAATGAGAATAAGAATTTAAAAATTCTTAACAGTAATGAATACAAAATTTAGGCAACAGCCAATAAAGCAACAGCTTTTCACTGCTGATGTTGACATTAAAAGCTGACTTAAGGCCTTGTATAAACAAAATAAATCATGACAAAATCGACAAAAATATTTCTTTTATTTGTTACAATGATAATCTGTTTTGTCAGATGCTAAGATTTCAAAAGCGATCCCATTTAATGTTATGTCCGGTGGTAGGAACTTCATGGTCAACAATAACTGAAGAGTGATCTTAGCATCTGTAATTTTTTAATATATATTCTCGTCACATGCTTTAATGGTCACTTAAGATCACTTTTGAAAATGTATGTTGAATAGTGCTAGTCAAGTTTACAAAAATGCGAAACCTCACAATGTTTATCACCGCTGTTTGTGTTTTATTTTAGTCACTACAAAGCCTGGATTTCATCAACAGCGACAATAACTTTGACAAGATAATGCTAATGTAAATGTAATATCATAATTCCATTGGTAAGAACATAATTAAGACCTATTTTTTAGAAAAAAAAGTGCAAATTGTGAAAAACATGGCTGACAAAACTTGATTCCTATGGTAACGTCAATGTTGACGTCCATGTCACGACCACTTTAAATTAAAATGTTTGCAGATAATTTTTAGGAAAAGTCGCTAAATTTGGTGGTCATATATAGACGGGGGTGAATAGAAGTATGTAGATCCGCCGAACCGTTATGATTTATTAACCTAATTATATAGCTGTTAGTTAATCCGATATTGTCAGCAAAGCTATTATTAGTAACTTTAAGATCCAACAACGCGGACGGTAAAGAGAACGTCAAAAAAACAATAGGTTTTTGAAGCAAAACAACATCTTTGCATGTGCATCACGCTTTTTTCTACATTTCTTTGCCCGTTTTTGCACAAATACGAAAATGAAAATGCCTAATTTCGCGTTTTATAGAGTACGTAAACAAGCAACAGCGAAATTTTATTTCTCTTTGCGAACTTGGATATGGTCCCTAGGAATTCCATTTCAGGAGGGTTCGCCTACATTTGACATAGTAAGTGGTTAGGAATAATTGCGATAAAGACTGGAAGCACGCAACTTTTTAAGCGACGTTCTCGTTGCCGGTGCGTCGTTGGATCTTAAAGTCCCTATTATTAATTTTAACGAACTGTCCAATTAAGGATTAATTTGGATAGTTTCAGATAGGGCTTTCCTTTACCAATACGCAAACTGTCCAATTTAAGAAAAATAGGGCAGCTGGTCTGAGCCAATCAAATGTCAGAAAATACAATAGGCAATGCAAACTAGCCAATCAGCGCAAGGTCCCTGTGACAACGCGCCAAGAAAAGTTTCGTTGGCTGACACCGGTTCGTCTTCGAACACTCTTGGCTTTTTGTTGCTGTGAATGTCGTTTTGTTTTCTTGCTCAGTACTGCTGTTTTCTTTTGGCTTCTTTTCTGGGCCATTTAAAAGCAAAGGAAAATGTATGACCAAACTGATGAAAGTTTGTATTGGAAACAATCAACGCATAGATTTCTTGAAAATGCACAAGCAGTGAAACTTTGAACCAGAATAAGAAAACACAGATACTTGTGTTTAGATGTTGGCAGTACAAAAACAAATGGACCAATTCTGCGGAAATCGTTTGAGGCAATGAATGAATTGTTTATTTTCACTAGTTTTTGTATTTAAATTAAGTATTTGCGTTGTGGCTTTGTCTTCTTTATACTCGAAACTGCCGTTTTCATCTGTAGCACAGTATGTGTTCAGACCATTGAAGGAGCTTTCAAAATTTGAATTGGCAACAAAATGCCAAAATATTAAACAGCAATACTAGTTGTGCGTTTGTTTACTTGCAAAGAATAATTTGAATGACACTAGGAAAAGAAATCTTTTTTAGATCTTGCGTATGTGTGTGTGTGTGTGTGTGTGTGTGTGTGTGTGTGTGTGTGTGTTTTTTCAGCTACAAACGGACGGGTTCAAGTGTACAATATTTCGCAAAAACTGTCCAAGTTGGAAATAATTTTTCTCAAAAAATTCCTCTGACAGCGAAATTGGACTCGGCCTACGGCCTCGTCTAATTTTGGCTGTCCTAGGAATTTTTTCATCCTATTATTTCCAAATTGGACAGCATGTAGTCCTATTACATATACAAATCCGCCCCTCCATTTTCGCCTTGAATACGAAACCCGGGCAAAAATATTTTAATTACACGCATAGACGAAAATCCACGCCCAATTTAAAATACATGAATCCTCAATCCGCTGCAATTGCAGGATCCGAAAATCCGTTAAAATCTTGCTTAAAATCCGAAATCTGGGCAAAAATATTTTCAAACTCCACCAAACCGTTCGCCTATTCACCCCACTCTATATAACTCCATATAATATAACTTGAACGGTTTTCAAGTTATTCAACTTTTTCGCGCGGGGGGAAATTTAAGTAGACGCAAGATGTTTTTCGCAAAAGTGATGTGGACGGTGGAGTGTTTAGCCTTTGAAATAGGACTAAAAAAACAAACAAACAAACAAAAAAACAAACAAATTTAGGCCAGCCGAGCAGCACTATTGAGGAGTAAATTCACCCAGTAAGGCAAGGTTTTGTGGATATTTGCATACCTACTAACGCTTATGTGAGTCATTACCCGAGGGTTTCCATGGATTCAAATATAAATTTGGAAGAGCTCTTGTTGGTATTTTGCACTTTGCAGTATGTTGGTCCTTCTTGATTACAGATCAATTAGTCCGCCTTCCCTTGGTTCATTTCTGCCTTTACACAGAAAAAAACGTTCCTTTAGTTTGTTTACTACATGCTCTAGGCTAGAAAGTGTGCAAGGTCAGATTCGAAAACCAACTTAAAACCACCTTTGAGAAGTGGCTAAGAAAGGTGTGAAAACGTAGTCCCCTGCCAATACTGTGGCAAGAAACCACGGCGAAATGATTTACACAAAAAACAGAACAGTGAATACATAGACTACTCCAAAGAGACTAATTTCAAAGAAAGCAGGTCAAAAAACCCAAACACATAAGCTATATTCCAATCTGAACACGTAAGAACATAACCATAGGAAACGAAACTATGCAAAACAAAACGAATAGCGAACACGTCAACTGAGCTGACGTGCAATGCCACAAATCCCACGCCAAAACCAAAAATAGTCCGAAACTATCCCACGAGCCTGCGCGCGCCTCTAAACTATGCCGCCAGGATATCAATTTCTGATTAATTCGTTCCCATGTCTCTCAATCGTCAGAAATGCAACAGTGATGAAAGTATCATCATGGCTTACTTGCTCAAAATATTATGAATACATGTACAGGAAGGGTCATTAAATCCACGGAATTAAGCAGTTGAGAGGTAAATACTTTTACGAAGATATTTGATAGAGAGCAATTTCTTGAAAGCATCTAGTACTGCAACAAGTACTAAACTTGAATATTTGTAAAACTGATGTGACGTTCGACATATACCGATCACTAGCAACTGTTACAGTCCTGGTTTAAGTCCCGTTCAGCAAATCGACGCCATGGACTGATGAGGACCAGCAGTGGACAGTCAAAAGGTAGACGAACCCTACTATACACCCATACCACAATGAATAATTACTTGAATATCGTGCCCTATGTTAGCTAAGAAATAATTACAAGAAACTGATACAGAAGAGCTCAACAACGTGGTAAATGCTATTTATTATCTTATTAGATATCATTCACAGATCTTTAGCAGGCAGTCTAGTTTAATTTAAAAAATTTAAGATAACAAGCTTAATTACATCGTGTTATTGTTCGCTTTGCACTTCACTCATTTTTCATGTCAAGTTTATCTCACTTTAAAGGGACATCTGGGCAAATCTAGAGAGGATGCAAAAATAAGGAAAATAAGAGACAAGAAAAAGAACTTACAGACAGTTTATCCCGACTGTAATCAGTTGTAATCAATTCCAGCATTGAGCGACCCTTTGGCGAAATAATTGTGTATTTATAATTCTTTTAACAAGTGATTTAAGTTAACACCGATAAAAGAAATATTGGGCGGTTGATATCGATGGAGCAACAGTGTGATCTACCAGTGATATATTGTTGCTGGAAAATACATGTCACGATTGTCTCGATTTTTCTTAAAAGTGCATTGAGAATAAAAGGAATAAAACTTATTCTTAGTTGTAGTTGTTAAAATTTTTGGAACTTTGCCCTCCCCCCCCCAAAAAGGAAACAACAACAACAACAACAACAAACAAACAAACAAACAAGCAAAAAGGAAACAAAAGAAAAAAATGAAAGGAAACCAGTAATATCCATTGTTCTAAATTTATTAATTTCGGACAAGTGCCAGTTGTTAGCTGGATACGTTTAATTTCATTATTGCCAATTCAATTGGAAGGTCTCTTCCTATTTAAGATAGTTTGAAATCCACCCCTGCATTGGGCTCGTGCGATCTTAGTTGTTCGCTCTTTTGATTGTTTGTTTGTTTTTAAGTTTTAAAATAATTACTACTACAAAATAAACTGGCAAGCGAATTGAAATCAAAACAAAATGAAAGAATTCTTGAAAATAAGGATAAAAAATAAAAATATGGTTAAATGAAAATAAAATAAAACTAAATATTAAAGACAAGTTTAAAATAAGGAAAAATTAAACAACTAATAAAGTGAAAATAAACCAAAAATGATAAGCATCGCAAAAATTCCACAAGGCTTAGACGACGCTAGGCTTATTGGATCAACAGATGGAAACTGGTCTTTTCGGGTTTTGTGAAGGAATTAGCTCTACCTTTTAGCTTGCTTATTGAAGAGTTAGTAGTCTGTTTAGGAAATGTTAGACAGACAGATACATGGATAGACAGACAGGCAAACATTTATAGATAGATAGATAGATAGATAGATAGATAGATAGATAGATAGATAGATAGATAGATAGATAGATAGATAGATAGATAGATAGATAGATAGATAGATAGAAGGATAGGTAGATAGATAGTTTGTTTACCGTTTTGGTCGTTTCAGTCATCAACCAAAGCGGCGTCTTCGTCGACGGCTATTACGTCGGCGGAAACGTCGAATTAATCTGCGACCAACACGTCGTATGATTTTGCGGAAGATAGGATCTGAAGACTCGTTTTCTGGATTGGTCAAAGCGTTTTCTATTCCATCTTCGTTCTCCAATTCCTCACCATCGTTGTCTTCTGGCCCCATATCTTCATCTTGCAATGTTTCATCACTAAAGTGAGATTTAACCGCATTTACAGATTAAACCCTGCATCTACGCAAAATAAGTCGTCTTGCTTAAAATAATCACACTGGTGGCACTTTATTGAAGTTATTATCAAAACTGAGTACAGTAATTTACCGGCAATTAACAGTACGCGCAAGCTCTATAGTGAACGATAAATCCAAAGATGTAGAGCAGCTGGTTTTAACTGCACTCTATAGCCAACAAGTGTGTAATTAATGTGTCGATAAACCACGAAACAAAGTCCCAAACACTTTCTCATAATCAACAAAGTCCTCTGGGTTAAAAAAAATAATAACAACGACGTTTCTTTAAGAAAAACAGCAACATCAGCAGCAGACTGTAAAAATTTAAAAGCAGATTTAACATACTCGTACCACTGAGATAGACTGAAGAGTTACCCTCTTAATCTCATACATAAAATCTATTTTTTTAACCTATTCAACGTTACACGAGCCACGTTTCTGGCTTACCCACGATAGCGTCTTCTTCGACGACGCGAGGACCCGCGACGGCTTCTACGTCGGCGGAAACGTCTAACTACTCGGCGACCAATACGTACGATTCTGCGGAAAATAGGATCTGAAGACTCGTTTTCTGGATTGGTCAAAGCGTTTTCTTTCCCATCTTCGTTTTCCAATTCCTCATTATCGTTGTCTTCTGGCCCCATATCATAGGCGCCTTCTTCATCGTCTTCTTCATCGTTCTCACTTTCGTTGCTTATATCTTTGTTTGGAATTCCATCCCGTGTATCTTCATCTTGCAATGTTTCATCACTAAAGTGAGATTTAACCGCATTTACAGATTAAACCCTGCATCTACGCAAAATAAGTCGTCTTGCTGAAAATAATCACACTGGTGGCACCTTATTGAAGTTATTATCAAAACTGACTACAGTAATTTACCGGCAATTAACAGTACGTGCAAGATCTATAGTGAACGATAAATCCAAAGATGAACAGCAACCGGTTTTAAGTGCCAACAAGTGTGTAATTTATGAGTCGATAAACCACGAAACAAAGTCTCAAACACCTTCTCAGAATCAACAAAGTTCTCTGGGTTAAAAAAAAAAAATAACGACAACGACGTTTCTTTAAGAAAAACAGCAACATCAGCAGCAGGCTGTAAAAATTTAAAAGCAGATTTAAGATACTCGTACCACTGAGAAAGACTGGAGAGATACCCTCTTAATCTCTTACATATATTCTATCTTTTTAACCTATTCAACATTACACGAGCTTCATTTCTGCCTTACCCACGGGAGCGTCGTTTTCGACCACGCGAAGACCGGCGGCGGCTTCGTCTTCGTCGGCGTAAACGTCGAATTCCACGTATTATACGGCGAGCACGGATGAGACGCTTTGCTAGAAAAGGCACAATAGGCAAAGCAGGATCTGAAGACTCGTATTCTGGATTAGCCAAAGCGTTTTCTTTCCCATCTTCGTTCTCAAATTCCTCATCGTCGTCGTCTTCTGGCTCCATATCATAGGCTCCTTCCTCATCTTCATCTTCATCGTTCTCATTCTTGTTGTTTATATCTTTGTTTTGGTTTTCATCCTGTTTATCTTCATCTTGCAAATTTTTATCACTAAAATGAGATATAACCCAATTTATAGATTAAACCGAGCATGCAGGGCCGTAGCCAGGAAGAAACTACAACCGAGGCGAACACACGGTCCGTTGTACGAAATCAGCCGTATGAAATCTTCTAAAAAAACTCGCCATTGCTGGAGAAAATAAACACAATGGTGAAAACTTATTAAAGTTATTATGAAAGCTGACCTCAGTCATTTACAGGCAATTAATTTAAAGTACGCGCCAGACGGTACATTGGACGATACTTCCAAACACTGCTGGGTCTTAAGTTCACTCTAAAGCCAGCAGGTGTACCTTACGTGCCAATAAAGTACGAAAAAAAATCTCAAGACCCTTTTCATTATAATAAACGATGTGCTCTGCGTTGAAAAGCGACGACGTTTATTTGATGAAAGAGCAGCAACAGCAGTAGCGGGAAAACATTTTGAAGCACATTTAACATAATACAGTCAATTGACTCAGTGTAATCATCTAATCTATAATACCATGATTTAACTTATTCAACATTGCACGAACAACCTACGTTTCTGCCTTACCTTTCTTGGAGATCATTCACAAGATCATTTGTTTGATTGTCATCTGCTGCAACTGCATCTCCGTTGAATGGACTAGCCAAGCTGACGGCCAGCAGTGCCAACAGAATTAGAGTCTTCATCTCCAAATCTTCGTGACTACTGGTTTTTGGAAACACGTATGTCGCGCTTTTATACGCTTTGCATTGATCGTAAATGTCGTGATATGTTGAATGAAAAGATTAATTATATTCACAAAACAACAAAAAAAGCAACAACGACAACAAAAAAAAAATCAAAATTCCTTCTAAATTTAACACCGCGTTTGATTCTAAGCTCCTCCGAAAATAATATTCTGAGGATTTATAAGTAAAGCTAAATGTCAGCCACAGTAAGCCAATAAGTAAATATCTCCTTGAACAAAAATGTTTCCAACAGAAAATGTCGTTATAAAAGTTGTAATGACTTGCAATGACTATGGTTAAAAAAAATATATGAACAAATATTAATTTAAAGGCTCTGTTCAAATTTAAACAAAGCAAGACTGAGTATTATTCATGGTTTTTATATCTATATTCCTATACCTAGGCAACCTAAAAAGCAAAAAAAGGGGCAAACTTTACCCTAAGAAATTGTTTTAAATTATCACTCTTATTTCTTTTAAAGTTGAGACATACGATATCAAGGTTTGAGTGAGGTTTTGAACCACTTTACCCGCGGCATTGAGGCTTTTCTCCAGTCAGTAGGCGAGGGTTTGCGATATTTTTTCTGATTTAATTGTTGCCTTTATTATTTAGGTGTGTATTTTCGTTTCTCCTTTTAAGTACCTCCATTAAAAGAAGTTAAAACTAGCAATGCAATCTAGAATGCCTCTATATTTTCAGTTTATTTCAGTACATACGGATGTAATTTCTTGTATTGTACTTGCCTGGACTAGCCCCTACGCTACCTGGGGGCCAAAGTAATGTCATTAATCAGTTGAAGTCTGCTAAAAAAAAACCTTATTGTTGTTGCTTTTATTACTCTTCTTCTTATCATTATTCTTCCTCTTCTTCTTCTTATTTATTATCATTATTTTTGTTATTATTATCTTTATTAATAGTATTTATTTAGTAGTAGTAGTAGTAGTAGTAGTAGTAGTAGTAGTAGTAGTAGTAGTAGTAGTATTTATTGTTACCGTTATTACAGTTGTTGTTGAGAAGTTGAAATGCCTAGCTTTGCCATGAAAAGGTTGCCTTTGCACAAGACAATGTGCATAGGATTTGGCTTAGTCTTATCGGATCCAGTTGACACACCTGTATTCGTTTGATTGTTACTGTTGTTGTTTGTGCTTGTGACCACACTCACATTTTCAAGCAATTTTTAGTGTGAATAGTAATAAAGAGGACCGATCTACTCTTTCTTATCGAAATACTACAGTTCAATTACAAGCTGGTTGCTAAATTAATGTCAGGCAACAACAATTTATTTCCCTAATTTTCTCCGTTAATCAGTAACGTCAATAACTACCCGCTAATAACGCAAACTAATAAAGACAATTCGCTGTAATAATAAATAAGTCATATGTAACTTTAATATGCAAAATAATTCAAAATGCTTTTTCGGAGGTTTGATTATAGAGGATCTGGTGACGTTTCCGGATGCCAAGCGTTGAAAGACATTTTATTTTTTAACTGCACATCCTTTTCTACAGCTACTGTGAAACCACTGATCGTGATTTGCAACAAATAATTTGTGATTTTTCCCCCCTTAGGCGGTACTTGTAGAGGAAGTTAGTTAGAACGCAGGGGCGTATACGCACAGGAAGGCGTAGTGAAACAAGCGGGGAAGGCGCAAGACTCTAGGGAGATCTGGGGACATACTCCTCCAGAGGATTTTTATTTTTACGGACCTTGGAAATGCCATTTCCCATGATTTCCAGGGGGAAGTTTCATTAATCATAGTATGAAAAAAAAAAAAAAAAAAACGCTAACTATATAGTAACTTTGTTGTTTATTTGTCAACCTTTCGTACTACTGGTATAAACTGTAAACGGGCTACAGGAAAAGGGCCAGACGTCTCCCTTTAAGACGGGAAAATTGGGAAACTGTTTTGTCAATATCCACGTTCTTGTGCTTGTGTATATGGAGTATTGCCAAAGAGGATAGCCGCTCCTCACTCATAGTGCGTCGAAGAGGTTTTTCCAGTCTCTTCAAAACTGCGTTCGGCAGCGCAGGTTGACGACAGGATAGGTTAGCAAAGTCACAAGAGCGACATGGATCCCTGGAAAGAACTGAGGGCTTCTGTGATCAAGTGTCCGGTCGACCAGAGTTCTGTTTTCTTTTTCTCTTTCTTTATTTGATGACTTAAAGCAAAACTAACAACGAAAAATCACGTCCTCTTCTCTTAAACCGAGAATTCTAGAACGCTAAAAAACCTTTCTAAATATAATTCGATGTAACTGTTAAAAAGGGACTTATCCTCTGTTGGTTGGTTCCCTTTCATTAACCTCGTTAATATCACACCCCGGCTAAAGAAGTCGCTTATTGATCTCTGGGCCATTTAATTCATTTACCACTCAAATTTTTACTGAACTTAGCACCTTGAACATGAACTCATAAATTCTGACCCGAAATGACTGCATTTCACGCTTTCACCAAATCGGATCAAATTCTTTCGTGGACCTCTCAGAAAAAGGAAGAAAATGACTTCAAGGGTTCAAAAGGTAAAGTCTTTGTATTGCTATTAGTGGATTTCGATCCATTTCTTTCTTTTTTTTTTTCGCTTTTCATTTTGTTACTGTGGTTGTGATGACAGGGTTTTGAAAATGAATAGTACAATATTCACAATTTTTTTTTTTTTTTAGTAAAATAGCAACAATACAAGCAAAAAAAAGTTGCATGTGTAAAGGTCGCTTTTCGTCAAAAAATCTATCAATAAATTAGTCAAATAAAGAAATAAATAGAATGAAAAAATATATATAATTATCATTTAGTTTTTTCAGGTACGCAGTTGCGTAAGGATGCATTCAATGCATCTGCTAACAATATAATCAAATATCGGAAAAGTGTAGTTAAACCAAGAAACTAGCAAATATCACTTTTTAACTCAGTACTGAATATCGGCTGTACCACGAAGCCATTCATTGACTTCTCGTCACATCAAACGTAATTAACAAGATGGAAAGCAAAGAGGAAACACTTAAAATTGGTCGAGCTAGTCAAAGTAAATCTCCTCAACTTGTTTAATTAAAGGAGCTGTGTCACGAAATTCAGCCAGAATTAGGTTATTGCAAAATGCTCTTTAAATTAAAAGAAACAAAAATAAGCGCTTAAAACGTTAAAGGAAGGTTAAAATAACGCAACAGAAATTTGAACGCAATTTCAATATCATTTTTTAGGGTTTTTGAAAACTGTTCAGCCCAACAGTTTTTCAAAGTTTAACTCTGCTGTTTGCAGCTTCAAAAATAATGCTCAGAGGACATGTTTGTTTGTCTCTAATCTCTGATCTTGTCATTTATATGTGATTTCTTTGCCTACTTTCAGTTCCATAGTGATTGAGGGCGAGTAATTGGCAAAATAAAACAAAATTAACTGGACTGCTGTGACACAGCCGCTTTAACGACTACAACAAAAAACAACAACAACAAAAAAAAACAACAACGACAGCGAACAAAGTTAGAACTAAAGTTAGCGTACCTAAACGGAAAAACCACGCTATGCCCATGTAAGCATACTATCCTTTTTCATATAACTGACCTTTTAGATGGAATAATGTGGTTAAAATTTGTTGAAAAGGAGTTACAGGTACTACAACTGTTCAACACTTGAATTAGAACGACTTCTAATAAATGAAGAATTGCTATAGAAATCGGCGTCCTTCTACAATTACTCTCATTCCCTTAAAAGAGAAAACAGAATTTGAAATTAAATGAAAAGGCCGGGATTTTTCCTTTGAAAGTTTTTCTTCCCTATTATGTTATCTCTGTATGTGTCAATGTTTATAAGATCATGCCGTCCACTGAAGTCAGAAATTAGGTGTAAGTCACCTGATGAGCAACATAAGCTGTTGAAAAGAACCTAAAAAATACATGCTTGACCGAAAATAGAAACCTGACCTTTGCGTCGACCGAACGTATAACAGCTCTAAACAAAGGTCAGGGTTGATTCCCGGTCAAGCCTGTATTGTTTCAGATTCTTTTTCGACCGCTTAGGTTGCTTCAATTGCGAGGATCACGTCCACTTTCATCTCTTCATCCGCAGTTCAATATATGATTTATACATTCCAAGTCATAATGAAGTTAATTTGCTCCACCTGCTATTGACCGTGATACAAAATAATAGTAAAACTAAATTAAATTGTTTCTCACCGGCAGTAACTTATACCGGGTGGACAAACGCTTTAAACTCCCCAGTCAAATTTTGTCGATTCCTGTTACCAATAAATTGAAATGTGAAATAGTTGGAGTTATGGAGTTATGAGTTGAATTTAGATTAGATATCTTATTCGTAAAGTAAAATCCAAAGGAATGACCTATTGCAAACTTAGTCTGATATAATATCAGCCGCAATATTTTCTCTTTTAATTTTGCCGATGCAGATCAGGGATGCTAATTTTTATAGCAACACCAATGTGAGATTCCTTCTCGTTATAACCTACTAAGTATTTGCAAAATTAGAATTAAAAATGTAGGAAGAGTTACTACGTTTACTTTCTTGACAGTAAGGATAAACAAAAATGATTCCTGAAGTTCTAAAAAGGTTGGATCATGTGGATTATGATTTATGCACTAATATTCACTAAAATTATTGTTCGGGTCGGTTTCTGATCACTGCAAAAGAACCAGGCCGTATGGTTTCAGTCTTTCCAAGGGAAAGTACGAAATCCGCGCCGAAACGATGGCTCTTTGGATGATGTTCTCACAGAACACAAATTGGGCAAAAATTGACATGGGGTCTCGTCTTTTTTTATTATTTGTATAATCCAATCATTTAAAATGCTAAAGTTACATATATTTGGATCCCTCAATACGTACAGAACGTATCAGGATTCCCAAAAGCAGCTGTTGATCTCCCTTACTATATATAAGCCAATGTCAAGGAGTTTTCACGATCCCGTTTATTTTTAGCATTTTAGAGTACTTTACTAATACAAAAAAAAATATTAATAATAATAATAATAAAAAATAGCAATTAAAATACTTTTCCTGCCTACAGTCTTTTAGCAGGTGTGTTAAAGGGAGCCCGACTATTGGAGACACACTCCTGGCACCAGTAATGCCACGAGAACGGGCCGGGAAATACAGTTATAACATCTCAACACCCATAAGGCTCACAAAACCAAAATATCAGAAGCAATATCGACGCTAATATCTCTCTAGTTAGAGTTGTCGAGTGAGAAATCAGTATACAAACATCTTGGTTAACACAAGCCAAACCGGGCTGTTTACTCTAATACTCTTTCTGGCTCAGTCTGAACTAAGCTACTTGAAGGGAAGTTGTTTGAAAAAATAATAGTGAAAATAAGACATTTCTTACCGGAAGAATCGAAAGGATTCAAGGGCACTCAGTATCGATTTAAGGTTTGACATCCAAAAAAAGTGATTCACATCTGATTTTGCCACAACTTGTGTCCCTTTTGTTTGAAATTTTATACCGTGAAATATTTTGATCGATGAGGGCGTTTTCTGCAATAACAACGTTCGTTCCCTTCTCTCGCCATAATTCAAGATGGCGTCACATGAAGTCGCCGTGAACAGCCTGGAACTCGTAAACCTTTGCGAACACTCGTAAATGAAACACGCATTTCCATCAGAACGTTTCCAACCGAGAAACAGGTGTACCTATTAAAAGTTCCACTTATTCCCGGGAATTTTTCATTGGAATGCCCGTATACTAGCCTGCGTCGCAGACACCCTAAACCGCCTCCAATGGTCTAGACCGACGGCTGCAACACATGCTACAGGAAAATGGTGTTCTCCATTGACATCCCAACCGGAATATCCAGAATTTCTTGGAAAAGGAAAGCGCCCAATGGCAACTTTATGTGCAAGAATACTTTTCAAAGGGTAGGCCTCTTTGGGAAAATAGAATCCTTGAGCAGATATGTTGAAATGGAACGTTGGAGAAAGATCCCAATGGAAAAGGGGTTCAATATTTGACATGATTTAGACTATTCAAATTTTAAAAAAATTTCAAAGTGGGAGTTAAAATTTCAGTATTTGACATGCTTGCAGAATATTAAGTAGCAATATTCAAGTAACCCATCGACAAATATCGTTTTTTTTTTAAGATATCAGGCCATCTTTGTAATATCCGGACAAGGATGTTCTTTGTAATGATTTACGTATGCTCTTTCTTTCCGGCTCTTACTAAGGTACGTAAAGGAAAAAGCTATTTGAAAGAACAAAAAAAGGTTTTCCTTACAGAAATTGATCACAAGAATATGCAACAACAACAACAATTATAATCTTTAATTTCTTAATCAAGTTTTTCAAGAAGTGCACTCAGGGATAAATGAATAATCTATTACAATTGCTTGCAATCCAAACAAGTTTTACTAGAGAAACGACATGTGAAGTATGATTTTTCCTTTCTTCAAGGTCTATTTTTCTTCCCGATTAAAAAAGGTACAATTTTCGCCGTACGTATTGGCCTCAGCAATTAGCTAAAGAGGCTTGAAGTGTAGGTTCTCAAAATTGATTAAATTCGGGAAGTTGTTATCAAACTAAATTTGGGAGCCCTGCGTTGACGGTGCATTTTTATTCTTATCAGAAGTCGGCGTTTGATTTTTGATTTTTTACAGTATCAACACACTTAAGAAATGAAAATCATATATGAAAACTGCAGAGTGAAGAATAATATGAAAGAAGATCATCGTAGTTACAGACGCAAATTTTGTAGTTGCGGAAAGAAAGCCTGAAAAAATTTTACGGGATTCGAAACCTTGACCTCTGCGATGCCGGTGAAGCGATCTTACGATTTGAGCTAACAAGCCAACTGGGAGCAGGTCATTGAACAGGTAATCAATCTTACACAAAAATTGTTTTTCGTTTAGTTCTTCTCGCTTCTACAGAAATATGTACAAGTTGTTCAAAGTTTTCATACCGGTAAAAATGTAAGGTCTGCCACCCCTTTTATGGGAAGAACACAACTAAGAAGAAAACCCAGTGGAAAATAAAACAACCCAGTGACGTTTTATCCGAGAACCCAGTGAAGGTATAGATTCCATTGGATCTGTTACAGAGGGGGGTCAAGGATATAAAGGCGCGATCCATATACAAGAAGTAGGGGATCATGGCTTTTAGTTCTGTTAGCCATCGTTAGCTATGCACTCGCCTTCAGTTTGGCTCTTCCATTCAACAAAAATGGAAAAAAATGAAGTAACTCCGAAGTGAAAGGATTTGCCAATGAATTTCAAGCAGAACCAACCGAAGGGGAAGATAAGGAAGGCTCATGCCAGCGTAAAACATGTGATTATGTCATCCACCCGGGGAACCGGTGTCAAAAGTAACTTTAACCAGTATGGTTGTCAGCGGTGAGTGTTTCTTATTACGGAAAGTCTCTGGTTTAAGCGAGCATCTGAAATTACCTTAGATACACTCTAAATCAAAAAGATCTGTTTTAGCCCAAATATATAGATTTAGCCAAGGCTAAAAGCGAAGCTCCCGTTAATAAATTTATTATTTAAATCAAACAATAAACTTGTAATCCACAAATCAGTTAACTTAAGGGCAAATTCACGCGACTTTTGAGGGAAAGACTAAGTGATTTTAGAGTTAAACATCGTACATCGAGTTGATAGCCATATAAAACACCCAAAAAATAGCAATCATCTTCGATCACATTCAAGAGCTATAATGGCTCTTGATCACAGTAGATTAGACCTGGAAAACAAATTCTTGGAAAACAAATCAGGCCAAAGGTGTTGCTTTCGACAAGTTTACTTTACAAAATCTTGCCAACAAATCCGGGGGTGTGTAAACCAACCTTTTATACTTTTTATGCATCCCATCTGAGATGAAACAGTACTGTTTATCATACAGACCTCGACAGAATGCAGTATTTCACAATTTTTCAAGACAAATTGCACTCAGTCAATATTGAGGACGATCAATTGCGGGCTTTTAGCGAAACCGTTCAAAAAATCTCCAAAATTACCTATACGG
The DNA here is from genome assembly GCA_964035525.1 of Porites cylindrica. NCBI lineage: Eukaryota > Metazoa > Cnidaria > Anthozoa > Scleractinia > Poritidae > Porites > Porites cylindrica. Next base: position 42,254,701 of record OZ037777.1, on the reverse strand, counting down.
CCAGCCAGTTCTCACTTTTAATGAACGCCAAATTTGCAGTGAACATTAATAGAGTTACGCTTCAACATAATAAATAATTTATTATGTTTATTTTTTTATTTAAGGGTTTTATAACGATGTGTAATCAAAAAACGCTTGATACGCGCGCAATTTTGCGATAACTTTTGCAAGCGATGTTCATGAACGACTGAAAACGAACGGCACAGCGATTAAAATTGCAAGAGAGACTACTAACAATCACTGAAAGAAATATAATTCGGTGAAACATTTACAGAGACAATTTTCATTCACGAAGACAAGTATTAAAGCGTTTCTAAAAATCGTGAGTCTTAAAGCTTAAAGCTTAATAAGTTTATGTTTTAAGCCGGCCTCCCGGTGTTTGCTTTTCTCAAAGATGAACTCGAGGCTAGAAAATCGCTCAAAGTTTTCTTTCTACAGCCAGATTTATAACTAAATATTCTTCGGAACGCTTTCTTTCTATTCGCGGTGAGAAAATATACCTTAAGGCTTTTTAAAGTTCTGCACGTTTATATCAAACCTGGTACTAGGTCAGATCATTGTCTAAAATCTTACAAACGTGCATAAACTTGCTGCATAAACTGTGCTCGACTACATGAAATTAGATATAAAAAAAAAATCAAACATCAAATACAATCGTTACTAAGGCTTACCATTCGAGATGTAACACCTGAAAGCTACCGAGTGACGCGAGAATAAATGGAGAATTTTGAATTCTCTTTACGCATGAAGTAAGGTGAAAAACGAAAACGATGCCATCCAAGATCGGATTTCCGACTTTGACAAGCGACGGATCTCTCAACCAAAAAACCAATAAACAAACTATCCATGAATAACAGAAGACTCTTGATAGCAGCCGTATTTCATTTTGTACATCCAGTGGAAAAAGACAGTTAAAAACATCACAAGTTGACACAAAACTCTGTCAGCTTCAGCTGTCAAAGTAAACAAGTTTCAAGGTGCTGCATACATTTTCCGCATATACTCATCTGTCAAATTTTGACCAATCAGAGCATAAAAATTGGGCGTAGAGCGTGACAACGCGTCAGCTGGGTAAGAAAAGGTCTCCCCGCCTGTATTTTTAAATAACTGGCTGAATTTTCGCGTCCATCGTTAGTTTGGAATCAAAATCTTAATAGTGCAGGGCCATCGTAACATAAACACAACATATTTCATATAAATTTTAAAAAAATAAACTTGAGCCTGCGATCATTTGAAAACCAGTAACTTGTCAGCGGATAACTTCAAAAAAGTACTCGATCTCGATGGGTCGACACCTGAGCCCGCCATACGGTCAGGTGGTACTGGTCAGCGAATACCTTGTTTTGACAGCTGTCAATTGATCACAACATTCAGGTACAATCAGTTTCCTCCTGGGCTCCCAAAGTAGTTAGAAAGTGTGAAAGTAAACATTGGTTGTCCTGTGGTGCGGACGGACGGTCGGTGTACGGTCACGTGATTACCAAATTTTCTGGGATGGGTAGATTTAATAAGCTATGGGGCTCAACTCACGCGCGCGCGAAGCGCGTGGAGCTCCGCTAAAAATAGGGCCGTTTCGGTGAGTAAAATACGGTCCTATTTTTGAGTTTAATTTGGCTCCCTTAAATCAGGGCCAATACAGTCCAATCAGCCTGGGATAATTTGGTCCTAGGGCTGAAATGGGCGCCACCGTGGGCTGGAATAGTTTTTTGATATAGTTTTCTTGGCCTAAATTGTGTTCAAATTGCTCCAGGAAGGGCGGAATCAGACTTTGACCTGCAGGGCTGAATTGACACTTTGGGACTGAAAGAGATCTTTTCAATTGTCAATGTAAAGGCAGAGGTTGCATTACAGATGCTAAAAAGTAAAATAGAATGATTTTAAATAGGAAGCAATTTTTATCAATTTGGAGCCACCCGGCAGATAAAGGCTCATCTGAGAGAGCATTTAAAGCAGAAGCCACAGTCCCTCGTACCGAAGGCTTTTGCTCCAAGGGAAACATTAGGTGACGTACTGACCAGAGCACCCTGGAATGGTGTTTCCACCGGTGAGGACACTGACCCCGAGGCAGACGGCAGAGACACCATGAAGGGGTTCAAAGACTGGATAACTGCTTCACATGCTGCTTTTTAGCTATACCCTCGGCCATGGTTAAACTGGGGTTGACTATGAATAGTGATGTCAAGGTGGGTGGCGCTGACATTGTTGCAGTTGATGTGAGGTTGGATGTAGAGGTTGAAGCACACCCTTGACGTGGGAAGCCAGAGGGCCCCAACCTACGTGCTGTCATTTTGGGTCGTAAGGGACGGTGCATTGTGCTATGGGAAAACAGTGGCAGTGGCATTATGGCTGATGGGTGCCATGGAATTATCATCATAGTCTCCAAAAATAGGCAGAACAACAATAATGTAGGACCGAAATGCCCTCAAATTCTAGGATAAAATTCCTAACACGAATTTTGAAGGATGTTGTCAGCTAATGCCATGGAATAATACCGCTCACAGCTGATACTGACAAAATTAGACACTGACGTACAATGTGACAAGATAAAGTTATCATATTAATAAGCGTTGGGCTTATCTACACAGCCTAATGTTGTTACCTATACCAAATTATACATGAATTGAGGGCATAAATACGCCAAGTGTTATCGTAACATGGCCAACAAAAAATAAATACATCGTTGATGGGCCATTCACCATTATAGGGCCAACCCACATATTAAATTCGACAGATACAATAAGTAAGACACTATGTAATGAAAACACCGTTAGAAGTAAATCACATACATGTTGCCCAGTTCTGAGGATTACAAAGCAAAGAGATGCCTTTTAATATAGCACCCTATAGTAACTCTAATATAAACAATACTGCCCGTGAACAACATCATGTAACAGGACTTGACGATTAAGGGACTGTAGTTCCAAATGTTCTCAAACAAATACAAGCTAGAGGTCGTCAAAAAGTGCTTCCAGCATCCTATTAAACGGGCGGCCTTTCTGTTTAATTCCACCAGAGGCAAACCCCTGCTGTGTTGCCACCGAGGAATGATCATGGCCTGAAATTTGGAAACAAAAAAGCCAAAAGAGTAAAATCAAGAGGGATGGATGATGACGCGTTGAACACATGCACAAAAACATAAAGTTATTCCCAGGCTTTTAACTTCCAAAAGAAAGCCGAAAAGAAACTGGGGAACACTAATTTACTGCAGTCAAATTTGATGTAATCGGTAAACGATGAGGTGAAGAGAACGGCTTGCGTTTGGCGAGTGTTTCACTGGAGCGTCTTTGAAAGGTATTCAGTTCGGTGAATTTTGTTGTCTTTGAAAGCAAAAGCCTCAAAGGATTCAATTCGTAAAGGGCCAGAAAATTATGCAGATTGAGAGTACTACATTTGGTCTTTAATTTTCGACAGAGCCGACCATGGACTATGATCTCAGATGGAAACAGTGGCCTGCAGAAGAGATCAGTGGTTTTGCATGGGCTGAAAGCAAGGTCACTATGGCAGATTTTTGTACTTCTCTTGAAGATTTTTGACAGTGAAAACCCCTTTGATTACAATTCGCTCAGCTCCAAGACCCTTTGCAGTTTCAACCTTTTGTCAAAACTAACAATCTTGGACCGACGGCGACCACCAGCTTTTTCTAAGGGATCGATTGAACAATAATTTAATCCATACATTTTACGTTTAGTAAACTGAGAGCATGTGACTGCATGATCATTGATGCGTCGAGGGGGGCAATGTTCCCATATTTCTGGCCATGTTTACAAACGCCCACCATCGCACACGAATACGACAGTCTGCAAATCAGGGTCACCCAATAAATACACTGAAAACACTTTTTAGGCTATCCAGAGTACTTTTAGATCTCTAGAAATGCATTTTATGCTGCGGTATAAAATTTGTGTATGTTCGGTCATCCTAGGGCAACTTAAGTTAGCCTGCGCAGTAGCAGGCGCTTGGAAAGTAGTGCGCAAAAGAGAAAACGGCTGCTACGCAGGATAAACGTAAGTCTTTTTTGAATTATTAGGGCTTCAGAACTACTTTCCCGAAAATGTTAGATACAAATTAACGTTTGACGAAAGTGAAAATTTTTCTAATCCCTCTCTCCATCGCATTTTTGAATCCGAAAATTTTAGGTTTTCTTCTTACGACGAAAAATAGCTAAACTGGCCTGGGGAGTGAGATGTGAAAAATTAAACTTCAGAAAATCAGTCGTGGGGAATTTATTATTTTTAGGGAAAACTGAACATGAAAGGAACAGTCACCTACAAATTTTTAGCCGTCCTCAAGTAATAGAAAATGTTAAGCAATATTTGCTTTTCCGAACAGACATTTTACAGACAACAGTCGTTGGGTGCCCCTGGCAAGCTATAATCCACCAAGTCTAATAGTTCCCTTATTACAACCTTAGGAGATCGCGAACTCAGATCATTTCTCCCGATCTCCAGAATAATGATCCCAGAAAGTGGGTCGTTAGCAAATTTAAGGCGGAATTCCTGGGCTAATCGCGGGACGGTCATACTCAAACCACGGATGCCATAAAGCGAAACGTTCGCAGTTTCACTTAAATTAAAATCCACAGCGGCATGGTTATCGAATTTGCATCGCAAATCAGTACGAAGCCTCTTAACAAAAGAATGACCCGCAATATTTAAAGTACAGTTGGTATAGTCGAAGCCATGGGACAAAAGAGTGAGGGGGGACTGGAAAATATAATATAAACATTAAAGCGTAAGCTTATAATAATTCCTCAAAATGGCGCGGAAATAGCACAAATGTGTGGATCCGAAAAGCTGCCGATAGGGAAAAAGCCCAAATAGCTGACAGGATCTCGAAAGCCAAGGATTGGAAAAATAATAGGCCATTTGCATGATGGCGTCATTTTTAATACTACGACCATAATCCTTCAGGTTTTTGCTTTCTTGTGCAAATTAGCGCTTTTGTTAAAAAACGAAAAGAATTCTGGTCGTAGTTAAGTAAAATGACGCCATCGTGCAAATGGCCTATTGTAACAGCCTGACTAAGTTAAAGCGTGAATTTATTTGCATCATTCATAAGCATGGCCGTCTTTTTCAGCTTTATACCGGACTTCCCTTCTTTGCAAACCGTTTTGAGTTTTGAGTTTTGTCTGTTTACAAGAATGCAGGTAAACTGAGGCGACTATTAAATTGACGAAATAGTCGAAGTCTGTCTGTCAACACAGCGTGAATGAATTAGCATTTTTTCTGGGTATGAGTCGCTGGCCTCTCAGAGCCCCTAACTCATTATAGTCTATTCTGTGGCCAATTATCGACCCCATCTTAGTCACTTTTGGGCAAATGTAATTTTCGCGATCCTTACTTAGTCACTTTGTATTTATGTATCTACCTTATATAGAATGAAGAACACTTTACTTTTCACCTACAGTAAAAACATTCTGGTACGTTTGCTAACCGTAAATGTGAAGAACTTTCTTACCCCAAAAATCCGAAAATGTGCGACCCCATTCTAGTAACTCCATTGAAAAAGCGATCCTATTATAGTCAACCCAGTCGTAAAAATGCGACCCCATCTAGCGGAACCTCCCTATTAGCTTCTTATAAGGAAGTATTCCCCCCCCCGGGTACACGTGCACCGACATAATTTATGCCATGTAAGTTTGTTCCAAGGTTGTTATTTTTGTTACCAAATTACTACTGTAGGTACTAAGTAAAAAATCTCAAAAACTTCCTTAATGCAATAAAAGATTTTATTTCATTCCAGAAAATTTGGACAGCGAAGTTTACAGTAGTATATGTTATCGACACAGGATACTATCAAGAGGTAAATTAAGCCGTTTTACTGTTCGCTTTGTTGTTTTGTCAATCTCCATCAAACGCATATTTGTGAAAATCTGAAAAAGGAAGAGATGTTGAAAAATTAGTTAACTGACGTTAGTGAAAAAAAAAACAGTTTTATTCAATTTATAGTGGTAAATTGTTTTTCAACACTTATTTTGAATAAATTCAGTCTAGAAAGAGACGTTGAGTACGTTAATGAGCCGAAAACGTTTTGAATAATATAACTATGTATCGGATTCGGCCTTCCTGGTTTATGAAGGATTATGTAGATCTCAAAGGGTGTTATAGGGGAAATTTATGTCGTCATACTCAACCAACTAACAGAAAGAAAACAACAACAACAATAGACGCACAACGGAAACAAAACATTGGTGCTCGCTAAGTTTTGTTTATGCACTATGAAAACTTTATAACACTGAAAAATTTCAACACTACTTAGATTCATTGACCTATGTTGTATTAATAACTGCCAAAAGGAGACTTTGAAGTAACAAATATTATTCCAAAGTGACAGAGACGTTAATATTTTATTAATCATCACTAAAACCCGACCAGGCGAGTTTCAAATTACTACTGACGAGTGAGCTCGGCTTAAGTTTGTAATTTGAACAAAAATTAGAAACGGTCATTCTTCAGCCATTATAAGTAATCATAGTTTTAACAATTGTCGTAAAATTAAATCATAAAGCGTGTATAGATATTTGACAGTCACATAGTAGTTAGTAAAAACGAAGACAGGACTTATTCAGTATCATCCCATCATCACTGTATGTAGGACCAATTACGAGATAGCTGAGCTTAAATTTCATTCTCAACGAACATGTAGGTGTACTTACCATGTTTCAACATTTATTTGCCATTAACCGCGACGACCTCCACGTCTTCCACGTCTTCGCCCTCTACGTCCTCTTTGTCCTCTACGTCCACGTCGACCACCTCTACGTCCTCGACGACCACCACGTCGACGGCCTCTACCTCCGCGACGACCACCACGTCTACGTCGAAAACGACGCGTTACTCTTCGAATCACTCGGCGGACGGGTCGTCGGACACGACGAACTACTCGCCGAGCAACTCGTCGGAACCGAATAGGGGCGGGATCTGAAAAATCGTTTGCTTGACTGAGTAAAGGGTTTTCATCTTCGTCTTCATTCTCCGCAACTTCGCCGTCACTATCTTCTCCTTGCACTTCGTCAACAGCATTTTCGTCTTCGTCTTCTTCATCTTCATCGTCTTCAATATCGTCGTTTTCATTGTCTGCATCTTCGTCCGGGTTTTCATCTTCATCTTCTAATTCTCCGTCGTCATCTTCATCTAGCACGTATGTCAGTTCTCCATCACTAAAACCAAATCAATTGATTGCAATGCTGAAGTAGGAATTTAAAGTACTCTTCACTTATTTGAACGAATTATGTGATTAACATTTACAATGCAAAACCGGCCTTTATAGGAAGTTATTTCCGAAAGATAGCTCAGAAATGCTCAAACCTGAAACTTAAAGAAAATTGTTCCTAAAACAAATGTTAAAGTATGTGACCCCCGGCCCCATGTTGCTGACTTATTCACGTTTTTTTTTTAAGCTACACTGTTTTAATTTTACGTGTCGTAACATTTTTTTTTGTCTTACCCTTTACGTTGTTCTGCCTGGAATTCGTTGGCAATTTCATTCATTTCATTGTTAATTGATTTTTCTGCATTTTCGTTGAATGGAAGAGCCAAGCTGAAGGCCAGCACATAGCCAACCAAGGTTAACAGGATTAAAGTCTTCATCGTTCAGCCTTATCCCGACTTCTACTCCGTGGAGCACAGAATCGAACTTTTATATCTTTGGTGGGACCTTTCTTAAGCATGCTATATTGATATTGTAAATATTAACCATCGACTTACGTTCACATGAAAATACTCAACACATATTGTGAACATCAAACCCCGAAATTCCAAATTTAACATCTATTAGTGCATAGCTTGCTAAATTTAATATTCTGAAAACCCACACTTGAAGCCTATACCTAGAGGCGATAAGTATGGCGGAAATTGTACAGTGAAAATGTTCCTTAATCAGTTGTTGTTGATGTTTTGTTTTGTTGTTGTTAATATGATTGTTTTTCCCCCAACTGATTTTCCTGCCATAGAGAAGATACTCTGCAAATTTTATTTCAGTCTGTTTGTTAGCAGGTTTTATTTGCCCTTTGGAACTCAACAATTTAAAATGCTAAAAAATAATGTTTTTCATTCCATTACTGGGTGAGATTGCGGACTACTCTCATGGTCTATTTCTGTGAAGAATACATCTTTTTCAAAAAGTATTTTCAAGAATGAAAGTACGTGCATATCCTAGTTCCGCCTTGATCGTCAGTATGATATCGGCCAAGGATAGTCTAATATGTGACTGACTAACAGTACTTGTTGATGTACCCTTGAGAGGCTCTGGGATTTACAAAGGATCCCATACTTCGTGTTTAAAGCTCCCCTTGGCGTATGGAGAAAGTATTGCGATTTCTTTGATTTACCATTGTTTTATTATTGCGATTTGCCTCCAGTGCATGTCCGCTTTTAATATACATGTATCTGCTCATTAGGAAAAAAAGACCCTATTTTCCACCAATACGTCGAATAAAGACTTTATCCTTTCAAGAGTATCCTCCCAAATAAAGTTGACACAGAGTCTTAAACGCTGTGAGACTAAGGGGTGATGTAGATAAGTCACGTTGAGACCCAATTACACTTCTTTCCTGGTAATTGTTGGGATAAATGCACATATTAAGTCTGTTTAACAGGTTAAAAATGACCTCACTGCACCCGAGTGAGTGTGGCATAGTCCAAAAGTATTCTATTATAAATGTTAGAATTCTAGTCTTTTTGGTTACTATTATGTATTAACTCTTTCCTTAAAGGCGTAGATAAAAGTATTGTGAGGTTATCTACCCTGAAAAAGTTAAAAACAAGTTCACAAACAGTAGACAAAAATCAGGGCTGACTTAAAAAGATCAAGTGGTCCATTATGTGGAACACTCGTCAGTTAAGTCTGTTTGGTCACTATTTGGATGATTTTTTTGGACGCATTTTAATCAAAGCAGGCATGATAGCATCATAATTATTTATCTCATGTGAAATGGCTTTCAATTTAATTTTGACTCATTCTATTTATTTTTAATTCCAAAAAAGAACCCTACCGTTCAAAATATTTGTAACATTGCTGACAAATGGATGTAGAGAGCAATAATATAGCATCAATTCCAAGCAAAGCGTTTAATTATTGTATTTTAAAATTGTCATTGATTCATTGATTAAGTCATATATTTCAATTTTTTAAAAAGTTAACTTTCTTGTAGGCAGCTAAGTTCAGTCCTGGAAAGAAAGAGTATTAGACTGAAAGGCTTGAACCTAGCGTGCCCGTGCAAGATAGTACAACGTTGATTTTCTTACCCAGCAACTTTTAATAGAGAGCGTTAATTTTGCACCTGATATACTGCGTTTTTGTATGCTGCGAAGGGGATATTGATATATTATAACAGAGTTGCCCCCTTCGATCTCCTGGCAGTATTACCGAGCGTGTCTGCCCTGTTGTCATGTTGGTCGTCTTGCAAGATTTCGATCTCGTATCGTGATCAATAATAAGGTATTTGAGTCATCCTTTACTCTCCCGCCGGCTTTATTCGCGCCCACTTGATGTTGAAGGACACTCTTGAAAAATATAAAGACAGTCATTCACACTGCTCTTAGGGGAGGACAGTCCATGTAATAAAAGGACATTTTACGGAACATGAAACTGCTCATCACAATAATGTCAGAGAGGAAAAAACAGCAGCTCAATATTGTCGAAATCTCAGAGTTTCTGAAGTTAGATCAGCTATTTATTCATATATGGACACCGCTAAGAGGTTTAAGAGGTTGAAGTGCGTCCTTAATTTCGTGTGCTAAAGCTATTTGAAATAGTAAAAAAAAAAAATCAAAACAAAAAAAGACGAAGAAGAAGGAGAAGCAGAAGAAGAAGAAGAAGAAGAAGAAGAAGAAGAAGAAGAAGAAGAAGAAGAAGAAGAAGAAGAAGAAGAAATTCCTCACAGAAATATACCGGAGCAATACACCAGCGCTGACTAAAATTGAAAAGGTTTTTCAATACAAAATGATAGAATGAATTAAGAGTTTATTATGTTTGACATCCTTTAACTGCATGCACGCAATGTTAGAATGATTTTCGTTTGTGAGTTGCTTCTCACAAGGAAACAAAAAATAAAATGAAGATTAATTTATTTTATAAAGTCATAATATGATGCAACGTCAACGCGCATGATGATTATGCAAAAGAAAGACGCAAAGCATGTAATCTATCCAAGAAGAGGTACATTATACCATAAGGTCAATTTTGTTGGTACAGCACGAGCGAAGAGGGCTCTATTCTCTCCTTGGTAGCTCAGGAAGTAGCGTGCGAATCCTTGGCCTAAAATTATCTTTATTTTCCAGGACAATTAAATTTGTACTTTACACAATCTTTTTGTCAGATATAACGAGAATAACTCTCATATTGGGGACTGCTAAAGAATTACAGCTGCAAAGTGAAAAAAAATATGGCAGCTGATATCATTATCGTGATGATTTTGCAATATCGTTGCTTGTTTTTAAGAGAAAGAATATTTATTAATAGCCCAAGACTAACTCCAAAACTAAAAATTATTTCACAGGCCTAGTATTATACTTTTGTACTGACATTAAGACCAGCAGAAATTCCATTTCCACGAAAAACGTACTTAGACAGTCATGACTATGTTGAAAATTACACCTAACTAACCCGTAAAAACGACTTTAACCCGGGTCCGCAGTATTGATCGAAAACTTTTAACCGGGTGATGGGTTCCTGACATGGGCCTTAAAAATGGATGTAAGTAACTACATTTTTCAGATTGATAAATTATAAAGACAAACAAAAAGTCGACACCATATACTATTTTATCGCTTCATGTCAAGAACTTTTCCTCAAACAAAGAGAAAGTGGTTTCAATATTGAGGTAGCCGGAATCAACAGCACTTTACAGGCGAAATTTCAATTCCTTGTCATCATGGCATGAGTTTTACTCAGTTTGTATCCCTGCTTATCAATGCCAGGTTAGACTTATTAAGGTGATGATACCTTATTCTGAACCACATGATCTTATCCGGCAATTCAAACCCATTCAAACTTTGACAGTTTGGTTTGAGAGGAAAAACTACCATTAAAAGGAAAATTCAGTAATTTAAACTTCACCTGGGGAAACGAGAGTAGTTAAAAATATCTACAAATATGTGAAAAATGCATCCTGGTGGGTATAAGCCAATAAAATATATAGAGATTACTTCATGGGCAGGCCGCGCGTACGGGATTTTCTCACGAGTTGGTGATGTATCAGAAATCTCACTTGCTCGCTGTGCTCGCTCGTTCAATTTCTGATACAAACAATGAAGCACGTATTCACTCACGTTGACTCAAACAGATTCACTCAGTATTTATGAAATGAAAATAATGTACAATGACCCAATTAGTATTGTCAAAACCACCAAAGGGAAAACCCTTATATATTTAGATTAGACAAAGTTTGATTTGTCTTAGAAATTAGACTGTTCACATTCCCTTATTTTCCCGCAAAATCATCGTCATCGATCAACAATCGTTACCGGAGGCTATTTTTATTTCAAAGGGATCGAGCTGAGGGGTGGTAGGCGTCGGGCTTTACAAGCTGGACTCTGTTCCTTTGAAACTAAGATGGCCGTCGGGTAACATCTCGACTATCTTCCGAACAAAAGATAGGTGACTATATGAAAAGTCTAATTTGAAACTAACCTAAGAGATTGAAGTATATCCTCCCCTTCGTAATGAAGCTTTCTGAAATATCACAGTGACGAGACACGGAAATATTAATCCAGACCACATTTTTTTTATAAATTGAAAGAATAACTTCGGTCAAAAAGGTATACATCTATAAAATGAAAAAGGAATTTGGAATTCATGACTTATTTGATTTCCGTTCTATGTGTACTCCTACCATACAAGAACGAAATTAACTGAAGATAGTTGCCTAATGGAGCGTCGATAAATATGTTATATAATTAATTATCTAAAAGAAATTTCATGACGCACATGTATATTATCCAGGTAAAAGGGAAGGGCCTATTGGGATGTTAATTGATTGCCCCTTTCCGGTTCTGTGAGGAAATTATTCCGTCATGCAAGGTAGCGCATCCACATAGTGGTTCTTTTTTTACCATTCCTGCTGGAACTGGGATTTATAAATGCTCGCTCTTGAGGATAGGAGTACCCGGAGTAAAGAGGAGAGAACCAACAACAAACTCAACCCGCATAATTATGGCGTTGACGCCTAAAATTGAACCCGGGCCACACTGGTGGAAAGCGAGAGCTCTCAACATTGGGCCATCCCTTTCTCCCCCACGCAATGAAATCAAGCGACTGACTCGTCCTCAGTCGTCTCTCTTGAGAAAGGAGAGAAGCGCGAGGGGTGATGGGAAGGAGGAAAGGGGAACGGAGATCTCTGTCTATTCTGTGGCCAATTATCGACCCCATCTTAGTCACTTTTGGGCAAATGTAATTTTCGCGATCCTTACTTAGTCACTTTGTATTTATGTATCTACCTTATATAGAATGAAGAACACTTTACTTTTCACCTACAGTAAAAACATTCTGGTACGTTTGCTAATCGTAAATGTGAAGAACTTTCTTACCCCAAAAATCCGAAAATGTGCGACCCCATTCTAGGAACTCCATTGAAAATGCGACCCCATTATAGTCAACCCAGTCAATAATTTATGCCATGTAAGATTGTTCCAAGGGTGTTATTTCTGTTACCAAATTACTACTGTAGGTACTAAGTAAAAAATCTCAAAAACTTCCTTAATGCAATAAAAGATTTTATTTCATTCCAGAAAATTTGGACAGCGAAGTTTACAGTAGTATATGTTATCGACACAGGATACTATCAAGAGGTAAATTAAGCCGTTTTACTGTTCGCTTTGTTGTTTTGTCAATCTCCATCAAACGCATATTTGTGAAAATCTGAAAAAGGAAGAGATGTTGAAAAATTAGTTAACTGACGTTAGTGAAAAAAAAAAAACAGTTTTATTCAATTTATAGTGGTAAATTGTTTTTCAACACTTATTTTGAATAAATTCAGTCTAGAAAGAGACGTTGAGTACGTTAATGAGCCGAAAACGTTTTGAATAATATAACTATGTATCGGATTCGGCCTTCCTGGTTTATGAAGAATTATGTAGATCTCAAAGGGTGTTATAGGGGAAATTTATGTCGTCATACTCAACCAACTAACAAAAAGAAAACAACAACAACAACAAACACACGACGGAAACAAAACATTGGTGCTCGCCAAGTTTTGTTTATGCACTATGAAAACTTTATAACACTGAAAAATTTCAACACTCTTTAGATTCATTGACCTATGTTATATTAATAACTGCCAAAAGGAGACTTTGAAGTAACAAATATTATTCCAAAGTGACAGAGACGTTAATATTTTATTAATCATCACTAAAACCCGACCAGGCGAGTTTCAAATTACTGACGAGTGAGCTCGGCTTAAGTTTGTAATTTGAACACAAATTAGAAACGGTCATTCTTCAGCCATTATAAGTGATCATAGTTTTAACAATTGTCGTAAAATTAAATCATAAAGCGTGTATAGATATTTAACAGTCACATAGTAGTTAGTAAAAACGAAGACAGGACTTATTCAGTATCATCCCATCATCACTGTATGTAGGACCAATTACGAGATAGCTGAACTTAAATTTCATTCTCAACGAACATGTAGGTGTACTTACCAAGTTTCAACATTTATTTGCCATTAACCGCGACGACCTCCACGTCTTCCACGTCTTCGCCCTCTACGTCCTCTTCGTCCTCTACGTCCACGTCGACCACCTCTACGTCCTCGACGACCACCACGTCGACGGCCTCTACCTCCGCGACGACCACCACGTCTACGTCGAAAACGACGCGTTACTCTTCGAATCACTCGGCGGACGGGTCGTCGGACACGACGAACTACTCGCCGAGCAACTCGTCGGAACCGAATAGGGGCGGGATCTGAAAAATCGTTTGCTTGACTGAGTAAAGAGTTTTCATCTTCGTCTTCATTCTCCGCAACTTCGCCGTCACTATCTTCTCCTTGCACTTCGTCAACAGCATTTTCGTCTTCGTTCTTCATCTTCATCGTCTTCATTATCGTCGTTTTCATCGTCTGTATCTTCGTCCGGGTTTTCATCTTCATCTTCTAATTCTCCGTCGTCATCTTCATCTAGCACGTATGTCAGTTCTCCATCACTAAAACCAAATCAATTGATTGCAATGCTGAAGTAGGAATTTAAAGTACTCTTCACTTATTTGAACGAATTATGTGATTAACATTTACAATGCAAAACCGGCCTTTAAAGGAAGTTATTTCCGAAAGATAGCTCAGAAATGCTCAAACCTGAAACTTAAAGAAAATTGTTCCTAAAACAAATGTTAAAGTATGTGACCCCCGGCCCCATGTTGCTGACTTATTCACGTTTTTTTTTTTAAGCTACACTGTTTTAATTTTACGTGTCGTAACATTTTTTTTTGTCTTACCCTTCACGTTGTTCTGCCTGGAATTCGTTGGCAATTTCATTCATTTCATTGTTAATTGATTTTTCTGCATTTTCGTTGAATGGAAGAGCCAAGCTGAAGGCCAGTACATAGCCAACCAAGGTTAACAGGATTAAAGTCTTCATCGTTCAGCCTTATCCCGACTTCTACTCCGTGGAGCACAGAATCGAGCTTTTATATCTTTGGTGGGACCTTTCTTAAGCATGCTATATTGATATTGTAAATATTAACCATCGACTTACGTTCACATGAAAATACTCAACACATATTGTGAACATCAAACCCCGAAATTCCAAATTTAACATCTATTAGTGCATAGCTTGCTAAATTTAATAATTCTGAAAACCCACACTTGAAGCCTATACCTAGAGGCGATAAGTATGGCGGAAATTGTACAGTGAAAATGTTCCTTAATCAGTTGTTGTTGATGTTTTGTTTTGTTGTTGTTAATATAATTGTTTTTTTTCCCCAACTGATTTCCTTGCCATAGAGAAGATACTCTGCAAATTTTATTTCAGTCTGTTTGTTAGCAGGTTTTATTTGCCCTTTGGAACTCAACAATTTAAAATGCTAAAAAATGTTTTTCATTCCATTACTGGGTGAGATTGCGGACTACTCTCATGGTCTATTTCTGTGAAGAATACATCTTTTTCAAAAAGTATTTTCAAGAATGAAAGTACGTGCATATCCTAGTTCCGCCTTGATCGTCAGTATGATATCGGCCAAGGATAGTCTAATATGTGACTGACTAACAGTACTTGTTGATGTACCCTTGAGAGGCTCTGGGATTTACAAAGGATCCCATACTTCGTGTTTAAAGCTCCCCTTGGCGTATGGAGAAAGTATTGTGATTTCTTTGATTTACCATTGTTTAATTATTGCGATTTGCCTCCAGTGCATGTCCGCTTTTAATATACATGTATCTGCTCATTAGGAAAAAAAGACCCTATTTTCCACCAATACGTCGAATAAAGACTTTATCCTTTCAAGAGTATCCTCCCAAATAAAGTTGACACAGAGTCTTAAACGCTGTGAGACTAAGGGGTGATGTAGATAAGTCACGTTGAGACCCAATTACACTTCTTTCCTGGTAATTGTTGGGATAAATGCACATATTAAGTCTGTTTAACAGGTTAAAAATGACCTCACTGCACCCGAGTGAGTGTGGCATAGTCCAAAAGTATTCTATTATAAATGTTAGAATTCTAGTCTTTTTGGTTACTATTATGTATTAACTCTTTCCTTAAAGGCGTAGATAAAAGTATTGTGAGGTTATCTACCCTGAAAAAGTTAAAAACAAGTTCACAAACAGTAGACAAAAATCAGGGCTGACTTAAAAAGATCAAGTGGTCCATTATGTGGAACACTCGTCAGTTAAGTCTGTTTGGTCACTATTTGGATGATTTTTTTGGACGCATTTTAATCAAAGCAGGCATGATAGCATCATAATTATTTATCTCATGTGAAATGGCTTTCAATTTAATTTTGACTCATTCTATTTATTTTTAATTCCAAAAAAGAACCCTACCGTTCAAAATATTTGTAACATTGCTGACAAATGGATGTAGAGAGCAATAATATAGCATCAATTCCAAGCAAAGCGTTTAATTATTGTATTTTAAAATTGTCATTGATTCATTGATTAAGTCATATATTTCAATTTTTTAAAAAGTTAACTTTCTTGTAGGCAGCTAAGTTCAGTCCTGGAAAGAAAGAGTATTAGACTGAAAGGCTTGAACCTAGAGTGCCCGTGCAAGATAGTACAACGTTGATTTTCTTACCCAGCAATTTTTAATAGAGAGCGTTAATTTTGCACCTGATATACTGCGTTTTTGTATGCTGCGAAGGGAATATTGATATATTATAACAGAGTTTCCCCCTTCGATCTCCTGGCAGTATTACCGAGCGTGTCTGCCCTGTTGTCATGTTGGTCGTCTTGCAAGATTTCGATCTCGTATCGTGATCAATAATGTATTTGAGTCATCCTTTACTCTCCCGCCGGCTTTATTCGCGCCCACTTGATGTTGAAGGACACTCTTGAAAAATATAAAGACAGTCATTCACACTGCTCTTAGGGGAGGACAGTCCATGTAATAAAAGGACATTTTACGGAACATGAAACTGCTCATCACAATAATGTCAGAGAGGAAAAAACAGCAGCTCAATATTGTCGAAATCTCAGTGTTTCTGAAGTTAGATCAGCTATTTATTCATATATGGACACCGCCAAGAGGTTTAAGAGGTTGAAGTGCGTCCTTAATTTCGTGTGCTAAAGCTATTTGAAATAGTAAAAAAAAAAAATCAAAACAAAAAAAGACGAAGAAGAAGGAGAAGAAGAAGAAGAAGGATAAGAAGATGAAGAAGACGAAGAGGAAGAAGAAGAAATTCCTCACAGAAATATACCGGAGCAATACACCAGCGCTGACTCAAATTGAAAAGGTTTTTCAATACAAAATGATAGAATGAATTAAGAGTTTATTATGTTTGACATCCTTTAACTGCATGCACGCAATGTTACAATGATTTTCGTTTGTGAGTTGCTTCTCACAAGGAAACAAAAAATAAAATGAAGATTAATTTATTTTATAAAGTCATAATATGATGCAACGTCAACGCGTATGATGATTATGCAAAAGAAAGACGCAAAGCATGTAATCTATCAAAGAAAAGGTACATTATACCATAAGGTCAATTTTATTGGTACAGCACGAGCGAAGAGGGCTCTATTTTCTCCTTGGTAGCTCAGGAAGTAGCGTGCGAATCCTTGGCCTAAAATTATCTTCATTTTCCAGGACAATTAAATTTGTACTTTACACAATCTTTTTGTCAGATATAACGAGAATAACTCTCATATTGGGGACTGCTAAAGAATTACAGCTGCAGAATGAAAAAAAATATGGCAGCTGATATCATTATCGTGATGATTTTGCAATATCGTTGCTTGTTTTTAAGGGAAAGAATATTTATTAATAGCCCAAGACTAACTCCAAAACTAAAAATTATTTCACAGGCCTAGTATTATACTTTTGTACTGACATTAAGACCCGCAGAAATTCCATTTCCACGAAAAACGTACTTAGACAGTCATGACTATGATGAAAATTACACCTAACTAACCCGTAAAAACGACTTTAACCCGGGTCAGCAGTATTGATCGAAAACTTTTAACCGGGTGATGGGTTCCTGACATGGGACTTGAAAATGGATGTAAGTAACTACATTTTTCAGATTGTTAAATTATAAAGACAAACAAAAAGTCGACACCATATACTATTTTATCGCTTCATGTCAAGAACTTTTCCTCAAACAAAGATAAAGTGGTTTCAATATTGAGGTAGCCGGAATCAACAGCACTTTACAGGCGAAATTTCAATTCCTTGTCATCATGGCATGAGTTTTACTCAGTTTGTATCCCTGCTTATCAATGCCAGGTTAGACTTATTAAGGTGATGATACCTTATTCTGAACCACATGATCTTATCCGGCAATTCAAACCCATTCAAACTTTGACAGTTTGGTTTGAGAGGAAAAACTACAATTAAAAGGAAAATTCAGTAATTTAAACTTCACCTGGGAAAACGAGAGTAGTTAAAAATATCTACAAATATGTGAAAAATGCATCCTGGTGGGTATAAGTCAATAAAATATATAGAGATTACTTCATGGGCAGGCCGCGCGTACGGGATTTTCTCTCGAGTTGGTGATGTATCAGAAATCTCACTTGCTCGCTGCGCTCGCTCGTTCAATTTCTGATACAAACAATGAAGCACATATTCACTCACGTTGACTCAAACAGGTTCACTCAGTATTTATGAAATCAAAATAATGTACAATGACCCAGTTAGTATTGTCAAAACCACCAAAGGAAAAACCCTTATATATTTAGATTAGACAAAGTTTGATTTGTCTTAGAAATTAGACTGTTCACATTCTCTTATTTTCCTGCAAAATCATCGTGATCGATCAACAATCGTTACCGGAGGCTATTTTTATTTCAAAGGGATCGAGCTGAGGGGGTGGTAGGCGTCGGGCTTTACAAGCTGGACTCTGTTCCTTTGAAACTAAGATGGCCGTCGGTAACATCTCGACTATCTTCCGAACAAAAGATAGGTGACTATATGAAAAGTCTAATTTGAAACTAACCTAAGAGATTGAAGTATATCCTCCCCTTCGTAATGAAGCTTTCTGAAATATCACAGTGACGAGACACGGAAATATTAATCCAGACCACATTTTTTTTATAAATTGAAAGAATAACTTCGGTCAAAAAGATGTACATCTATAAAATGAAAAAGGAATTTGGAATTCATGACTTATTTGATTTCCGTTCTATGTGTACTCCTACCATACAAGAACGAAATTAACTGAAGATAGTTGCCTAATGGAGCGTCGATAAATATGTTATGTAATTAATTATCTAAAAGAAATTTCATGACGCACATGTATATTATCCAGGTAAAAGGGAAGGGCCTATTGGGATGTTAATTGATTGCCCCTTTCCGGTTCTGTGAGGAAATTATTCCGTCATGCAAGGTAGCGCATCCACATAGTGGTTCTTTTTTTACCATTCCTGCTGGAACTGGGATTTATAAATGCTCGCTCTTGAGGATAGGAGTACCCGGAGTAAAGAGGAGAGAACCAACAACAAACTCAACCCGCATAATTATGGCGTTGACGCCTAAAATTGAACCCGGGCCACACTGGTGGAAAGCGAGAGCTCTCAACATTGGGCCATCCCTTGCTCCCCCACGCAATGAAATCAAGCGACTGCCTCGTCCTCAGTCGTCTCTCTTGCGAAAGGAGAGAAGCGCGAGGGGTGATGGGAAGGAGGAAAGGGGAACGGAGATCTCTGTCTATTCTGTGGCCAATTATCGACCCCATCTTAGTCACTTTTGGGCAAATGTAATTTTCGCGATCCTTACTTAGTCACTTTGTATTTATGTATCTACCTTATACAGAATGAAGAACACTTTACTTTTCACCTACAGTAAAAACATTCTGGTACGTTTGCTAATCGTAAATGTGAAGAACTTTCTCACCCCAAAAATCCGAAAATGTGCGACCCCATTCTAGGAACTCCATTGAAAATGCGACCCCATTATAGTCAACCCAGTCAATAATTTATGCCATGTAAGTTTGTTCCAAGGTTGTTATTTTTGTTACCAAATTACTACTGTAGGTACTAAGTAAGAAATCTCAAAAACTTCCTTAATGCAATAAAAGATTTTATTTCATTCCAGAAAATTTGGACAGCGAAGTTTACAGTAGTATATGTTATCGACACAGGATACTATCAAGAGGTAAATTAATTAAGCCGTTTTACTGTTCGCTTTGTTGTTTTGTCAATCTCCATCACACGCATATTTGTGAAAATCTGAAAGAGGAAGAGATGTTGAAAAATTAGTTAACTGACGTTAGTGAAAAAAAAAAAACAGTTCTATTCAATTTATAGTGGTAAATTGTTTTTCAACACTTATTTTGAATAAATTCAGTCTAGAAAGAGACGTTGAGTACGTTAATGAGCCGAAAACGTTTTGAATAATATAACTATGTATCGGATTCGGCCTTCCTGGTTTATGAAGAATTATGTAGATCTCAAAGGGTGTTATAGGGGAAATTTATGTCGTCATACTCAGCCAACTAACAAAAAGAAAACAACAACAACAACAAACACACAACGGAAACAAAACATTGGTGCTCGCTAAGTTTTGTTTATGCACTATGAAAACTTTATAACACTGAAAAATTTCAACACTCTTTAGATTCATTGACCTATGTTATATTAATAACTGCCAAAAGGAGACTTTGAAGTAACAAATATTATTCCAAAGTGACAGAGACGTTAATATTTTATTAATCATCACCAAAACCCGACCAGGCGAGTTTCAAATTACTGACGAGTGAGCTCGGCTTAAGTTTGTAATTTGAACACAAATTAGAAACGGTCATCCTTCAGCCATTATAAGTGATCATAGTTTTAACAATTGTCGTAAAATTAAATCATAAAGCGTGTATAGATATTTAACAGTCACATAGTAGTTAGTAAAAACGAAGACAGGACTTATTCAGTATCATCCCATCATCACTGTATGTGGGACCAATTACGAGATAGCTGAGCTTAAATTTCATTCTCAACGAACATGTAGGTGTACTTACCATGTTTCAACATTTATTTGCCATTAACCGCGACGACCTCCACGTCTTCCACGTCTTCGCCCTCTACGTCCTCTTCGTCCTCGCCGTCCACGTCGACCACCTCTACGTCCTCGACGACCACCACGTCGACGGCCTCTACCTCCGCGACGACCACCACGTCTACGTCGAAAACGACGCGTTACTCTTCGAATCACTCGGCGGACGGGTCGTCGGACACGACGAACTACTCGCCGAGCAACTCGTCGGAACCGAATAGGGGCGGGATCTGAAAAATCGTTTGCTTGACTGAGTAAAGAGTTTTCATCTTCGTCTTCATTCTCCGCAACTTCGCCATCACTATCTTCTCCTTGCACTTCGTCAACAGCATTTTCGTCTTCGTCTTCTTCATCTTCATCGTCTTCATTATCGTCGTTTTCATCGTCTGTATCTTCGTCCGGGTTTTCATCTTCATCTTCTAATTCTCCGTCGTCATCTTCGTCTAGCACGTATGTCAGTTCTCCATCACTAAAACCAAATCAATTGATTGCAATGCTGAAGTAGGAATTTAAGGTACTCTTCACTTATTTGAACGAATTATGTGATTAACATTTACAATGCAAAACCGGCCTTTAAAGGAAGTTATTTCCGAAAGATAGCTCAGAAATGCTCAAACCTGAAACTTAAAGAAAATTGTTCCTAAAACAAATGTTAAAGTATGTGACCCCCGGCCCCATGTTGCTGACTTATTCATGTTCTTTTTTTTAAGCTACACTGTTTTAATTTTACGTGTCGGAACATTTTTTTTGTCTTACCCTTCACGTTGTTCTGCCTGAAATTCGTTGGCAATTTCATTCATTTCATTGTTAATTGATTTTTCTGCATTTTCGTTGAATGGAAGAGCCAAGCTGAAGGCCAGCACATAGCCAACCAAGATTAACAGGATTAAAGTCTTCATCGTTCAGCCTTATCCCGACTTCTACTCCGTGGAGCACAGAATCGAACTTTTATATCTTTGGTGGGACCTTTCTTAAGCATGCTATATTGATATTGTAAATATTAACCATCGACTTACGTTCACATGAAAATACTCAACACATATTGTGAACATCAAACCCCGAAATTCCAAATTTAACATCTATTAGTGCATAGCTTGCTAAATTTAATATTCTGAGAACCCACACTTGAAGCCTATACCTAGAGGCGATAAGTATGCCGGAAATTGTACAGTGAAAATGTTCCTTAATCAGTTGTTGTTGATGTTTTGTTTTGTTGTTGTTAATATGATTGTTTTTCCCCCAACTGATTTCCCTGCCATAGAGAAGATACTCTGCAAATTTTATTTCAGTCCGTTTCCTAGCAGGTTTTATTTGCCCTTTGGAACTCAACAATTTAAAATGCTAAAAAATAATGTTTTTCATTCCATTACTGGGTGAGATTGCGGACTACTCTCATGGTCTATTTCTGTGAATAATACATCTTTTTCAAAAAGTATTTTCAAGAATGAAAGTACGTGCATATCCTAGTTCCGCCTTGATCGTCAGTATGATATCGGCCAAGGATAGTCTAATATGTGACTGACTAACAGTATTTGTTAATGTACCCTTGAGAGGCCCTGGGATTTACAAAGGATCCCATACTTCGTGTTTAAAGCTCCCCTTGGCGTATGGAGAAAGTATTGCGATTTCTTTGATTTACCATTGTTTTATTATTGCAATTTGCCTCCAGTGCATGTCCGCTTTTAATATACATGTATCTGCTCATTAGGAAAAAAAGACCCTATTTTCCACCAATACGTCGAATAAAGACTTTATCCTTTCAAGAGTATCCTCCCAAATAAAGTTGACAGAGAGTCTTAAACGCTGTGAGACTAAGGGGTGATGTAGATAAGTCACGTTGAGACCCAATTACACTTCTTTCCTGGTAATTGTTGGGATAAATGCACATATTAAGTCTGTTGAAGAGGTTAAAAATGACCTCACTGCACCCGAGTGAGTGTGGCATAGTCCAAAAGTATTCTATTATAAATGTTAGAATTCTAGTCTTTTTGGTTACTATTATGTATTAACTCTTTCCTTAAAGGCGTAGATAAAAGTATTGTGAGGTTATCTACCCTGAAAAAGTTGAAAACAAGTTCACAAACAGTAGACAAAAATCAGGGCTGACTTAAAAAGATCAAGTGGTCCATTATGTGGAACACTCGTCAGTTAAGTCTGTTTGGTCACTATTTGGATGATTTTTTTGGACGCATTTTAATCAAAGCAGGCATGATAGCATCATAATTATTTATTTCATGTGAAATGGCTTTCAATTTAATTTTGACTCATTCTATTTATTTTTAATTCCAAAAAAGAACCCTACCGTTCAAAATATTTGTAACATTGGCGACAAATGGATGTAGAGAGCAATAATATAGCATCAATTCCAAGCAAAGCGTTTAATTATTGTATTTTAAAATTGCCATTGATTCATTGATTAAGTCGTATATTTCAATTTTTTAAAAAGGTAACTTTCTTGTAGGCAGCTAAGTTCAGTCCTGGAAAGAAAGAGTATTAGACTGAAAGGCTTGAACCTAGAGTGCCCGTGCAAGATAGTACAACGTTGATTTTCTTACCCAGCAACTTTTGATAGAGAGCGTTAATTTTGCACCTGATATACTGCGTTTTTGTATGCTGCGAAGGGAATATTGATATATTATAACAGAGTTTCCCCCTTCGATCTCCTGGCAGTATTACCGAGCGTGTCTGCCCTGTTGTCATGTTGGTCGTCTTGCAAGATTTCGATCTCGTATCGTGATCAATAATAAGGTATTTGAGTCATCCTTTACTCTCCCGCCGGCTTTATTCGCGCCCACTTGATGTTGAAGGACACTCTTGAAAAATATAAAGACAGTCATTCACACTGCTCTTAGGGGAGGACAGGCCATGTAATAAAAGGACATTTTACGGAACATGAAACTGCTCATCACAATAATGTCAGAGAGGAAAAAACAGCAGCTCAATATTGTCCAAATCTCAGTGTTTCTGAAGTTAGATCAGCTATTTATTCATATATGGACACCGCCAAGAGGTTTAAGAGGTTGAAGTGCGTCCTTAATTTTGCGTGCTAAAGCTATTTGAAATAGTAAAAAAAAAAAATCAAAACAAAAAAAGACGAAGAAGAAGGAGAAGAAGAAGAAGAAGAAGAAGAAGAAGAAGAAGAAGAAGACGAAGAAGAAGAAGAAGAAATTCCTCACAGAAATATACCAGAGCAATACACCAACGCTGACTAAAATTGAAAAGGTTTTTCAATACAAAATGATAGAATGAATTAAGAGTTTATTATGTTTGACATCCTTTAACTGCATGCACGCAATGTTAGAATGATTTTCGTTTGTGAGTTGCTTCTCACGAGGAAACAAAAAATAAAATGAAGATTAATTTATTTTATAAAGTCATAATATGATGCAACGTCAACGCGTATGAGGATTATGCAAAAGAAAGACGCAAAGCATGTAATCTATCCAAGAAAAGGTACATTATGCCATAAGGTCAATTTTATTGGTACAGCACGAGCGAAGAGGGCTCTATTCTCTCCTTGGTAGCTCAGGAAGTAGCGTGCGAATCCTTGGCCTAAAATTATCTTTATTTTCCAGGACAATTAAATTTGTACTTTACACAATCTTTTTGTCAGATATAATGAGAATAACTCTCATATTGGGGACTGCTAAAGAATTACAGCTGCAGAGTGAAAAAAAATATGGCAGCTGATATCATTATCGTGATGATTTTGCAATATCGTTGCTTGTTTTTAAGAGAAAGAATATTTATTAATAGCCCAAGACTAACTCCAAAACTAAAAATTATTTCACAGGCCTAGTATTATACTTTTGTACTGACACTAAGATCAGCAGAAATTCCATTTCCACGAAAAAAGTACTTAGATAGTCATGACTATGATGAAAATTACACCTAACTAACCCGTAAAAACGACTTTAACCCGGGTCAGCAGTATTGATCGAAAACTTTTAACCGGGTGATGGGTTCCTGACATGGGCCTTGAAAATGGATCTAAGTGACTACATTTTTCA
This sequence comes from Porites cylindrica, assembly GCA_964035525.1. NCBI lineage: Eukaryota > Metazoa > Cnidaria > Anthozoa > Scleractinia > Poritidae > Porites > Porites cylindrica. The sequence continues at coordinate 42,230,052 of OZ037777.1, read as the reverse complement.
GATTGTTAAATTATAAAGACAAACAAAAACACGACACCATATACTATTTTATCGCTTCATGTCAAGAACTTTTCCTCAAACAAAGATAAAGTGGTTTCAATATTGAGGTAGCCGGAATCAACAGCACTTTACAGGCGAATTTCAATTCCTTGTCATCATGGCCTTGTCATCATGGCATGAGTTTTACTGTTTGTATCCCTGCTTATCAATGCCAGGTTAGACTTATTAAGGTGATGATACCTTATTCTGAACCACATGATCTTATCCGGCAATTCAAACCCATTCAAACTTTGACAGTTTGGTTTGAGAGGAAAAACTTCAATTAAAAGGAAAATTCAGTAATTTAAACTTCACCTGGGGAAACGAGAGTAGTTAAAAATATCTATAAATATGCGAAAAATGCATCCTGGTGGGTATAAGCCAATAAAATATATAGAGATTACTTCATGGGCAGGCCGCGCGTACGGGATTTTCTCACGAGTTGGTGATGTATCAGAAATCTCACTTGCTCGCTGCGCTCGCTCGTTCAATTTCTGATACAAACAATGAAGCACGTATTCACTCACGTTGACTCAAACAGATTCACTCAGTATTTATGAAATCAAAATAATGTACAATGACCCAATTAGTATTGTCAAAACCACCAAAGGGAAAACCCTTATATATTTAGATTAGACAAAGTTTGATTTGTCTTAGAAATTAGACTGTTCACATTCCCTTATTTTCCCGCAAAATCATCGTGATCGATCAACAATCGTTACCGGAGGCTATTTTTATTTCAAAGGGATCGAGCCGAGGGGGTGGTAGGCGTCGGGCTTTACAAGCTGGACTCTGTTCCTTTGAAACTAAGATGGCCGTCGGGTAACATCTCGACTATCTTCCGAACAAAAGATAGGTGACTATATGAAAAGTCTAATTTGAAACTAACCTAAGAGATTCGAAGTATATCCTCCCCTTCGTAATGAAGCTTTCTGAAATATCACAGTGACGAGACACCAATATATTCATCCAGACCACATTTTTTTTTATAAATTGAAAGAATAACTTCGGTCAAAAAGGTGTACATCTATAAAATGAACAAGGAATTTGGAATTCATGACTTATTTAATTTCCGTTCTATGTGTACTCCTACCATGCAAGAACGAAATTAACTGAAGATAGTTACCTAATGGAGCGTCGATAAATATGTTATATAATTAATTATCTAAAAGAAATTTCATGACGCACATGTATATTATCCAGGTAAAGGGGAAGGGCCTATTAGGATGTTAATTGCTTGCCCCTTTCCGGTTCTGTGAGGAAATTATTCGGTCATGCAAACAAAGAATAATTGAATCGATTTGTAAGCAAAACTTACGACCATGTCTTAAGACATTGAAAACCAGGTTTACATGCAGTATGCTACTAACTTAACCTGAGTGGAAAGATTGCTAACATTTCTGTAAAAAAAAGAAAAAAAAAAAGAACGGTCACGTTTGGCTAAGTAACTCGAATAACCCACATTTTACGACGTCAATCGTTTTGAATCATCCGTGTGACGTCTTGACGTGGGAAGACAATTTTTTTAAAGGATGTAGAGAGAGGTATTTGAATTCTTCTTAGGAATAGATGAGGACATTGGAGACACACGTGAACAACACTACAACAACACCATAATAATAATAATAATAATAATAATAATAATAATAATAATAATAATTTTTTTTTTTTAATAATAAAAACAAAACTTTATTCATAGATTTAAAAAAATAGACTATTTACAGATTCAAGAATATGAAATATTAAAATATATACCCTATGTACATTTTTCTTGTCTACGAAAGAAAATTGTTGTAAAATGACTATCTAAAGACTACTAATAACAATTATAAAAATTATATATAATAATAATAATAATAATAATAATAATAATAATAACAATATCGTCTACAATGCAATAACTCAAACTGCACTAAATGATATTGTGTAAACAGGACCATATTTCCAGAAGTTCAAGAGGCTGAAGTGTACCCTTCCTTCCGCAAAAAAGCCATTCCTTACAGAAATATAAATAGACCAAAAATAAATAAGCTATGCCACTGATACTAGTAAATAAATAAATGAATGAATAGTGATTTTAAGGTAGCGCATCCACATAGTGGTTCTTTTTTTTTTACCATTCCTGGTGGAATTGGGATTTATAAATGCTGGCTCTTGAGGATAGGAGTACCCGGAGTAAAGCTTCTTGAAGCAAAGGAGAGAAGCAACAACAAACTCAACCCACATAATTATGGCGTTGACGCCTAGATTTGAACCCGGGCCACCCTGGTGGAAGGCGAGTGCGCTCAACATTGGGCCATCCCTTGCTCCCCCATGCAATGAAATCAAGCGAAATAAAATTGAAACAACTAAACGTAATTCGTTTGCGTGTCTTGGATAAATTTATTGTTGAATCTAAAGTTCTTTGCAAACTTTTGTCTCCAAGAAAGTGGTCTCTTTTTGAGACATCTCAAATTGAAGAGTTAAAGTTATTTGCGGATTGCCTCTTATTCAAATCACTGAAAAGGCGGCAAATGTACTTTCTCTACAAATCAACATTGTACTTGCAAGCTTGAGTTATGACGAGAATCACAGTGGAATGACTCGACTGCTATAGACTGCTATCGACTGCTATCGACTGCTACAGCGACCTTGAGATTTGATTCAAAGGGAAAATATTGTAAATGATAAATAAAAATGGTTCTGCAATATTCTTTCTCGTTCAATTAGCAAACAAGAAAAGTTAAGACTCACTCAAAGACCATGCATAATACTATTCCTAATTTATTAGAGAATCAATTTCAAGGTACGTATACGCCATACTTTATGACGCTAAAAATAATTTGGCTCCTGAAAATGCCTTGATATTACAAGTTAAAAATACGGAAGTGTGGGCTGACATGGACTTTGAAAAGCAGCATGGGGATTTTTCAGAAATATACGGTAAAAACCTTGCTATAAGGAGCTAAGTTTTTCTAAGCTAGGCTAAGAAGGATTTATAAAAATAGTGCTAACTGGAAAATTAGGCTACTGAGGTTCTTAAAAATAAATAAGGTGTTTGTCATTGTTGGTTGTGGCCTATTCTGGGCTTATTTTTGGTTTTTCATGCATAACATGATATAAAAATCCCTTTAATTCAAGCATGTTAAAGCCATTTTCAGTTATCTTTGTATATCTACGTCTTTATTTGTAATTATCTTTTACTCATTTGGTGTTAATATCTTTTTATGATTTTGATAAAAAGATCTGTAAAATTTAGTTATTAATTACTATTGTGATGCGCTTTAGAATATTTGATAGAAAAGGCGCAATACAAATAATAAATGTTATTGTTATTGTTAAAGTTATGCTATTAAAACCGAACAAAACCAACCTCAAAACATGGTGCTGTGTTGTTGCTTGGCAAAACATGATACTGCATTTCTCAAAATAAGAACCTGTTTATCGAAAAGGGGTCTAAATGGACAATCCTAGCCTAACAGGTTCTTAGAAGTTTAAGTTCTTACACGCGGGTTTTTACTGCAGTTGAATTATACAAACAATCAAACCAAAAACACCAGATGTTAATTGCTTCTGTTTGTTTGTGTTTTACCGTTATATTATCTTAACTACTATTTAATTAATGAAGTAATACTTTTTATGTAAAAGAACTATTTTGTATCTATATTCCTTCTACTCATATTCTTGTTTGGGTCACCTACTCGGTTAGTTCCCCGAACTATTTACGTGTCCCAAACTCTGCACAATGAACCTACAATTGAAATCATCTTTCCATTCACAAATATGCAATCTCCCGATTTATAGATTTTAAAGCACTAATTTTTATTAATCACAATTATTCTGTGTGAGTCTAAATAAAAATTGACTTGACTTGACTTGGGAAGAAATTATCTTCAAGGATAGTTTATTTATTTATTTACTTTTAGTATTTACGGGTAAGTGGCTCCGTCCAAGCGCGCGCTTCGCGCTCGGGTGCCCCTCCCCACCCCCCCCCCCCCCCTCCCCCACCAAAAGTGTCAATATTCCTGTTAAGACTTCCTCTTGGACCTCGCAAAGTAGCGTCCTGGAAATAGAAAATCCGTCTTTCGTTATTGTACTTGCCACTGTTTCTCGGCATCTTTTAAATAATCTCTAAGGAAAATTATTACTATTGAGATTGAATTCAAAGCCCTCCTCTGACTTTTCAGCTTGTTGATTTATTACTTGATATACAGGTCCTTACACGTGATTATTGGACAGTATTCCTACTGAATATTAATGCGTTTTTGGAGTGTGTTTACAAAGAAAGCAGCTGAACCGAGGCGACTATTTAAAGACGAAACAATTTAGATCCAACTCTGTCTCAGCTTTCACAGTGAATGAAGGAATACATGTACATGTACAGCGGTACATACACGAGATTCTGTCATGTACGTTTGGTGCAAGGTTTTTAAGTTTGTTGTCAGAAAAACAAAAAAACTTCCTGAATGTACTAAAATCTTTTATTTCATTCCAGAAACTTTAAGCAGTGAATTTTACAGTAGATTACCTAAAGAAGATACTATTGAGAGCTACAAAGATTAGACTGTTTTAGTCTTCGCTTTGTTGTTTTCCACTAATTTTACTTCTTCCCGTCAATTTCCATCAATCGAGCATTTGGGGGAAATCTAAAAAAAGGAAAGAAAAATAGATGAATGAGTTAACTGGCGTTAGTGATCGGTAAAAAAAAAAAAAGAAAGCAATTGTATACAATTTATTAGTGTACATTGTTTTTCAACATTCATTTTTAATAAATTCGGCTACAAAAAGTCGCTGAGCACGTTAAGGTTTTCAATAATATAACTATTTACCGATTTCCACTTTCCTGAATTAAGAAGAACTCAGAGAGTTTTATCCGTTTAATTGACATCACTCAACCTCATGAAAGTAATTGTTAAACGTCAGAAAATAACAGCAGCAAACAACCGAAAATCAAACATCGGTGCACGTCCAGTTTTTCCATACATTATGAAAACCTTTACAACTTAAATTTCACCACTCGTAGATCGAAAATGATCGAAACTTTATTTAATATTTATAAATCATATATCACCGTACCGCGCCCAGAGGAGTTTCAAATTTATACTACCAGTGAGCTTCGCTTAATTGTCTATTTCAAATGCAAATTAGAAACGGTTTAACAGTGGCCGATCCAGACCTTCTCTGGGGGAGGGGGGGGGGGGGGGGGGGGGGGCATTCTTCAGCCACTACAAGTTACCACTACAAATTATAAAGCTTGTATATTTATTTGACAGTCATATGGGTAGTTAGTAAAAACGAAGGCAGGACTTGTTCAGCATCATCGGTGAATGCCGTGGGACCGGTTACAAGAAAGCTGAGCTTAAATTTCATTGTCACCGAACATGTAGGTGTACTTACCATGTTTCAACATTTATTTGCCATTAACCGCGACGACCTCCACGTCTTCCACGTCTTCGCCCTCTACGTCCTCTTCGTCCTCTACGTCCTCTTCGTCCTCGCCGACCACGTCGACCACCTCTACGTCCTCGACGACCACCACGTCGACGGCCTCTACCTCCGCGACGACCACCACGTCTACGTCGAAAACGACGACTTACTCTTCGAAACACACGGCGAACGGGTCGTCCGACACGACGAATTACTCGCCGAGCAACTCGTCTGAACCGTATAGGGGCGGGATCTGAAAAATCGTTAGCTTGACTGAGTAAAGAGTTTTCATCTTCGTCTTCTCTCTCCGTAACTTCACCAACACTATCTCCTCCTTGCACTTCATCAACAGCATTTTCGTCTTCCTCTTGTTCATCTCCATCGTCTTCACCATCGTCGTTTTCATCGTCTGTGTCTTCGTCCAAGTCTTCTTCCTCTTCAATATCTCCGTCTTCATCGTTTATATCTTTATGCGGGTTTTCATCTTCATCTTCTAAATCTTCATCGTCGTCTTCAACTGCAATGTCTGTTAATTCTCCATCACTAGAATCAAAATGTTTCCATTACTAAAACTATTTTTGTATTCATATATTTCAGTATTTATGCCTACATTCAATTAAGCATACGACTGTCTGTTACCGCAAAGTACAAATTTGATCGTGAATAAGTGGGAATTTAAAAGGTCCTGACTTATTTAAATGAGGTATGTGATCAATATGTATAATGCAAACCCGGCCTTTAAAGAAAGTAATTTCAAAAGATAACTTATGAGTGTTAAAGATCAATTCCCTCAAACAACTGTCAAAGTGATTTGTGACTTCCGGGCTCTATGATACCGACTTATTCATGTGTTATAATAACCTATTAATTTAGTTCTCGCGATAATTTTTTTTAATCTTACCCTTCACGTTGTTCCTCCTGAAATTCATTGGCAATTTCATTCAATTCATGGTTGCTTGATTTTTCTGCATTTTCGTTGAATGGCAGAGCCAAGCTGAAGGCCAGTGCAAAGCCAACCAGGGCTAACAGGATTAAAGTCTTCATCATTTAGCCTTATCCTGACTTCTGGTGATGGAGCACAGGATCGTGCTTTTATATCTTTGGTGCACTCAGGCCTCCATAATGTTGATATAATTGTAAAAATTAGTCGGCGACTTACGTTCACAAGAAAACACTCAAAACATATTGTGAACATCAACCCTGATGTTCTTGAAATATAGAAACATTTCCAAACCACCTTCCAAATTTAAGATCTATTTGTGCATAACTTGCTAAATTTAATTTTTTGAAAACCAGCACTTGAAGCCTATACGTACATACCTGAGGCCGATAAGTATGCCGGAAATTGTACAATAAGAATTGTCCTTGATCAGTTGTTGTTGTTGATATGGTTTCACAATAAACAATGCCTGAACTGCTGTTAACGTGACCCAGCAAACGCTGAAACCTAACCAACCATCTCTCCTCGATAATGTTGGGATAGATGCTCATCTTAAGTCTATAAAAGGGGTTAAAAAAAAAAAAGACCTGACCCAGTGTGGCGGGGTCCAAACATCAAAAATGAACGACTTTACTTTGTTAGGCGCAGATTAAGGTATATGAGATTATCCACCCACACAAAGTTGTCAACAAGTTCACAAATTTTATGCCTAACTAGGGGATGACTTCAATAGGTCGCGTTGTCATTTAAAAATAGGAAACTTAAGCAAAGCTAGGCGTTTTTGAGCAACGCTCCTCTACCGGAAGTGAACTTTTTACATTTCTGCCCAAGTTTTCAGTTAAATCGTCTCTTCAAGTGTAAAGAAACTAAGCAATACAAATTTTACAGCGTCGAGTCATATTAAAAGTCATATTAAAAAGTCCTCACCTCCGGCTGATGTGCGTCTCTCAAACACGCCTTTGCTTAAACTCCCTATTATGTGGACCACACTATAATTAGTTATAAGTTGAATTTGTTTTTACTCTAGTCAACGTGTGGCATCATAGTTTTTTCCCCATGTTAAATAACCCGTCATTTAATTCTATTCCATTTATTTTCAATGCTAGATCCTATTGCAATATTGCAGAAAAAAAAGGGGATATCAACAGTTAACCTCAACTACGAACGCCGTTTATTTACTGCATATAAATCTTTGAAAATTATAAGATAAGTTACATCTTTTAATCAAGGATGCGCTTTTCTGTATGCACCTTAGCTAAGTCTGAACCAGAACTAGAGCATTAGAATGAAAAGGCTTGACCCTAAATTGTCCATCAAAATATCTCAGTGTTGGTTTCTCATTCCGCGACTCTGACTAGAGAAACATTGATATTAGGGGCGTTAATTTTTGCCTTTGATACTGGACGCCGGCATGCCATGAGGAGCAATATTGAGATATTATAACTGCATTTCTCCCCCTTTCCTGGCAATATTTTCTATTAAGTCTCTAATACCCCATCCCCGCCCGGGGGTAAGAACGTTCCATTATGGACGGTCTGTTAGCATTTCATTTTTCCTTTGGTAAGATAGCCTGCGCTACAGACGAAACTAAACTCAGGTTAAGTCCGTCTGCGAAACAGAGCCGAAATCCTTGTTCTGGGCCCTCACCTGTGTACCAAGATATGAGTACGCGCCATGATTGGCCTGTTAAGAAAGCCATTGTCGATTTGCCAATCAGGATATAAAGAAATTCAAAACACATTTCAGGTGATTCATTGATTCCGTTAGGGGTCCGTTGGGTTAAATTACGCAGGCTAGTGGCAAGATTTTTAAAGATCGTATAGTCTTCAAAAGTAATGTAGGCATGCAAATGAACCTGATCAACGCACATTCATTTGAAACATCCCCTCTCCCGCTGGCATAAATTGCGTCCACTTGATGGTGTAGGGCAGCCACACTTCAAAATACAAAGAAAGTCATTCGTACTTCTCTTGGGAGAGGAGAGTCCACAGAATCTAGACCGGGACATAAAAAGCTGATCACATTAACACCAAGAAAGAAACAACATCTCAATATTGTCAAAATCTGCATTAATGCAAATCCCAATTATTTTTAAGTTGGATCAAATATTGATTATTTGTGTATATTGATCAATCAGCTAAGGAGGATATCGCCAAGATGTTGAGTAGGTTGAAGTGTGTCCTTAATTTCGTGGGTAAATTTAGAATTCAATGTTTTGATATCTTTCCTGGCTGCAGGTGACTATAAAATTCCTTTTCATTTGTGAGTTGCTTCTCACAATATAAGAGTTATAATTTCACAAAGTGAGTATAAGATACAATGTCAACTTATATGATGATTATGCAAAATGCAAAAGAAAGACGCAATGCGTGTACTATCCCTAAGAAAAGGTGCATTAAAAGCGAATCCATCATGCCATAAGGCCAATTTTTTCAGTACAGCGGGCGACCAGACCTAGTTTCTGGCTTTGGTGGCTCAGGAAGTGGCCTGTGAATGCAGCCACCTCTCCTCGCCTCTCTCCACAAGGAAAGTGTCCCTTTATTTCGTACCGTATCACGAAACGTCCCTAGCGGACTAGTGTCGGGCAGGGAGACGACAAGGCTGTGTTTGCAGCGTACTTAGGAAACTGCAAGTATAAATACAGTTGTTTAAGAAGTAAGCGCAGAAAAATCTTTGTCTCTGTATCCGAGGATGTCCCCGTTTCCCTTTTCTTAGCAACTCTTCGTTACCACGTAGGTCAGACAGAATTCGAACTAAAGACTTCCCAAACATCTTTTTAACCCATTGCAACTGGTATCGACAGAAGACTTCAACAACTTGGTTAAATTGACAAATTGCCTGGGCTAAGAATAGAGTTTAATTTAAAAAAAGGGAACAGTAAACGAGACTTACTCTTCTTAATACCTGCCGTGTATTTGATAACCGATTTTAAAAATATGCTCAGTCAATCTCCGTTCAAACGGAAGTAAAGCTAGGTTGGATGATTATCCAATATCTTTGCTTGTTATTATGACTAAGAATGTAGATAACACAACGCTAACTCCAAAATTGCAAATAATATTATTTTAAAGGCCGAGCATTGGACTACATAAACTCGTACATTAATACCAGGAAGAATTCCATTTCTACGAGCAAAGAGCACAGATAGCTATGACTGTGATGAAGATTAACTTGCCCGTAAAAACGGCTTGATACTGAGTTGGCAGTATCAGTATTGGACGTATTGGGCTTTGAAAATTGGATCGAAATGACTTTATTTTTCAGATTGTCGAATTACAAAGGCAAAAATGACAACACCATAAATTATATCTTATCGCTAATTTTTGATTCTGTCAAGGAACTTTCCGTATAAAAACACCTCGCCGCTAAGGACGTTTGTAGTCTTTCCTGCATAACGTCCCTAGCGGCGAGAAGCGAGGAAAGACGGCGTAAACGCAGGCGAACGATGAAGTGGAGTTTCTTTAGGCAGCAGGATCAACAGCACTTTACTGACGAATTTCAAGACCTTGTCCTCAGGGTATAGGTTACCATCTTAAGAAAATTTAATTTACCGATTTTAATTTCTAACTTTAAAAGCAGCAATTTAGTTTGTTTATTTTTACTGTTTTTATCAGGGGCAATTAATGGCACGTCAGGCTAATTAAGCTATTGATACAGTGTTGAACCACATGTTCACATGATCTTACTTGAATAATCCTTGAAACAATTCAAGTCAAACTTTAATTTGACAGCTTGATATGAAGGAAAACTCACAGAGGGAAGTTTTATTCATTTGAACTACCTCCAAGTGAAATGAGAGTATTCAAAAGTATCTTTAGTATATTCAAAATGCACCGGCCTGGCCTGTTGGGGGTAACGATTATAATTATAATTATATTAATATCCTAATATTTTCAAGGCAACAAAAACTGG
>OZ037777.1:42177255-42214755 GCA_964035525.1 Porites cylindrica | reverse complement strand
CAAGCTAAAAGGATGCATTTGGCGGCCATATTGTTTTTCTTCATTACGGGGAGAGAGGTCATGTTTTTGCCGCCAAAAAGCCGGTGCTTTTCGCTTAAAGGGGGCGATAACATATAGCCAAGTAGTAGCTCAACCAAGTTGGTTGATGATGATAAACCACTAGTTGCATTTTACTAAATGCCGGGTTTATTGTGACCTTTACGTCTGGCTTAGATCAGGTAAAGATTTAATTCTACACGGAAACCGAAAACGTAATCCTTGGAAACCGTCCATCACCTTAGAGAAGGGATATATACCTCTTTTAACCTTGCACTGTCAGCGTTTACCGAGGTGGTCCAGTGGATAGAGGCGTAAACTTTAGTTCTAACTGATAAAGGAGGGTCCGGGTTTGAATCCCCTTGAAGCAAACTTTTCGTAACCTTATTTTTAATATTTATATTTTTTTACTCTCTTTTTTACCCGTGTGGTGCATAAGGCTAGTATCATAATGTGGTAAATTGAAAGCAAAGTTTACAGGAATATAAAAAAATGCCGCATGTTTCATAGCGTATCTACCAGTATTTTTAGTAATACTCGACACTGTTATCATTCACCCAGTTCAAACGTCGACTTTCACACGTGCCTAATTTAATTCGTGAGGTAACCGCTTTGAGATGCGACGTCTGGATCAACAAAGTTCGACAGCTTCATATGAAATACGACTTTGCCGAATCTGTGACGAAAGAGTCGAAAATTCGACTTAGGCTCAACATTTGATTTCGAAGTCGCATTTTCACATTTGCCGAATATAATGCATTAATTATATAAACGCTTATCCGAATTGGATAACCATTTTTTCTAGAGACTGAGTGAATATTTAAAACAAACAGAGTTAAATTCGGCACCATTATATCCGACGTCTGAATCAACTGCCGTATTTGATTATTTTCATCCACTAAAACAGGTATTCGGCACTCATAAGAAATTCCACGTTTGAAAGGGGCCTAACATGACATAAGTTTCAGCTTATTGGTTTGAAGGCTGTTATTAAGTTGTTTTTTTCTTTTCAGTAAGAGCAATCCTGTCTTTTTGTAATTCCATTTTATTAATCGGCTTGTGCCACGACTTAAGAATCAGCTGTAATAGTTGGTGATTTTACTTTCTCTTTGACATAATTTGTATCTCACTGGTATGGACATGATTTGAACAAAAAGAGCAATCAATTTTCATCCTCTCATTTCAGTAAAATCAAATGCCATCACTTCTCACTGTAACGGACAACCTCGAACCGTGACTTCGTCGTATAAATTCAGCAGCCAACTGGTTGCCTTCTGCCAGTTGGGTTTTTTAATCCTGTTGTTGTATTTGAATTACTTGTTTCTAAGTATTTGAGTGGATTGCCAGCAAACTAGCTGGATAATTACCTAAGTGCACTTTCCACAATAAACAAGCCTTTAAACTCTTTTTTTTTTTTAAAGATGAAAACAGGGCAGGGGCCCCACCTGACTTTCGACCTTTTCAATGTCTAAAAATATAAAACAAAAATACTAAAATCGGACGAAAAAAGAGTAAGTAGTAAAATCAAGTGAAGACAATAATCTTCTCTCGGAAAATTGAGAAACACTAGAGACAAGTTATATATTACATAAACTTTATTCTGGTTCGATCAGTAAACAAAATCAACCACGTAAAGTCTCCCCTACTTCACTGTTTTGACACGTCATAAATCTGTACAAGCTTAAAGCCTCATTTACTCGGGTAAATAGGAAAAATTAACAGATTTATCTTTGGTTTGTTTATATATATAACAACTGAGCTCCCTTTTACTTTATGCAACAGTTCACTCTAAAAAGATATTGCAGAAAAATTTACCGAACAACATGTACTTAACTTCAAAGTACTCAATAATGATAGACCAATTCCGATATACGAAAATCCATACTTGGCTGGGAGGTTTGGAGTAAAAAAACAAAAGAAATCATCTTGAGGCTCATTAATGAACAATACATTTCTCTTGTTTTATTCCCCTGAGCCTCGGAGTCAAGTATAAATTTTAATATATCAAAAATGGTCTCTTCATCCCGTCTGTTCACTCAGAGTGATTGATTTCAAAATAAAATAACGTACTCATAATTTTTCTTTAAGCTTGGAAACTCAGAAAAGCAGCAAATACTTTAATTCATAGATCCTTCTCTCGGTTTTATCGGCTGTGACATATATTTACAGAAATACATTATAGGTAATGTTTAATTACTTAAAAATTGCGAAGTAAAACATAGGGTTGATAGTACTTTTTAAGAGCTATCTGTTCAGGGAAAGAACACAGTAAAAAGCAACAACTTTAAGTAAACGAGATAAAATTAAATATATCAGGCTACAATTAGCTCTCAAATACGTATATCTATGTTTTAGACCTTGATTTTGTTGCTTTTCTGTCTTCTGCATGCTTGCTTTTGCCCCCCTTAACTGCTTTCCGCTTGTTTGTCTGTAGAGATTTTCCCTCATTTTCTTGTTTGCTACTATCTTTATTAGCATCATGATCATTACTTACCAATTTGCTTAGTTTTTTAACCTATATTAATATTCCTTGGTTCAATGCATCTTTAATACGCCTCAGTCTTAAAATAATATATATGCTAATCTTAAATTAGGTTCTGTTTTTTGTGCTCAGTGCAGCTTTGTTCATTTTTCAAAGTTAGGTGATGGCTAGCAGATGCTACCTTGGCTATACCACACACGTCCGTTTCCAATTTTCATGTATTATCGATTTAGTATTTACTACATGTTAAGTTCAGTTCTGTACAATTTGCCTTCTGTGGACATTTTATTCAACTGTCATTTTAATACTTAATCCACCTGCAGTCTCTTAACTAATACTCATTGGAATTATATATTATTTTATATGTTTTCTTTTTTTTCTTTTTGGGAAAAACCATAATTATGATAACATGGTTATTGCTTTGAAAACTAATTTACGCAATCGGGCTAGCCTTATAGTTTTGTCGTTATACTGGGTTTGGATCTGTATAAATGCATGGTGATGGTTATCTCAAAGAGGTAAATTAAAAGCAATGGTAAATTATTAATTACGGTATGACTCTATTTGAATATTAGTTCGCTGATGTGGTGTAGGTCCAAATTACTAAAAGTTACGAATACGTTTGCCAGTAGGCTTGAATGTGATATTCATTTCGCGAACTGACCTATTGTACATAAGCTGATAATTTATATCGTGGCCGGTTCGACAAGTTTTTTTTTTTTAATCTCATACGCGTTGCACAACATATGAATGATATCTACACTGCGTTAGCATACTATGAGTCTATAATGTCTTATGTATGCATATTGTGTGAATAGGACCAGCTTATCTTTAATGAATTTGGTAATCTTTAAAATGTAAAAAGAAAACCACTAATATTTCTTTTAAGACTTACCAACTGTCGTGAGAGCGGCGAAAACGAATCCACAGCTATTCAAGAAAGTCCAGTCCAGTTCTATTTCTCCCTTCATCGCTTCAGCGGCTCTTTTTACAAAACTATTAAAATCGTCGTCTGTCATGTTATATTTTAGGTCTGCTTCAAGTCTTAGTTCTTTGAGTTCCTTTTCTATTTTTTCTTGAACTTCTTCATCTCTTTTCTCGATGAAAGTGAAAATCCAAGCGATAAACAGACCATAAACGTAAAATATTAACACACGGACAATTGCCTTTTTAACAAGAGGACGCATTTGGCTGCGATATAACCGAAATTGCAACGTAACCGCCGTTTTAGAGGATATTTGACAAAATTCAATGTAGTAAGATGTGTTCTATGTTAATTCAACTCCACGATATAAACCAACTAAACAACATCACTGAACGCCTGCCTCTCTATCTCATATAAACATCAAACAGTTAAAAGCGGGCAGGTGTCAGATGTTAATAATAGAGGTTGATATTTTTTTCATTAAAAAGTGATTTATCAACTAACTGATGATGCATAGATCACACATCGTGGGTTAAATTTTACAGGCTGATTAAGAAAATGGTTAACCTTTTCAAGTCCCAAAATCCACATTCAAATCTCCAGAGTGATCTCCATGCATTTCCTAACAGAAATAGTGGAGAGAATTTAATACAAGATCAAGGCATACTCCATTTGCTGATCATTTTATTATTATTATCGTAGCCTTTTCTCTCGATTATGTATTAAAATTGTTAGAGAAATGTTGTTCACTCTTGGGGCTTTAAGTTTTAAACCCCAGAGTACTAAATAAATGTATTTTGTATACATGTACGGACACAATTAAGCATATATTTTCCACGGCAGTGTTTGTTTAAAGTGTTTTTTAAAACAAAATTTAATTTCTTTGATTTGTTTTGGCTAACATCCCGTTGTTGGCCGTTTTTCAACAAACAACAGTTGCTTGATTTTAATTGACTCGGACAACGTCAGGTAGTCGATAGCATCCCACCCAGACGTTCTTAGGGGTTCGTCACGCGTTCATGCCCTACAAACGTCTGCTGAGTGGTAAAAAACGTGGACCAATCAGAGCATTCTTCCAGATCTTGGAAGTGCACTTTGGACCTTGAGAAATTTCGCGCGAGAATAAGCTCCAGAAAAGTTCAGAAAGGTCTCGAAAGGAGAAGACCTTATACTTTTAGAAAAAACTACCCACTAATAGTTAACTCACACGCCTTCCTACTAGAGACTCCCCCCGAGATATCATTGAAAAGATTACCTCGGAGGTTTAATTTGATGAACAGAAGTCTGCTTTACTACAAAACAATAAAGTGCGAAAAAAATTCTGCCTTTTGTTCAGTTACAACGTACAACCCCGCCTTTGCCTCACCCACATAACTAATTTATGAGCAAATGACATCTAATCCAGCCTTTACAAAGAGAAAGTATTCTTGTCTGGAGCTAAACTCTTTGGTCATGTATCACACTCTACCGAGCTTGTACGTATGTGTTTGACTAGTCAACACTTTGACTTCAACAGCGCTGATTGGTTCTCCGATAATCTGCACGTGAGCTACAGCTTGTATTTGCGAAAAATGGGAAAGGAATTTAACCACTCGATTCAACAGACGTTCTTGGGGCAGGAACGCCTTACGAATCCCTGAGAACGTCAGCGTGGGAGGCAAGGTAGTCGATAAATTAACACGCGTAAGACTAATCTGTGGAACTGAAGACCGCGGAAGCTGCAGAACCTAAGAAAATTACTGTTTTTTATCAACTACCTTTGGCTATTAGTTGCAATTAATTATAACATTAATAGACTTTTCTTCCCTTAAGAGCGGCCGTCCACAAGTATCGCCTGGGGGTTTGCAAAATGAAAAAAACGAAAATCCCCAAACTTTGTGAGAATATAGGTCTAGGCAAACTATTTCTAGAAAAATAACTGTTAGTTCGATTGGATTTTTATTTTACGCGTACGGCGACCGAGTAGGTTCGGAGGCTCTCACATGCTCTCAGATCAGTTTTTACAGGCTCAAGACCATATATTACTTAAAAATCGTTAAAAAAATAAGGAAGTAAAAAACTCTGCCTCTGAAAATCTTAATAGAGAGAGTACAACTTAACCAATAGTTTCGATGTGAAATTTTCCTATTCGACAGCAAATCTAATATTTTTCGGATTTTTAATAATTTTACTTATTTTACCGATTTTTGACAGACATATTAAACATTGGCAAATTTCAGACACAAAAATCACTACTTAGTATACGGCTTTGCGCCATAACTTACCTACTTATAGAAAGAGCAAGGTGTCGTCCTCAAAGAAATGCAATAAAATTTTTGGGCAATCCTGCAAGGAAAATTTTTGAACGCCAAACAAAAGCGACCCTTGAGGTCAAAACACGCCATTTTGTCACGACATTTGAAGGGTAAAAACAACGATACTTCCGGTTAACAAGATACTTATGCGTTTTTCCGCATGGAACTCTTTCCATTTGCCGAGACAATTTCTTTTTAAACAGCTATATGCATGCCTTGTTCCGTGTATTTTGTCGGGAACCGTTCGCTAACAAGTGACATTTTGCGTCCTCCAATATCGCGGTCGAAAGCCCATTGAAACCTCATACCTTTTTAGGACTCAAAATAATTCGCGCAATTCAACGTGGAATTGTAACCTTCTTAATATGATACTAAGAAACCCTATTTATACACTTACCATTTCATTAAAGCCTATCAAAGATATGCAGCAGCATACTGTCTTCCCATCCTGTGCCAAATACTTGTATATCACCTTTGCGTGACACAGAACAGGAAGTGCAATGCACTTCAAACCGGAAGCCGACTGAACAATTTAAGTAGCAGGCCTAAGACAGTCATTCAAAACTACCCCAGCCTGAAACTATCCCGTTCTAGGGCGTCTCTTTTTTTTTTCTTTATATTTTAGCTTATTACATCTTTTTGCTAGAGATCCAACGTTGACAACAAGGAGGATCTTCGTTTACGTTTTCTTTCTTAGAGGTTTAGTAGTGGGCAACAAATTCAGTAGAAACGTTTATAATTGTAAACAACAATCTTTAAAAAGGCTCTAACTTATCACTAGTTAAAACATGAGAGAAAATAAACTGAACTGACTGACTGAACACACTATGACAACCTTCCACTTCCCGTTTAAGAAATAAACTGCAAAAGCCGTGGACGAAGATCCTGCGTGATGGTTGCAATCGTTTGATCTCTAGAAAAAAAGATCTAATCAGCTAAAATATTGGGAAAATAAAACTGAGACGTCCTAAGACTACTGCAACGTGTATCACTCGAGTACACAACGCCGTCAGCAGCTGCCGAGATTGGCAGGAAGCTTTGTCGCTAAGTTTGCTATGATGTTGTCATCCACAAAGAGAACATCTTAAGCTCTTCCAGTGAGACAGCATTCGGCCTAAATCCTTGAACCTGAAACGGACGGCAGAGGCGTAGAGCGTGCTGCCTTTCATGTACGTACTTTGGAACATTATCACAGGATACCCATCCATTATGAAAATAGAGTCAATCTGGGACATCCTCACATCCATATTTGGAATCTATCAACTATGATACCCAAGCGATCAAAACGCCATAAAGTTTCTAGTGAAATTTCTTACGAATTTCCAAAGAAAACGTGTTGAAATATCAATTATTTATGAATGTAATTTAAAAATAGTGAAAATATGCCAAAAAAGTGCTAACTTTGAGAGAGGCTCACTTTCCGAAAAGCTGCTCAGAATCGAAAAAAGTAGTTCAAAAGCGTGCAAGTTGCTACAGAGTTACCGAGCAGAATCTGTCTAGGTCTAGATTTATATTTCGCTGAAACTTTGTTTTCTTTCGGTTGTGTTTTACACTTAGCGTCAGTGACATCCATAACCCCAATTCCACACCCCGACTCCCTGCCCCACCCTACCTCCGCACGCGCACAAGCCGTGAGACACAGTCTCTCGTTACCTTGGATGCCAGGAGATTTAGCAGTAAGGCCATTCAACTACTCAGTTCCAAAAATGTAAATTTGCTTATCAGCTTACCAGATTTTCTGTTATTACGCAATGAAATTGGAAGAATACTGTGCTGAGGAATGTTAGAAAAGAGTAGGTGGACATGCTTAAAATCTCAGTAATTAGTTACAAGAGCACAATTTTACGCGTTCATCGATCAGTTTTACTGAAATATCTTCGTTTTCCATATCAGGATATCAAACGCAACATTGACACGCCCAACGACATGGGGTACCCAACAAAGTTTTATACGGGGAGTCACTGCCCCAGGAATGAACCCATTGCCCATATTTACATAACAATTTTGACGGTTTCATCCATGATTTGTGGGGGGGGGGGGGGAGGGGGGAGGGTGGGCGTGGTTTGCTGCTTCATTTTTCATGATTCTGTCCAAGATTGTAGCTCCATGGGGTGTTCCTTTAATCTGATGATCTTTTGACTTAAAATAAGCATGCCAGGATAAGCAGACCAGATATCTTAAAAGAATAGATAACGCATGTGGCATAGTTTTTTGTTTCTCAAAAGTTTCGTCAGTCTCCTGGTTTCGTAATCAGTTCGTTGTACTTTCAACCAGCCAACTGACATATCTTTTTTACTTTTACATTTTAGTTTTAGGAAGGATTTAGTGCATTATGCAGCACAAATCTTACTTACTCCTACCAGAACTTTTCAGACACAGAGCTGCTGACATTCCCCTCCCCCTACCTCTGGAGCATCACCCTACCCTAGGACAAAAGTGAGTAACGCATTCTCCTTCCCGCTCCGAGCAGTTAGGGTGACCAGTGATGTGAGGAGACCTCAATAACCGGTTCTATATTTCCAAAATATCTTCATTTCCTAAGAGATAAGTATTATATTTAGTCTTAATACATCGTTATGTAAGCCAACGTCGGTAAGTCTGTTCTTTTGTGTGCATAAATCCAATTGGTAGTAAGTTTTGAACCTGAGGTTTCGAAAAATGTGATTCGAATGCTGTCAAACATTGACCGCCCGTTAAAATTAGGCTTTCGACTGCCAATGGGCGCATTGTGAGTGAAATAATTAGGCAAAAGAAGTGCAGATAAGTCGAGTGTAATCAATATTGCTCAAGAGCATAGAGCTTTTGGAGGAATCTGGCCAATAGAGCATTTTTATTGATTTAACTGCCTTCGAATGTCGTGACAAAATGGCGTGTTTTGACCTCAAGAGTCGCTTTTGTTTGGCGTTCAAAAATTTTTCTCTGCAGGATTGCCCAAAAATTTTATTGCATTTATTTGAGCAAGACACCTTGCTCTTTCTATCGGTGGTAAGTTATGGCTCAAAGCCGTATACCAAGTAGTGATTTTTGTGTCTGAAATTTGCCAATGTTATGTCTGTCAAAAATCGGTACGATTTTCAGAGGCAGAGTTTTTTTACTTCTTTAATGTTTAAATTTTTAAGTAATATATGGTCTTGAGCCTGTAAAAACTGATCCGAGAGCCTTCGAACCGACTCGGTCGCCGTACGCGTAAAATAAAAATCCAATCCATCTAAAAGTTATTTTTCTAGAAATACGTTTACCTAGACCTATATTCTGACAAAGTTTGGGAATTTTCGATTTGCTCAATTTGCACACCCCCAGGCGATCATGTTTACAGACGGCCGCCCTTAAGATCGTGGAGATCAAGCACTTACCGTCACTGGCAGCCATTTTGTAATTGATTTCATATGTACCGTAAACCCATTTGGCCATTTTTCTTTTGAGTTAAAGGTAGCCCGTTCCAGGTTCCAACAGAATCGAGAAAGCACGACCACGAAAATAAAACGAGAGGAAACTGGGGAGAGGAAGGGCGGTGGAGCCTCTCTCACTCCCATTCCTTTTTACCCGCCACACCCTCCTTTTCCCACATCACGAGTTTACATTTTCGCGAGCCTTCCACTCACGTTTCATCCCTAGTATCTGAGAGCTTGGAGCAGGCTAAGTTAATGGATACGGAACAAGTAGTCAGGATTAGTGAGTTAACGTGTAAAATTGTGCTGTTTGAGTGTGATTGGCGCTTATGACCCGCAGGCGTGTGATAACCGCATAATGGCTGTGACTTACCAGGTTTATAACATTTCAAAAGCCTGAAAATGGCTCACTTGATGAAGAATGAAACCGCCGTGGTTGTGTGTTATATATATAACAATTATTCACAGAAGTGGAGGTGGCTAGTGATAGATAGATATTTACCGAAGCCGCGTTAGCAGCTGGGTAAATATCCATCACTAGTAACCGACACTGAGGTGAATAATTGTTTTAGTATATACTAAAACAGTGAGATAATTGAGCCCAAAAATAATGATTTTTAACTCATTTACTGTTGCCTGCAACGATTACAATTTTGGCTTCAAAACTTTTGAAGGCATTTGTTTAGCTCTTGCAGGGAAATTTCCTCAAAAGGAGTTGTGAATTCTTTTTGTATTTAAAATAATTCTGTAAAAACGATTATTAGATTTAGTTTTAAGCTAATTATGAACAAGTCAACTAAAAAAAGTAACGCAAGACTTAAACTTAATTTGCATTTGTAAACAACAAAACTTTTTCGCCTGTTTTCTCGATTAATTCAAGTCAAAAAGAGAAAGCTTTACCTGTGAAAATTTCCACCCCGAGCTTCGTCACTTTCTTCGTCTATTTCGGAAACAGCTTGCTTGATTAGTTGTGAAATTTCTTTGTTTGTTACGGCAGCAAACCGGGAAGGCATTTTGCAACTTACGCGAGTTTGGCGTCTCTCGCTCGGAGGAACTGGAGGTGAATCAGTGAATAGTGCAGGATATTCACTGATTGAGTAGCCAATCAGAGCGCGCGAAAAACACTATCCACTATTTTAGTATATACTAAATATATATATGTTTATTGATAATCACATTAAATAATTACATTTACAATACTACAAAAACAAAACCAAAAAAAAAAAAACACTTTAACAAGAGACATTAACAGAGTAAAGCAGAATTAATTGTCAAATTAATACAAGGCTAAAAGAAATTATAAAAAAAGTACAACAGGGCAATGGAATAATACGGAGTTAATACAGTTAATTAAATAAGGCGTCAGTATCCACTTTCTTTTAAAGAATTCTCTGTTGCTGATTTTTTCTTCTGTTTCATATTTAGCCAGCGAACGCGGAGACCATTTTAAAGTGGTGGGGCTAAAAAATCTGGCCAGTACAAAGAAGCATTAGGTTCAGCGTTTCGCCATTTATCTTGCATTTGCGCGCCATCTTATTTACAACCTCAGCAAATATAACATAACGTCGTCACTTGTTACAGTGTCCAGTATAGCCAATATCTTAAATAAACCTTCCTAAGATTGCTACTTTTTGAAGTTGTCCGCAATGCTGAAGTTTGTAGAACAATTTTCATTGCTATGCTGCGCCTCTATGGCACACGCGGGGATACTAAGATATGGGCGAAAATAATTTCCGCGTGTGCAAAGAAGTGCAGCGGGGATGAAGGTTTTCGTCGCTGAGGGGAGGAGGGAGGGGCAAAAAACGAAACTCTGAATAGACCTCTTGGGGCATGAACGCATATGAGAGCAATCTGTTGACGGTAGCGCGTATAAATAGGGAGCTTAAGCAGCGACATTTTTGAGCGACGCACGTCAACCGGAAATGGACTTTTTGCACACTTGAGCCGTGATTTTGAAAAAATTTTTGGGCAGATCGTCTCTATAAGAATTAAGACAAATGGCAATACAAATACGTTAGCGTAAAGGCTTACTAAAAGAGAAAAAGGCTCACTTCCGGTTGACGTGCGTCGCTCAAAAACGTCGCTGCTTAAGCTCCCTAATACTAAGCTAAATACCCAGGGGTGCTAGAAAGGTCTCTAGAGAGAAAATATGCTAATTTAAGGAGCGCGCGAATCCATTTCGGTGCAATTATATCAATGAAAATAGTAGAACAATTTTCATTGCTATGCCGCGCCTCTATGGCACACGCGGGGATACTAAGATATGGGCGAAAATAATTTCCAACCCGAGCGCGAAATGCCGCGAATAAGCCAACGACCCCCTGAAAAAGCCACATTCCTCCCAATTTCAGACGCTCAGGCCTACGAAGAATCAAGGAAAGGCGAGGGATAGCCCCTCTAGATTATTGCGAGCGCGGAACTCGGCCCCTAATGAACCTGCGCGAGAAATACTATCTTTCCCTCTAACAGTGCCTTGGGCAAGAAGAGAAGCTGGCAGCGACAAATCCATAACTTTGGGGACTTGAGAATAATATCGAGCTACCTGGATGCTTTTCCAGCCAACATGACTAGCCACTTGGTCATCTGAGGCACCTAGAAGAGATAGAGTTATGGAACAAGCGCTCCTAAAACTGTGCATAGTTTCACCCTCATCAATATTTAACGCCGTGAGATAAAGGCGGAGACGGTTAGCCACCGTAGAACCCACGAACGGCTTTGGAGAAACGCGACCTTTAGGGTCGGTAGCACGGGAGAGAAAACCCTCCCGAAGGTTGATATTCATGAGGTCGGCTATCTTAACATACGTAGTGAGATTTACAACAGGGCAAACCACAGTGTCCTGGGGGCACCTTTTAACGGCAAACTGATTCTTAGAGTCCTTTCCACGAAGCGTCTTCCCAAACGTGTGGTGAAACAAAAGACCTTGATCCTCAGGTAGCAGGAGAACCTCTTTGGTATAAACACGACCAAGGTCAGTTGCTCTGTCGCCCGAGTAGAAATCGAGGGAAGGGCAGATCGAGGGAAACTCTGGAGGTTCTTGCGGGATACTGAAGGCGGAGCGGGGTGAAATCCACAGTGTTGGCAAAAGCTAAAGCCAGCGTCGTTAGCGTAAGAACAATCGGGGCACAAGGAGGCGGGCTTCCAAATGCGAGGAACGTTCACAGAGGACTGGGGAAAGGAGAAATCACAATGAGACAAACGGATTCAAATAAGTATCTTAATAGAAAAATACACAATCAAACATTATAATGCAAATTACCAAAGGTAACACTCGGGGCGTAGGTGATAAGAAAAGGAGCACTGTCCTGCATAAAAAAACAAGGTTTATACAGGGCAAATTCGAAACACCCACAAGTCCCACTGGAGTGGCCTATATTCCATACCGGAAATGGTATCAGCCGGAAAGAGCAGGATGTCGCGATCCCCTCGAGAACCAAGTTTGAACGAGTCTACGCAGGAAGAAACGAGAAGCGGCCACCAATATTTCCTGGGACGAAGGTCGGGGACTACAATCGTGTAGGGACAATCCTGAGATGCGAGAAATCTAATCAAGGGGCCAACAAGGACAAACGGTGGAAATACATACGCATTGTGAGAAGGAGCTATCACCTGCGAGAAAACATTTGTCCCAAGTGCCTGCGACGAGGGAGAGGGAGCGAAGAAAGGAAGTGCTCTACCGGCTAAATCTCTCTGGACAGTATCAGGAGTAGCCATAAGGTCGATGGTGTGCGGGCCGAAGGTCCTTTGAATAACCTGCCAAGACGCGGGACTCAGCGAGCAGTCCAGATCTGAGGGAACTCCGGAGGGATAATCTGCTGGGTTTTCTTCAGAAGGGACGAAGTGCATTTCTTTCAGAACGTTGTTGACGCGGGCGTTCCGAGAGCCATCTTTTTCCCAGCAAGCAACCAAGGGTGCATTATCGACGAAACAATCAACCCTAGCGTTTGAGACAAGACGAGCCACCCTTTGCAAAACGAACAGAAGGGCCAAAGCTTCCTTCACGATGATGGGAAGATCACCTTCATGGAGGTCCCAATAACCGCGAAACTCTTGTTGCGGTTGACCAGGCAAACGGAGGATGCCGCCCCAGCTAGATTTTGACGCATCAGAAAAGACAGTTAACTGGAAATGCTTCTCATCCTTCCACGGTAAGAAACCGGACCACGAATCCAGGAAACGCCAATGTTCAAGCTCTTGCCTCAAGTCGGAGGAAACAGGAATAGCTCTTGGGGACTTAAGTGCCCTCGACATGGCCAAACACGCCGCTCGAGAATACAACCTCGCGGCAGGGACGACAAGTGTGAAGGAGTTTATCTTTCCAACAAACTTCTGAAGGGACTTAAGAGATGCCGTTTTGTGGCTAAACAGATCTTCTCTAAGAGAGGCGAACTTAATCTTTTTATCGAGGGGCATCAAGAACGCAGTTTTAGTAGAGTCTATGATGTACCCCAGAAAAATCAGCGTTTGCGTGGGGAGAAGGGTCGACTTTTTAAGGCCAATAAAGTAGCCAAGATCAATGAGGATGTAGCAGGCGAAATAAAGGGCTGCTTGAGCACGCTGAAAACCAGACCACGAACAAGGAGGAGCGGTACGCCGGATTTGAAGTTCACCAAAATGACGGTCGTCTATATATTGAGAACATGGGATGCCATGAGAACGAATGTAGCTAGTGGCGATCAAACCGATAGAATGATAAAGGTACGCGCTAGCCTTCCATCCAAAGGGGAGAGTATAAAAAACAAAGTACCATCCATTCCACTGAAGACCGAAGTACGTCCTACTGTTTGACGAAAGACGGACATAGTCATACCCACTTTTGTCTTCGCACGAGGTTCGGAAACTATTGTTAAGGACGTAACGGGAGAGTTCAGTAATAAGATCCAAAGACAACGGAAGATCCTTGATCCACAAGTTGAGAAATCTTTCATCATGGCACATGGGGGATTTTGTAGGTTCAATGGTGATGGGCATAACCAAGAGAGGAGGTGACATTTCCCCCACCTTCCCCCAAACCGACAAAGATCCATTGGCCACTCGCTCCAGAATAGTTTTAGAGATAAATTCAGAAAAGGCTCGACAGCTTTTACTCTTGGGGAAAAACGCACGGGGGATTGGGAGGGGGGGGGGGGGGGGTGATGAGGCCCTGTAAACTTGACCTTGAAATGAACCCTCAAATTTAACGAAAAATTCCTGTTGCATCCACACCAAACTCCAGGAAACGAAAGAAAGTTGATCGGACCGGGGAATCATGGAGAATCCTGGACCACATAGACCGATTATGATGGATGAAACCCGAGATAAAAAATGAGGGGTTGCGAAAACGGAGAAGACTTGGCGAGGCATGGACCTTCCCAGAGGCCACCATCTCAAGAGACGGGAGTGGACCGGCCCAGTTGGAGGGCTCCCCTTTCCAGTTACACCACATAGGAGTTGACTTAACAGATTTTTGGGCCTGTTTCAACTGAAGGTCAAACGAAAAGGATGACGTCTAGAAAGAGCGAAAAAATTGAAGAAGTTACCACGAAGATAAATAGATAACTGAAAAAAGGGGAGCCACCAACCAGGCCGATCCAGGGACCCCGTCACAGACAGAGTATCGGGTATAGTTTAGAGAACCCGTCCCAGATCGACCAGATTGATAGCGGGAGTAAGAAACCAAAATAAAATAACAACGCACTTAGAAGCCACACAGGTAAACATTTATTTGGAGAAAGTAAATCACCAACATGTGAACATATCAATTCCTAGGGCAGAATCTAGCGATATGACCCCTTTGGCGGCAACTGAAACAGGTAGGCTGCGAGGAACGCGGACGATACCGGAAATCGGGGGGCCTGCGGGAGGAAGACTGCGTGGGTGGAGGAACATGAGGCCATAACGAAGCCGACGGACGAAGAGACTTTTGAATAGCTTTTGCTACTTCAATGTCCTCCTTATCCCCAACCAACTTGAGAAGAATGCTTTGGAAGTGCGGATTACCGAGGAGAGGGCGGCACTGACGGAGAATTGTGCTAAACCGTTTGGTTCTTGTATCCGCTTTGTCCCAAGCTAAATCCGCCAAAGACTCGAGTCCTGCCAGAGCTCTATAAGGATCAAACACCGGCGGCGGCTTTGCGAGTTCCTGCTGTAGTGACAAGAGAGCCGCCGCAACAGTATTAGAGGCAGAGGATCTTTTAAGTTCCAGTAGCTCATTTTGGAGTTCTCTAACGGTCATCTCAGCCTAACGAAAGAGTTTTAAAATAAAATTAAGACTGGCGAACAATACAACCAACCACAAGAAACTTGATCATAAAATTATGAAACGTGCAGTCGTGCGAATGCAATCGATTGGCGCTACAAAAGAAACTATAGTAGAAAACAACAACTCAAGCATATTAAGGCATGGCCTGAGGCTAATTTGCATAAAATCCTGTAACGGTGATAACTTGTGAAAATTTATCAGAACCTTCCAAAATTTGGCAACCTCGGAAAAAACGGGTAACCTTAATTTTCAGGTAACGTAAGAAATAGATATCTGTGTAACGTGACCACTTACTGTCGAGTCCAGGAAAGAAAAGAAAACTAAAATCAGGGTAGCGAAATGTCACACAGTATATATTAAATACAGTATTTTTGCTATTGTATCATCATTTCTCGCTTGAATTTGGCTGGAATGGTTGACTCCCGTGTTAATTTAATTAGTAATAAAGCAAAATAGGTCACGTGACGCTATTCACCTGTTAATATGTTTTAAAGAAATTAAAATTCTCCCGTTCCGGCCGCGGAAAACAATCGTACGGTAAAAGAAACATTTACACATGGTTTAAACTTAGTTGTAATCAACCATTCCTACTCCATTTTGAAATTCTTTTGAATATCACTATCACGTCACGTTAACGTGACCACATCACTTTAACCCTAATTAATTCAACGCCTCGAAAGAAGGTTTCTCGAAGGTTTTTTGCAACTTGTAGAACTAAAATGCGTGGTCGTAGAAGAAAAACAAGTTTATCTTCGCGGGGGGTCGAGACCAAAAATTGAGCCATGCCTTAACATGCTTAAGAGCAAAGCGTACTACAATACAAAGATAAACGAAGAAAAACAGAGAGGAAAATCTCTCTGACTGTAACCCGTTGAGAGAGATAAAATACGAGCGTAAACAAACGTTCAAAGCGGTAGATTCCAGAACATTATATAGGAGGGATGCAGAAAAAACACGCTCGATGGAGTATGAAAATGAGTTATAAACAGAAAAAGGAAAAGGATGACACGCTAACAGCGAAGAAACCCATAAAAGCAACTCGCCATGAATACTAACCTAAAAAGGCCACACTTTAAAAATAAGACCGGCGAAAGACGGCGACCGACGACACGGAGCAAACATGAAAAAACTAAAGATAACGAGAGAACTAACAGGCAGGCCGACACACGCCACGAAAACTGACTTAAAAACGGGATACGCCAAGAAAACTAAATTGTTTGAAGATGACACATACCGTGAGAAGCAACTTGAAAAGCGACACACGCCATAAGAACCAAGGCGACATACGCCAAGAAAATAAATCTTAGACTACACGCCTTGAAAACGAACTTTAGTAAAAAACGCCGCGAAAACTAACTTGAGGGCGACACACGCCATGAAACTAATTTGAGAGGCGACACACGCCGTAAGGAATAAAGTGACATACGCCATGAAAATAAATTTCAGACTACACGCCGTAAAACAAACTTGACAAAACGCCGTGGAAACTAACTTGAGGGCGACACACGCCATGAAACCAACTTGAAAGGCGACATACGCCATAAAACTAACTTGAGAGGCGACACACGCCGTAAGAAACAAGGCGACATATGCCATGAAAATAAACTTCAGACTACATGCCGTAGAACAAACTTGACAAAACGCCGTGAAAACTAACCTGAGGGCGACACACGCCATGAAACCAACTTGAAAAGGCGACATACGCCATGAAACTAACTTCAGGGCGACACACGCCATGAAAACTAACCTGAAGGCGACACAAGCCTTAGCTGAAAGCTAACTCAAAAGGTGACTCACGCTAAAAGAGCTGTCTTGCAGAGCAAAACATGTTATGAACTTGAAGCCAACCCGAGGGGCGACACACGCCGAAGATTGCAGAGCGAGAAACCTTTAAGAGACACACCAAAACAACCTAGACTAAACTACAGCTCTACGAAAAATAACCGAACTACGGAGGGAGCAGGAACAACGCTAAGAAACGAAAGAAACCAGCTTACCTGTTCAGCAGGTGGCGCAGGATAATCGCTAGCAATAGGAGCTTCAGGAGCGGCGGCCGCAGCCGGCCTAGCGGCTTCCAAAACGTCCGGGGGAATAGCAACAGGTGCTTCAGCCATAAAAGAACTTGCTCAGCGACGAAAACGTTCGGTGAGTCCACAAAAAACGAAAGTCTGAATAGACGTCTCGGGGCATGAATGCATATGAGAGCAATCTGTTGACGGTAGGGGGTATAAATACTAAGATAAATACCCAGGGGTGCAAGAAAGGTCTCTAGAGAGAAAATATGCTAATATAAGGAGCGCGCGAATCCATTTCGGCGCAATTATATCAATGAAAATACTCTTGAGGTTTTCATTGCGGGAAACAAACTCCTGTGCTCCTGTCCTATGAAGACACTGTCTGTTCTCCGCTTGTGACCATTCCGGCAACACTTCTAAGTTGCTAAACCTTTCGTCACGCATCTTGGATCGAAGCGACGTCTTCAGACGCCGTGCGCAGTGAACGCTCGCCAGCAGCACTGGTAACAGGATTTACAGCAAGCAGCTTACAGATAGTTTGGACTTCCTGAATTAGCCTCTTTTCTGGTTCTGGAAACTTTAACACCGCCAACAGGATTTCGTTAAAACATGATATCTTCTCCTCCTTTAACATAACTTCCAAAATACTTAGTTGCTCAGGTAGCGCCCCTGTATCAACATCTTCGCTGTATGACGCATCAGGAAACTGAACTCTGCCTCGTCGTCACCAATATGAGCTTTAACCAAGAGGGTCTCCATCTGGGCGTAGGAGCTGAACGCTGTGATAAATAGCCCGACGATAAGATGAATACCCTCATAATAGACCCCTCTAAAGTGATCTTTGGCAGTTTGGGGATAGCTTGGTGCACCAGCACCAACCTCCAGTCTGACCAAAGTGCGTCGTTTTCTTGGAAGCATTGGGTCGCTAAGCAGGCCTTCCCTCTTGCAGGAAACATCAGCATAGAAATCCCGTGTGAAAAACCTCCATGGAATTCCATGGAGGATTAGGACATCAATTTCCATGGAATTCCATTGGAATTTCTCCATTGATTTCCATGGAAAATATTTGCATGGAGGATTAGGACATTTCCCATGGAATTCCATGGAAAACATTAGGGCACCAATTTCCATGGAAATTCCATGGAAATTTCTGCATCGACATTTTCCATGGAGGATTAGGACATTTCCTATGGAATTCCATGGAAAAGTTCCATGCAATTCCATAGAAACTACTCCATCGATTATTCCATGGATCTCCAGGGAGTTTCATGGAATTCACAGGAATTAGACATTTAAAATATCCAGTGAATCAAATGGAATACATAACAGATTTTGGTCCACTGCAATTTATTTAATCAATAAGAGGACCGCATAAATCTCTTTTTAAAGACATCAATCAAAACTTAACATGCTTTTGGAGGAAAATTTGACATACCGTAGCTTAACAAATTAATGTTTACTTGTGACTATATACATGCAGTTTAGAATGCAGCAATCATATTGAAGTAGCTTAAATGAAAAATTTAGATTTAATATAAAGCAAGGAATCTTGGCCTGGTGTTGAAGAAAAATAACAGGCGAACAGCTGCATAATTGAGAGAAAAAAATGAGCTAATACTTGCATGCATAAGCCGTCAGTATGTAAGACTTAAACATGGCTTTATTTAATGCGACGAAAAAGGGAAGTGCTACTTATTTCCTCGATCAGAACCACTATGGTATTTAGTTATAGCAAAGTCCTAATCCTTGGGAAAAAACGGCTTCAGCCACAATTATAGTTTATCAGTCTCTTGCATAGTTTTTACGTAGCAGGCATGAAAATTCTAAATATGATATTTCTTCTTATGCATCGAAGCAGTCCATCGAAGTACAGTCGATTTCTAATTCTGCCAGAAGTAGCAATTATTCCAAAGGATTCCAAAGGATTCCAAAGGCAATTTGCAGGAAAGACCACATTCATATTTATATAAACAAAAAAGATGGAAACTACATATTAAAACCGATAAACAGCACCCGAAAAGTCACCCTTCTAAATCTAGCAGAGACATATAAATCGAGCGGACGAATTCAGTTGAGCAACCAAACACGAGTTGTGTAGTACATATTAAGCTTACCTTCCTCTTTAATGTGCTATCCAGCTGAGTCATTGTTTAATCGAAGTCGATTTGAAAGAAGCCAATTGTAAGCAACCCCACAAGTGATATTTTGCGTTGAAAATAACATCTTTTTCGGATGCATTCATCGCTAAGACAATCCGTTTACACAACACTGTCGTACTGCACAGAAGTCCGCCTAAAGATTCGAACCAAGAAAACTGATCTTCTACGCATTTCTATTGGTTCAAAAGCTCCACGTGATCGCGTAAGTCACTAAGCGGGGAGGTCTGGACGCCAGTTCAAGCACCAAACATGTCGTCAAAACACGGCACGATCGTGGAGATGTCTGTCTTTAAAGGCTTTAAATTGTGGTCCCTTTCAGAGTTAATTGTACTATTCCGACGCTGTAGAAGAGTAAAGCAGTGAGAGGAAAATATTGCATTGTTCTCTCAGGTGAGGGAACCTTTTAAAAAAGGCAGAAGGCCTATTCATTGTCTGATGTTAGTGTCGTCACGCAACGCTCCTCCGCACTAAAAACGGCTGTGTAGAAGATTAGCCTATCCACCGATGCGGCAAAAAAACTCTAATATTGCTTGTGTAGGTTCGCCGAAATACTCCATACAAAGCAATCTCATCAGTCAGGTTGGACTTGAGTAATAGGGAAAATCTTAACTCTCAACCAAAACACACTTCGACACCGAGAAGAGTTATGTGCCTAGTGGGATCATTTCCAGGACTGGCTATTTAAGTACGGGACCCATACATCGTCTTGTATTTGCTATTCATACGGGATTCTGACTAAACTGATTAGGTCTATTTAAGCACTGACTCGAAACGGTTAGCCTCTAAATAGGGTTACGGTTGTTGTTATATGAATAAAATCAAACTCCACCTAGCAGCGAGTTACTACTCCGTGGTAGAGTGGTTAGGCTACGAAGTATCGATTCTACGTCCCTGGATCGGTTCTCAATCTTGCCACATTGAATTTTTCTTCCTTTCAAAATTTAAAACTGAAATTTTTTCCTTAAAAATGGAATAGTGGTTGAAGAGACTTACACTTTCATGGAAATTTGTTGATCAGAAATTTCATATAAATTTCAAGTAGAGACTTGATCCCGTATGTCATAGCAAATACACGTCCGTGTACGGGTCCTGTACGAATAGCGGTACTGTGCCATTATGAAGCAACTGCATGTTGTCAGTCATCTTCTCATATTTTAAATGCAACTCTGATTTTAAAAGATAAATGGCAGACAGCCCTACTAAAAATAATTTTCTATATTTATTTTTTTTCAACAGGATCATTTTTTTATTAAGCACACAAAACATTCCTCTTTATAGTTAGCAATAAAATCTCTTACACTGGGACTTTCAGCGTCGGTGAACAATACTTTTACATTGTCTGTGTAATTTAAACTAAACGCACTATTTTGCTTTTAGAAAGCTTCCAAATGTTTCCTATTTTTCTATCCAATAAAAAGTGCAGACTTAAACATGTGGTTAACAAGTTGATGAGTTGCTTGATTACTGAATTTCTATGGATTTTCTCATACAAACTGCATGGTATTCTATCGAACTCCATGGACACGCTATGGCATTCCATGGAACTGCATCGGTACTTCAGGGAACCCCATGGCATTCCATGGAACTCCACGATATTCCATGGAATTTCATGGCATTCCATGGAACTTCGTCACTACTTCATGGAACTCCATGGAACTCCATGGCATTACATGGAGCTCCATGGATACTCCATGGAACTCCATGGCATTCCATGGAACACCATGCATACTCCATAGAAACTCCATGGCATTCCATGGAACTCCATGGATACTCCATGGATACTCCATGGACGTTTCTTGGAATTCCATGGATTTCCATAGATTTCCATGGATTTCCATGGATTTCCATGGAATTCCATGGAGGTATTTCACACGGGATGGTCCAAGCTTTCATCAGTGCGAAATTTTGTCAGCGTCTTCTTTGTTAGTTTTGGCAGGCGTTGTCCAATGACAGCAGCCATCTTAGTACCCTGAAAATCCTTAGATAGATTATCGGTGTGGGAATAAAGGTGCTCTCCAAGATGAAAAGCAAAAAAAAAGTCAAATCGCTCCTTCCATTTTGGGCCTTACATCTTATTATCCTTGCAAGCAAATCGGGTTGTAATCGTTCGGACACACCCAACTCTTCCATAGGGCAAAGTCCAATAATTCCACGGGAATTTTTCCGTGTCGACTGGAGCCCTAGAAAATAAATCCCAGCAATAAAAGTGGTAGGGCTATAGCCCTACCAGACCCTCCCCCTCCGCGGTCCCTGATTAGCGATGATCTAAATCCATAAATATTTGGAAGGATTTATTTGCTCCTGCAGTCCCACAAATAGAGTTTTCCAATAATTATAAAATAGTTCAGCAATTAAAGTAAAGGGCAAGCATTTTCCGTCAAAATTCCAAAGAGCACATTTTCCAAGCAGAGACGAATTCGTTGATTCGAAATAAAGCACCAATATAGTTCAAATTCAATCCAAAACTGTTTAGAGCGTGAGCAGTGATAGAACAAATGGGTTAATGATTCAGGTTGATTGTCACAGAAAGTACATAAATCATTCGTTCTAAAACCTATTTTCTACAATTTTGTATTTGTGTAAAGAATTGAGTTAATTACTTTGTACTGGAAGGCTTTAACATACGATTCGACAACGATAGAGTGTGGCAGCTTAAATATTTGCTTCAGATTGTCGCTGTTAAAATGAAAGTTACTCTGTAATTTTTGAATAATATTGGGCGGTTTAGCTTTTTCTCTGATGAGTAGGTTGTAGTAATCCTTTGATTTCCCTTTCGTAACATCAAAATTATTGTCACTCACTACAAATGTTGGTGAGTTTATGGAAGGATACCTGTCATAACTTCTGAACGATAATGGAATGGACCTGCGTAAGCCAGCCCATTCTAAAATATTTGTTTTGCATATTTTTTAGACAGTTGATTATAAGAATCAGTACTATTCAGACTAAATAAAAGATCCGGAATGCAAATCACTCTGGCATTAACATAATGTTTATAATAAACCGGCTTGTTTTCTACTTTTATTTCTTTGTTATTCCAGATTATAGTTTTCCAATCTTCTTCAGTGGCAAACGTTTTACGAAATTGCGACCACCATAACAAAAGTTCCTGATAAAATTGAGAAGGAATTGTGTAATCCGAGATATTGTAGTTGCAGTTAAAAAAGAACAATCCCCCAACGGAGCTCAGTATGTGTTGTAGGTAGCTTTTCCAAGTTCCATAAGTCCCACTGAAGATACGTTTTAACCAAGCTAATCTCAATGATTTAACCATGCACTCGAGATCAACCATTCTTAGCCCTCCCTCTTCGTATTCGTTTATAGCTGAAGCTCTTGTTACCTTATCTACACCTTTCCAGAGAAATTTAAACAGTACTTTATTCAATTCTTTTAGTAATTCCTTGGGAGTTGGAAGGATCGAAGAAATGTAAATGTACTTAGGGATAATAAAAGATTTGATTATTGTCACCTTACCGTATATCGACAGGCCTGTATCGGACCATATAAATTATTAATAAGTTTTTTAATTGAATCCAGTCGTTCTATAAAATTCTTTTCTTTAAGCAATTTTTGGTCATAAGTAAAATATACACCTAGAGCTTTTATTGGCTCGTCCGGCCATTTAATACCGAATGGTTTTTCTATAATGTCTCTTAGATCCAACCCACATATCTTCAGGTTTTGAACAGTTAATCTTGAGTCCAGAGAGAATTTCGAATTTGTTAAGTAGTTCAAATAATCTTGCGGCCGAGCTTGTGTCAGCTAACACAGCGGTTGTATCGTCTGCAAACTGTAAAAGCTTAGTTTCCTCAGTTCCTATTGTGATTCCTTTAATTGACTTTTTTTGCCTTATAGCAATTGCTTAAGTTTCTACAGCAATTATAAATAAGTAAGGAGAGAGTGGATCACCCTGCCTAACACCGCGTTCCAGAGTAAAAAAGTTAGAACTAACGCCATTGTTTATAACTCAGCTTTGAATGCTGTTATAAAAGGTTTTCACCCATTGAAGGAAGCCTCGACCAAAGTTAAACTTTTTAAGACTCTCAATGAGAAATTCCCATTCCACACTATCAAAAGCTTTTTGAAAATCTATGAACAGCAGTAAACCTGGGGTGTTTTCCTTGGCATGTGAAGTCCATAATATCGAAAATAGAACGTATTGCTTCACCAATGAAACGATCTTTAACATAACCAGTCTGGTTGTAGTGAATGATACTGGGTATTAACACCTTTTTAACCCTTGCTGCGATCACCTTGGACATAATTTTCGTTATCTACACTAACAAGAGATATTGGCCGTTAATTTTCGAGGAGAGAGCGATCTTTTCCGCCGTGGTTGGTTGAGATTCTCTTTTCTGTTTTTAGCCTGATCCTGTGTATTTAGATGTTGTATTGTTAGCATTTCTGCTATAACAACAAGTGACATGGTATTGTTCATTGGTATGGATTACATATTTAAGGCCTTTTACTTCAGCAGTTGAAAATTCAGGTTTATCATAAACATTATGAAAGGACAAGACTTTTTTTAAGATCTCTGACGGCCATCACCTAGTCTAACTGGCATGCAAAATGCATTTACACTTCCGAGATTTATTTTTGGAGTCCTTGAACTACCAGTTATATACGACAGGTCCCCAGGTTAATCATCTTAAAGTGTAAGCTCAAGTGGTTTGGTTTGATTCACCACGGAAACGCTACATTTTATCCGAGCCAATACAAGGATTTCAAAGGACAAATATTGTTAATTATTGATTAAATCCGGTCACGAACCGCAATTGTGTTTGATAATGTGAGGATAAATTAGTAAATTATATTAATAACGAAAACAAACTTTTACGAGCTAAGTTACAGAACAAAACTGTTAAATTTAAATGGAAGAAATTAGACGACTTAAGAGAAAAAAAAAAAAACAAAAAACAAAGAACAACAAAAAAAAATAAGTCATATATTGCATGAGATATTAAAGGTTTGTATTCTGAATTTTCATAAGCCAATATAATCAACAATATCAGTAACTCTTGCTATAAAAGAATCAAAAATAAAGCTTAATTGAGCACTTGTAAGATGGCCGCAATGAAAGCACTGGTGGTATTAGCTTTGCTTGGCTTTGTGCTTGCCTCTGGTTATAAACTCCCATTTATGAAACAACTTAAACAACCGCAAGAAACTGGACTTAAGAAATTTAAGTATGGACCTGAGCAAAGGTATGATTGATAAGATAAGGACACGAACTGATTTATTAGTATTAAAAAAATTAACGGTTGAACATGGGCATGGTGTCTGTCGGTTCTTTTTTTTTGTAACTGCTCCTCCAATTTTTTCTCTAAGTTTTTAAGCAAACTGTTCAGTGCGACGTAAAGAAGAACCCAGCGAGGCACAAAGTTCTTCAGGGTTTCTTTTATAAACTGATTCAATATTGATCTTCCTTTTTCTGATCCTTTCCGCCAAATCGTAATTTATAAGTTAAGTAAACTAACATTAGCCCAAAGTCATTAACTCGAGGTTTTAACGTTAAATGTAATTTTCTGCAGGGATTTCAACCCTAACGCTGTAAAAGGCAGGAAGTACTTTGACGAATTTGGAGGCGTAAAAGGCAGGAAGTACTTTGACGAATTTGGAGGCGAGGCAGATGAAGGCGACTATAATTCGAATCTTCCAGAAGAGCCATACAATGTTCTGCCAAGGAGCCGTAGATCCGCTAATCCGCAAGTTGGGGCTACTCGTCCTTCAGGAGACTATGACTATGACGATTCCGACTAATTGGAGACGGATAATAAATTTAGCTCAGGCTAGCGAGAAGAAGTGAAAAATAGTGGAAAATTAATTAAACTTAACACTAGACCATTTAGTCTTCTGTCGGCTGAAGGATGAATTGTTGGGGGGAGGGGGGGGGGGGGGGGGAATTACTCGACCACTATTTGGATATAGGCAAGTCGCTGAGCGTTTAAAACCCTGACCCTGTTTAGGACAAAAAATCTTAAAATACATACCTTGTTTAGGATAACAACCTCAATTTTATGACCCTGTTTAGGACAAAGGACCCCAATGCGCGCCGTCTTGGCAATTGCAAAAGAGCAAATACACATACTCATTATAGCTATCGCTAAGTGCCAACGCAAAGGTTTTACCTATAAGATAAGATAAGGAAACGTGCAGTCACGCGACAATCACCGAGGGATATAGTCCTCCTCTACCCCTTTATTCAGCACAAAATAATCACATACCAGAGTGTTAGTCATTTTGTCAAGGTGAAAAGTTACAGCGCATGACGACTTGTTCGCATATGACTGCGGGATGAACGCTGCCATCCAGACCCAGATGCAATAAAACGTCGACTGCTTTCCTAATATACTTGTGACATTTGTGGGCTCACGAAAACTGACGCTGTATACCAAGGCGAGGATGACATAATATAGGCTGTTTTACTGCAGGGGCAGTAGTAATATATATATTCTTATTGGGCCATCCGTAAAACAAAGTCAAAATTTACTGATGGAAGACTAAACCCTGTTACCCCCTCTGGCAGTAGAATTCAATAATTTCATTTCATAGGTCCATGATTGTAGCGGAGCTCCCGCGCGCGCGAAGCGCGCGCGCAGCGGAGCACCATGGGTAAGAAAATTTGGTAAACTATCCATCCCAGAAAATTTGGTTATGACGTAGCGTACGTCCGTCCGTACGGACTTTCCGGGTAGTGGAAAGTAGTCCGCGTGGACTCTTGGGGTAGGGGAAAGTACAGATTTTTTGGCGGGAAATCGCATGGCGCAACGTCGCGCAATTATATCGCGCAACTGGTTTTGAAAAAAAGAAAGCAAGTAGAAAGAGTCAGAGCGAGAAGAAGGAGAGAAAATTATAGTAAAAAACGCCGGCAAGCAGAACGAGACAGAGCTAGAATGAAGAGACAAAGGCAACGCGAAAGAGAATTACAAGTGTTGTGTTAATGTCACTATGGCCTCGCGCTATTAACATTTTGATTTCAAACTGATCTCGGACTCGAAAATTCAGCCAGTCATTTAAAAATACAAGCAGGGAAGACAGAGGCTTTTCACTTTTCTCACCATAGTCTCGCGTTGATCACGCTCTACGACCGTCCAATTTTTATGCTCTGATTGGTCAAAATTTGACGGGTGAGTTCATGCAGAAACTGATTTATACAGCATCTTGAACCTTGTTTACTTTCAGTTTGACAGCTGAAGCTGACAGAGTATTTTGTCAACTTGTGATGTTTTTTACTGTCTTTTTCCAATGCTTAAAATGAAATACAGCTGCTATCAACAGTCTTCTTTGATTCATGGCTGGTTTGTTTATTGAATTTTTGGTCGGGAAGTGCGCCGGTTGCCAAAGTTGGAAATCCGATTTCGGATGCATCGCTTTCGTTTTTACCTTGCTGGATGCGGGTTGAAAAGTCCCTCAAGCGATTCTGGCCTTACTTTATAGCTTTCAAGAGCTGCATCTCGAATGGTAAGCCTAAGTAATTATTGTATACAGTGTATGTTTGTTTTTTTATTTCTAATTTCATGAAGTCGAGCGCAGTTTATGAGGCTAATTTATGCACGTTTGTATTAAGATCTGAGACAATGATATGATCTAGTATACACCTATTTCAATTAAGGTTGCTCCCGTAAACCATGTTCCATAGCCTGCAGTGCACCATGGTAAACCAATTTTGTAGTGGGAAGCTTAGTCTTGTTCACGTTCCTTGAAATAATGGAGACCATTTGTGAAAAGGTGTTCAAGAGAGCTTTCAAGTCCAATGGCTGCTAAAATTCTTCAGCATGAGCGAGCTGAAAAATTTAATTTTTAAAATCTCATGGCAAAAAATTAGAAGCGGGTTTTACCGTCTGATTAAGCTGCGTTTTTGTATGGGCCTGCCTTAAATGCTGGTTATTTAAATAAAGCAAATCCATTCTATTCCTTTTTTTTTTTACTCAGTTTTAAAATAATTGCCTCAAAAATATATAAACACGTAGTGTTAGTTATTTATTGTTGTTCGACAAACGCCTTGAATTAGATTTTATTCAACTCCATCCAAAATTCCCAGGTGCACGAGTCAAGCAAACTCGTTGAAAATTTGCAGCATTTGCATATTACCGCTGAGAAAAACCTAACCTCAAATCACTGTCTTAAATTAAAAAGCCTAGGATTCAGTGTTTTGAAATACATTGTCTTAACGTTCTACTGACATAGCATAGAAGCGTTAGCAGCGTTTGCTTTCTAGGTTAATTCTAGGCTCGTTGCGGGCACATAATTGACTAGACTTGCTACAATAATGCACTGCGGGCTATGAAACATGGATCATGTGTCTTTCTTCTCAGAAGCAACCTTAATTGAAATAGGTGTATATAAGCTTACAGAACTTTAAAAAGCCTTTAGTCGATATTTTCTCTCCGCATATAGAACGAAAAAACGTTCCGAAGAGTATTTAGTTATAATTTTGGCTGTAGAAAGAAAGCTTTGAGCGATTTTCTTGCCTCGAGTTCATCTTTGAAAACAGTAAACACCAGGAAGCCGGCTAAAAGCTTTAAGCTTAAGCTTAAAGACTCAGGATTTTTAGAGACGCTTTAATGCTTGTCTTCGTGAATGAAAATTGTTGTCTCTGTCAATGTTTCACCGAATTACATTTCTTTTACTGATTGTTAGTAGTCTCTTACAATTTTAATCGCTTTGCCGTTTGTTTTCAGTCGTTCATAAACAACGCTTGCAGGAGTACTCAAAATGCTGCTCGTATCAAACGCCTTTTAAGATTACACATCGTTATAAAACCATTTAATAAAAAAAATAAACACAATAAATTCTTTATTATGTTGAAGCGTAACTCTTTCAATGTTCACTGAAAATTTAGCGCTTGTCAAAAGTGAGAACCGGCTGGCCGTATAGGTGATTTTGGAAATTTTTTGAACGGTTTTGCTAAAAGCCCACGCGTGCTTCGTACGGTTCTGAATATTGAATGAGTGCAATTTGTCTTGAAAAATTGTGAAATACTGCATTTTGTCTGAGGTCTATATGAAAACAACGCCTCATATTACTGTTTCAGATGTGATGTATAAAAAGTATGAAATGTTGGTTTACACGCTCCCAGAGTTGTTGGCAAGATTTTGTTAAGTAAACTTGTCGAACGCAAAAAATTCGGCCTGATTTGTTTTCCAAAAATTCGTTTTCCAGGCCTAATCTACTGTGATCAAGAGCCATTATGGCTCTAAAATGTGATCGAAGATAATTGCTATTTTTTGGGTGTATATATACGGCTATCAATTCGATGTAAGATTTTTTTTTTACTCTAAAATCACTTAGCATTAGCTTTCCCTTAAAGTTAACTGATTTGTGGATTACAAGTTTATTGTTTGATTTAAATTATAAATTTATTAATGGGAGCTTCGCTTTTAGCCCTGGCTAAATCTATATATTATAGATTGCTATAGCGACTTTAAATCGGTACTTATGGAGGTGAACTTCCGGAATACACCTGAAAGTACAGTTGTAAAGGCTTTAAAATACTCCACTCCATCCTTAAAGTTCTGCTTGAGACTCATATGGTGCAATGAATTAATGTGCCAGCTGCGTTCAGACAGCTGTTATGCCACGCTGTCACTTTTAAGAAGCTTTCTAAACCTTTGTCCCTTCTGCTCTTAGAACACTTATTATTATTAAATTCTTAGCTCTTAGATGCAAAAGTTATTTTGTTTGGCTTTGGTCATTTCTTTAATTTAACATCTTCAAAAAAAAAAAAAGAAAGAAAGAAAAAAAAAGAAAAGAAAGAGATGCACAGGTTTTATTTACTTAGCTATAGTTATCGTATCTCGTGATGTCTTGCCGGATGAAAATGGTAATAACCAGAAAATAGTCGTCCTCCATAAGTACCACTCGTTCCTCGTCAACTGTCTGCCAATAGAACGCCTTTTTAAAGTATATCTTTATTTGACTTTACTATTGATCATTTAAAAGCGTGACTTTTATAAAAAGCTCAAGAACAACAGAAAAGCTTTCATAAATCAATGTAAAGTAAAAAGTAATAGGACCAATTAAAAGAAGTCACGAAACGAGCCAAGAGAGCAATTCACGAAGCAAAAACACCTTATTTTTGCACCTTCACAACGAGAGTTTGTAATCGTCATATTTTATAATACACAGTCGTTGCAGCAAAATCTTCAGTTAAGCTTTTGATTAGAAGATAATACACACCTGTTGACGATCTAAACCAGGAAACAATCCATACAGCGAGAGCTTTTCCATGTTGTTTAGAACAGCTGTTCTACTTAACTTAAAAGCAATAGATGACGGTGTGGCGACAAGAGGAAGTCCTCAAGAATAAAGTCACGGAACGTAACATATTCTATTTCCAAATTGTAGCCTCTTATTTCTAATTTATCTTTTCCAAAATTATAGTAAATGCAATTTTTTTGTTAGTGCTGAAGTCCAGAAAAACACTTCTTTGTCATCTCGTTTCTTTCTGGCAGACAGCTTTTGACAAGCACTTTCAAAACTTTAAAAGTAAATTAAAATAAATTATGCTAGTTGGGTATAAATTAGAGTCTTGGGCTTCACTCGCTCAGTCTAAACTCAGCTCAAATGTTGCGATACGCGAAAAGAACGAACACATCAGAAATGAAGGCTTTTTGCTGTGCAGTGCTGATTCTTTGCCTTACTACTGGCCATGCAATGCCTCAAATAGCATCACTGTGTGCTCCAAAGAGTCTTCATGACACTCTCTGTACGCCATTGCTCATTGGTAAGAAGAAATACTTTAGACAAACGTTTCGTAGCTGCTTAATACCCCTCCGTCCCCCGGCCCCTTCATACCCCCATCGTAATACAAGGAGGGACAGTTTGTACCCCCCCCCCCCCCTCCCCCTAGCGTTTTCGTTAAGTTACCATAGTTTCTAACCATAATAGATAGCCTGTTATGTTGCCTACAAGATGATGTTAATCTTATAGGATATATATGCAAATGAGACTACTGGGGGCCAGTCACGTAATCCAACATGACGGACTTTTTAGATCTTTGACTTTTTCCACTATATGTTTTGTTTTTTCCTTCGAAATTTTAAACTTTTACTCAGAAAATACATTTTAATATTTAACAGTTTAGCACGTAAAAGTTTCTTTACTGCATCGTTATGTTGCTTAAAAACTACTTCAGGGCTTAAAATAGGTTTCTTTAAGCTTAATTAAGTTGTGATACATTTAAAATTCAACACCACACCATACTTGCCATTCAATATCTTCTCCATGTATGGGCAGATTTTCACTAAATTCACAGCAAATATGCCTCAAAGAAAACAGCAACTGAAAATCGACAAGTGCCTAAGTACAGTCATCTAGATAAAACCCGACAGGGGGCGGTGTAGGCTTTTATAGATTGGGCTAGCATAATGTTTAGCATAAATTGAGAAAACTGGCAAATTTTTTTAAAACGTAGCATTGCTAGCATAATTCGCATATTTTGATAATGGTCGGAACATTTATGGGTTTCGACAGGCACATTGATTCCCAACTCCAACTGTACGCTGACCTTGTTCGATGGTCTAGCGGTATTTGTAGTTTACCTAGCCCGGTGCACGGGAACCGGAAATCACATGGAAAACCATGTCTGTCCTAATACCTCTCAGAGGTATTATGCTATGCCAGCCGATTCGAGCGAAAACTTACAGCTAGCTCATAGAAATGACGGGCCAGAACCAGCCACAATTGC
The DNA here is from genome assembly GCA_964035525.1 of Porites cylindrica. Lineage (NCBI taxonomy): Eukaryota > Metazoa > Cnidaria > Anthozoa > Scleractinia > Poritidae > Porites > Porites cylindrica. Next base: position 42,183,525 of record OZ037777.1, on the reverse strand, counting down.
CAGAGACCGATGATATCATAGCTAACAAGAATAAACGATTTCTGATTAAAGAAAATGTATTTTTGGACTTATTTGCCAAGGTTTTTGAAGAAAACAATTAAAAAAAAAAGTATCATAATTTGAAAAAACGATCATGATATTAGCATAATTTGGCCAAAACAACAGCAGTGCGAATGGCATAATATGCTACTTTTGCTAGCACCCTCTATGAAAGCCTAGGGCGGTGGCGTCCATCTCTCCCCCTCCCCCTCTCATGTATGTCCCAGGATTGTTTGGCACATAAGCCATCCGAAATTTGACTCTCCACTTTAATCGAAACCAGCGCGGCATGGCGCTGCTTCGTTTCGTTACAGAAATCACCTTTCATACGTCTGAACAGAAGCCGTCTCTGGTATGGTTTTTCATGCCCGTGCAAGGGCTATCCTGTATAGTGTGAATATAGAATTAGTTGAGTCATCCCATTGATTCGCTCAAATACGTCGGGTTGTTGGCAGGTCAAGACAGAAAGTGATAAGACAGTGAAAAGTTTTGTTTTCTTCTTTGTTACCTTAGTGTTGCGTGCCAAAGTATTGCCACTAGAGCGATCGTCGCCTTACAAAAATGGCATTTATAGGCTGGAAGTTAGTCAGATTTTCTCTGCCCCAAATAAAGGAGTATGCTCTATCCCTTGGCCCAGCGTTTTTCTTCAAACGCCTTCATCTGCTATTTCCACCACGCTGAATAAGACGCCGGAACTAGGTGTTGAGTACGTGCTGACCGGTGTTTTCAATGAAACCGTTAAAATGATGGGGATGGATAGGTGCTCTTGGTACAAAAAATGGAAGGATATGTCAACAGACGACAAGAAGGAGTTATTAGACAAGTCTTGCAACGAAGACAGTGACAATGACAACTTTCCTTGACATCGATTCTGACAGAAAAGTAGAATTTAGGCAAATTCGTAGCGGCTGAAGAAAAGAAGGGATATGCAATAAAAAAAAGTATAACTTTAAGCTGTTGTAATGTTATGATTTACATTTAATTTTAATAAACTATATGAAGGCATTGTAGTTAATTAAGCCTCCTCTTTAATGATTAGGGAGCTTACGAAATGACGACTTTCGCACCACGACGCCCGTTGGACTGCGTGACAGGCTTACTGCGGATGCTTATCTGGGCACTTGCCGGCGTCGCGCCAAAATCGACGCCGTTGTTGACAGCGATTCGTTGGCGTCCTAGAAAAAGCAGGACGTGAGACTAATTTTCAAAGTTTTCCCTACATACTAGGAACATGTTCTTTACATATGTTTTCGATTTGTTTGTCTGTGTTCATTGGAGTAATGACCCGAAGAATCAACAACATAGCTAGCTGTAGACATAAACAAATTAACACCGAGTGAAACTATATTGGTAAGATGGTACCAAAGCTACAACTAGACCATTGCTAATAGTTAGCTCATCACAGTAACTACAGCTGTTCAGCAAGTTTATAAATGTCCTCCCTGTGTATAAACGCGCCTTGCATTCGTCCTTTGTTGTCTCGTCTAAATCAGTAGTTAACTCTGATTTTGTTGACGAAACGCATAAAAGTAGAAATACAGTGAAATACTCGGTCCTTCATAAATCTGTTTTCCTAAGCGTCTGCAATACGAGCTCTCGTTTCTCTTATGAATTTAGACATTTTGGTTGAACAAATAATCTTACTTGTGAAAAGAAGAAAACAAACTTCAGAAACGGCGGGAAAATTTGCCTGCCGCGCGCACCAACGTCGTCGTCTGTACTACGAATCGTAAATTCAAATTTCTACTGGACGGCAACGCAGAACTATGACGTGACCCAACGGTGGGTGGTCGATTCGTAAGCTCCCTATTATTACTTTTTAGGTGGCCTTGTTTCGTCGATGAGCTTTCGCGGGTGTTTCCAGTTTTTCATGTTTTCTTCGTGTTCCAAGTGAACTCAAGTTTGCAAAATAAAAATGTTCAAATTTTGAAATCCATTATCAATAGGTTACTATTGACGATATTTATATTGTAATGCGATGAAAGACGCAGTATGCTAGTATGTTGAAAAGACAAAAGTTATATTATCCGCTTTAGCGACTAGTACAGACTTGGAATCATTTACAAGGAAAGCAACAACGAAGAAGTCCCTAAAGTTCTACGGCATTCTGTCAACTTTGCCATAAGTCGGTGATCTTAGTCTTCAAATCAAATCAAATCGCTAGTTTATTGTCCCTTTTGCAGCCGGAGGACTGAATTGTAGGAGACCTTACAAGCTGTGATACTGTATACTAATAAGCTACATTTATTGACAAGATTAATATTTAACAGTAACAAAATTTGAGAAACGTTCAGTCCTTGTGGCCATTGGCCTGCTAAAACTCCCTGATCTTAGACACACACTGGTAGATATAGATACCACTCTGTTGTGAATTAGTGGGTATAATGGGTTACCTGGCCGAACCTTTCCTATAAATTAAATACACGAGACTGCCCGATGGTCAGAAAGAGTGGATATTGCAGCTTTGGCAAGTGCTGTTTCGTACAAAATACCAGGCCAAATGACTGGATTCGAAAGGACCCTTTTTTGCACGTTCTCAAGGTAGCAAGCAAGATACTTAGGCAAGTCAGCAAAGACAGCGGGGGCGTACTCTAGTATAGAGCGAATTAACGCGCAGTAGACATGAACAATATCAGCCGACGGAACTTTGCACTTCTTGAGTTGTCTCAGTGCATAAAGCCGTCTGTCGGCCTTCTTCACTATGTAGTGGAAGTGCACTGCCCAAGTGAGGTCCTCAGAAAGATGGACACCTACGAGCTTAAATGTAGAGACCTATTCAATATCGGACCCACCAACCGCGACTGGGCGCGGAACGCAACTATTGTAGTGAAGAAGGTCAACAGTCATGGACTTGCATTTACGGGACTTTAAGCGCATATTGTTGTTTTATAAAACAAGGAAAGCGTGGATATCATCAACTACTACATTCAATAAGGATGGCGAATTGCGAGGTACAACTTCCAAAACCGTCAGATCATCCACGAATTTAATGTGGGCGCCCCAACTTTGAACAAGGTCATTGACCATAACAGCAAACAACACAGAACCCTATTTTGTGCCCTGAGGAATGCCTCCATTTAGATATAAAGGAGCAGAAACTGGGGCACCAACGGGTGTGACCTGAGTCTTACTGGCGTTATGCATTTTATGGTGCCTTTTAATTCGTAGATGGGGAAAAAATGCTGCCATCTATGAATGAGTCGCGTCCCAAATTTGAACTAAACCTTATTTTTATTCATTCAAAATATTTCCCCGATTCTGATTGGCTAAAAGCACACGTTTAATTCACCAAAACCAGTACTGATAACCAAATTTGGAAGAGTTTTCTGTTTAGCGAGTAAATGACGTCAAAAATGCAGCGTTCTTGCAGGTTAATGCACCGTTAACCGAGAAGACATGGGGACGAGGCTGAGTTGTTTTGGTTGTGAACTTGAAAAATGGCGGACAATTCACTCGTTTCAAGAGTAAGAACTACAGCTGGAGCTAGGCGAAATAATAGCTAAAAAAACATGGCAAAAACTGCAAGAAGACAACTCGGAGCTGGGCAAAGCGGAGCTGGACAAACCTGAATGTATACTATCGAACCTGAACTTAACATCGATACAAGTAAGCAGGTTTTAGCTATGTTTTTAAACTAAGAATTATTTTGAATGAATAATAAAGCAATTAATGAATTCTGCTTTCGTAAGATAGGAAGAATTAAGCAGATCTCGAGGCCTTCGGCCTCGGTGGATAACACCATCCCCGATCTGCTTAATTCTTCACATCCTACTCAGCCTCATTCATTAATTGCTAAATATTAAACCCTAACCAAAGGTACCCCAAGCTCACGAGTGAGAATCACTGCCGCGTAACATTACTTTTATTTCCGCCGGTAAGTACTCTAGTATGTAACATTTTGCGGTATTTAAATGAATTTGTTGGTTTGCTGCGGCCTTCTTCCACTACTTTAGGACTGGTTCAGAAGCACCGTGTCTCGAGCCTAAGTTAAGTTCGACAAAAGTTCGACAGACTGTGTCGAACTTAACGCTTTGGCGCACCGAACGAAATCTGACGTACCAAATTGATTCAAACACCGCTCTTTTCCTGAACATGGCTTCACACTTGTTGACAAAGTATATACTAGAAGTACAAGCTGTCAATCATCTGTCGCAGTAAAATCATTTATGATATCACAAACGTGACTAATGGTGTCAAAAGCTTAAACTAAGAGGCCTTTGCTCTGGAAAAGAGTTTTTTGCCGTTTCCTATTTATTTTTTTTGTTATTTTTAACTCTAAGGGTTTGAACTGTAAAAGGGATGCTTATGTGCTTCGTTTTTTACGAGTACTTGGAGGGGGGGCGGGGAACAGAAAAAAAAAACAACAAAAACAAAACAAAACAAAAAAACAAGCGGCGTCCCCCTCAGTCTTTCACTAGAATGGCTGAACAACGCACTTTTTGGCAAAGAAATCGCCATGGGGCTTGCGCTTGCCGTCTTCCGCATTGCTTTTTCGCTAAGCGACACATGGATGTCAATTTATCCGTTCATTATTAGAAACTTGGAACTGCTGCACGTGTACATGTCTTCAATTTCTTATTGGTCAAGTGTGTTGTCAAGTGTGGTGTAGACCATACTTGGCGATAATCTTCGGCTTCTTTGAACTACGAACGTTTCCGTGGTCACCACGTAAAGTTGAAGTAGGTACATTTACCCCTTGACACTGAAAGTACGTTCCAAACACACTTAGACTAGACTTGAGAGCTTTAGTGTGAAGCCAATAATTGTTAAAACGTTTTGTCATCGAAACGAATACAAACTTCTTTGTAAGTGAAAACCAACAAATCTTTTTGTTCTGTCGTGCGTTTTGATCATTCTCATCATGAAGCCACACCTTGGCAACCGCATCACTTCAACTACTTTTCAGAAAAAAAAAGGCACTTGCTTGAAACGTCTCTAATTAAGCTTGGTTTGTAATTAATATAACTTTAACAACTATCCATCTTCCGGAATATTATACATTTGGAGTCAACAAAGCAGGGAATGGAGAAGTCCCTCACATTTTTTAAAGTTCTCTCACCTTTTTTTTCATGATATCCGTCGGGGATCTCACATTGTGTGGTTTATGTACTATTACATACATTGTGCATGTAGATGGGTACGATACTAGGAAAAACGAATGTAATTATGTTTTTGAAAGGCTTCTAAGACATCATACTGGTACTCTGGGCAAAAATCAAGGTATGAAATTTGAATGCAACGCAATTATAGTCGCAAAAGTTAATTTTAAGTCATCTAGAAACAAAAAGGTCTCAAAATAAGATCCTACAAAACAAACAAAAATCGCTTATCAATTATAAAAAAAAAATACATATAAAAAAATAAAATTGCCATAATACTGATAGATTATGATAATAAAGTACATATGTAAATGGTTAACAAGATTGCTGCTTTATTTTAATGAGACAATTTTCATGTCTTTCTGCTGTAGCAAAAGTTTATTCATTCAGTATTTATTCACCTAGCTGATAGTCAATCTGTCCGTATTGAGGTACACTCAGCTGGGAAGGAAATGAACACTTAAGATAGAAATTCCTAACAACAACAGCAATTCTATTTCACTTATAACTGGAAAGATTACTGTTATTTATTCATTTATATAATTTTTTTATTTTTTTACATCTTAGTTTTCCAGCATACACAATAATCACTTTCTTGCTACATCTTTCTTCTCACCTGGAAATACGTTCTCTTTAAAGTAATTAGCATGTAGGTTAACAACTTACAGTTTTAGATCATCAATGATTTAGGGGGCAAATGAGCATGCTGAAAGCAATGTTATTTTATTAATTGCCCTGACTAGAGGGAAAAAAAATCCTGATTGCAGTGTTTTGCAGTATTAAGAAAAAGAAGCACTTTCTAAAAAACGGTGTCAGACTGTGATTGAGTTATTGAAATTTCTCAAAGCTTAAGGAGACAACCATCCATGTAAGTATAAAATTGATTTTATTCTGATTTTTTGAAGAAAAGCTGATTTTATGTAGAAAATGCAGGAAAAATGATCGCAAAATAATGTAAGTGGAAAAAAGATCTTCTTCAACATTCCAGTCAATTGCAAAACTGACTGCCACTGAAGCATTTAACTGAATTGAGCAAATCTTCGAGGATGAAACAAAAGAGTTTACACCGAGTTTGGTTTCTGTGTGTGCCATCGTGACCAACGAAATTGGCCGAACAGTCAAGAAAGGCATA
>OZ037777.1:42119755-42172255 GCA_964035525.1 Porites cylindrica | reverse complement strand
TCTTTGACTTGTACCTCCTGACAGTCCGGCGGTGTTTACCTTTTGCTCATTTGAAAAGCAATTTCATTTTTTAACTAAAGATTTATACGCCTGAATTGGATTCTAATATTTTTAGGAAGCCAGTGGTATGGAGTTCTTTTCACGATGAAATGTGCCGAGAAATCATGGTTGTTGATCCCTTCACTGGAACAAAAAAGAGCCCTGTAGCGAGAGGAAAGAAAAGGGAAGAGGTCGCTGAAAACTTGAACCAAATTGAAGCTGTTTATTTCACAGTTGACAAAAGGGCAGTTCGAGATCGCTACAACCTTCTCGCGTGGCTAAAGAACTGAGGAGCAAACTGAAAAAAGAGAAAAAAAAAAACAGGTGGAATTGAAACCGGCATGAGCAGCATTGAAGTGGCACTAGAGGAGTTTAGTGTGTTGTTTCTGTATTCTTGTATTTTGATGTCATTATTGCAAGTAAAAATAAAAAAAATTCATCTGGAGATTTTGGCTTCTTCAAGAAGCTCTCATCGCATAGTAGAATAAATTCATCGTCGTCTATCACAACGTCTAAGTAGCTTTTTAGAAGAAAGGTCCTAGCGTCTTTAAAGGTCCACATATTTGTTTGTGAAAGAAATATCGCCGTTGCCGTCCCAAGTGAAAATTGTTTGCTCTTAAGTATTTTTTTTGGCGGGCACGACGGGGCTCGACCTAGTCTTCCTCATCCACCCCCGTCGCCGTCCTGGCTCCCCGTCCTCGTATCTTAAGGTCCCTATTAGTTCGTTAGCGACGGGAACGTTTCACCTGGTTTGACTGTAAACATTGGCAAATTTCAGATACAAAAATCACTACTTGGTATACGGCTTTGCGCCATAACTTACCTACTTATAGAAAGAGCAAGGTGTCGTGCTCAAATAAATGTAATAAAATTTTTGGGCAATCCAGCAGGGAAAATTTTTGAACGCCAAACAAAAGCGACCCTTGAGGTCAAAACACGCCATTTTGTCACGACATTCGAAGGGTAAAAACAACGATACTTCCGGTTAACAAGATACTTATGCGTTTTTCCGCATGGAACTCTTTCCATTTGCCGAGACAATTTCTTTTTAAACAGCTATATGCATGCCTTGTTCCGTGTATTTTGTCGGGAACCGTTCGCTAACAAGTGACATTTTCCGTCTTGCAATATCGCGGTCGAAAGCCCATTGAAACCTCACAGCTTTTTAGGACTCAAAATAATTCGCGCAATTCAACGTGGAATTGTAACCTTCTTAATGTGATACTAAGAAACCCTATTTATACACTTACCATTTCATTAAAGCCTATCAAAGATATGCAGCAGCATACTGTCTTCCCATCCTGTGCCAAATACTTGTATATCACCTTTGCGTGACACAGAACAGGAAGTGCAATGCACTTCAAACCGGAAGCCGACTGAACAATTTAAGTAGCAGGCCTAAGACAGTCATTCAAAACTACCCCAGCTTGAGACTATCCCGTCCTAGGGCGTCTCTTTTTTTTCTTTATATTTTAGCTTATTAGATCTTTTTGCTAGAGATCCAACGTTGACAACAAGGAGGATCTTCGTTTACGTTTTCTTTCTTAAAGTTTAGTAGTGGGCAACAAATTCAGTAGAAACGTTTATAATTGTAAACAACAATCTTTAAAAAGGCTCTAACTTAGCACTAGTTAAAACATGAGAGAAAATAAACTGAACTGACTGACTGAACACACTATGACAACCTTCCACTTCCCGTTTAAGAAATAAACCGCAAAAGCCGTGGACGAAGATCCTGCGTGATGGTTGCAATCGTTTGATCTCTAGAAAAAAAGATCTAATCAGCTAAAATATTGAGAAAATAAAACTGAGACGTCCTAAGACTACTGCAACGTGTATCACTCGAGTACACAACGCCGTCAGCAGCTGCGAGATTGGCAGGAAGCTTTGTCGCTAAGTTTGCTATGATGTTGTCATCCACAAAGAGAACATCTTAAGCTCTTCCAGTGAGACAGCATTCGTCCTTAATCCTTGAACCTGAAACGGACGGCAGAGGCGTAGAGCGTGCTGCCTTTGATGTACGTACTTTGGAATATTATCACAGGATACCCATCCATTATGAAAATAGAGTCAATCTGGGACATCCTCACATCTATATTTGGAATCTATCAACATATGATATCCAAGCGATCAAAACGCAATAAATTTTCTAGTGAAATTTCTTACGAATTTCCAAAGAAAACGTGTTGAAATATCAATTATTTATGAATGTAATTTAAAAATAGTGAAAATATGCCAAAAATGTGCTAACTTTGAGAGTGGCTCACTTTCCGAAAAGCTGCTCAGAATCGAAAAGAGTAGTTCAAAATCGTACAAGTTGCTAAAGAGTTACCGAGAAGAATCTGTCTAGGTCTAGATTTAAATTTCGCTGAAACTTTGTTTTTCTTTCGGTTGTGTTTTACACTTAGCGTCAGTGACATCCATAACCCCAATTCCACACCCCGACTCCCTGCCCCACCCTACCTCCGCACGCGCACAAGCCGTGAGACACAGTCTCTCGTTACCTTGGATGCCAGGAGATTTAGCAGTAAGGCCATTCAACTACTCAGTTCCAAAAATGTAAATTTGCTTATCAGCTTACCAGATTTTCTGTTATTACGCAATGAAATTGGAAGAATACTGTGCTGAGGAATGTTAGAAAAGAGTGGGTGGACATGCTTAAAATCTCACTAATTAGTTACAAGAGCACAATTTTACGCGTTCATCGATCAGTTTTACTAAAATATCTTCGTTTTCCATATTAGGATATCAAACGCAACATTGACACGCCCAACGACACGGGGTACCCAACAAAGTTTTATACGGGGAGTCACTGCCCCAGGAATGAACCCATTGCCCATATTTACATACCAATTTTGACGGTTTCATCCATGATTTGTGGGGGGGGGGGGGGGGGGGAGGGTGGGCGTGGTTTGCTGCTTTATTTTTCATGATTCTGTCCAAGATTGTAGCTCCATGGGGTGTTCCTTTAATCTGATGATCTTTTGACTTAAAATAAGCATGCCAGGATAAGCAGACCAGATATCTTAAAAGAATAGATAACGCATGTGGCATGGTTTTTTGTTTCTCAAAAGTTTCGTCAGTCTCCTGGTTTCGTAATCAGTTCGTTGTACTTTCAACCAGCCAACTGACATGTCTTTTTTACTTTTAGATTTTAGTTTTAGGAAGGATTTAGTGCATTATGCAGCACAAATCTTACTTACTCCTACCAGAACTTTTCAGACACAGAGCTGCTGACATTCCCCTCCCCCTCCCTCTGGAGCATCACCCTACCCTAGGACAAAAGTGAGTAACGCATTCTCCTTCCCGCTCCGAGCAGTTACGGTGACCAGTGATGTGAGGAGACCTCAATAGCCGGTTCTATATTTCCAAAATATCTTCACTTCCTAAGAGATAAGTATTATATTTAGTCTTAATACATCGTTATGTAAGCCAACGTCGGTAAATCTGTTTTTTTGTGTGCGTAAATCCAATTGGTCAGGCCCGGCCAGGGGTTTTGGGTATACGGTATCCCGGGCCATTTTAATTCAGGTATATGGTATTTTTTGGCCAAAATTCGGGTATAAAGTATTCAGTTTTTCCTGAATTTTAGGTATTCGGTATATGGTACAGAAATCACTAAGAAATGTATTATTCATTTCTCAGTTTTATTATCGCTCTGATGCTGACTAGAAATAGTGCGGATGCTCGAAATTGTGTTCAAGCCCTAATCAAATACTTACAAAACCTGTGGCTCTTTCTGTCAGCCTTCAATCTGACTGGGACAACCACAAGGTTACGTTTTGATGAGACAGTTACCCGCGTCCAGCATTACTACGCTTTTCACGAAGAATCCTCGTTGAAAGTTCACGGTATCAAGGGCTCAACTTCCCAGACCCAAGGACCAGACTGAACACTACCTGTTACTACACTGAACTCCGTGAAGTTAACGCCTGCGTCGCAAGTGGAGGTTGGGTGCCCATGGGCCAGGGGGCTGCAACCGCAATACACCCCAAGGCGGAAGAACACCCACAGGCCTACCAACCCGCAATCCAGCCACGAGCTCCCCGGGCCCAGCCCCCCACTATAGCACCCGTCGCACTGAGGCCAGAAGCCCAGTGGAAGTAAAAAGAACCAACTCCCGAAAAAATAAATGACTAAATAAATAAGTAAGAAAGAAAGCGGAGGGAGGGAGGGGAACCAAGAGAAACGCTACGCTACTGGAACGCCACGCCACGCCACGCCACGCTGACAAAGCTTCGAGTACAACGCAAACACAACGTAGGCACATGGCCTCCGCATGCGCCAAAGTGACATACCGCTGGACAGGAATCTGCCCCCATGCTCACGAACAATGGTAAACGCTATAAAGGCAAACATAGTCACGCAACAACACTACAGACGACCAACACGCTACCAAAGAATGCCAAAAACACCCGAGACCATAGCTTCTAGTCGTTAACTACATTAAATATGATTTAATAGTATATGATTCTGGAAGGCCTCACTAGACTGAGGACAAAGGTGATGGAACTCAATCCAAACTTCAATCAACACTTAGACGTTGAAAGCCTTTTAAGTATTAACTCTCTCTGTTGAAAACTTCTTTTGCAGTATGAGAGGGGGTATTTAAACACGGACACTCCCATGATGCTCGACATTTGCTTGCGTTTTCCCCGATGTATTAACGAATTATTAAAACGTGTCACAGGTACGAGCTAGAGGTACTTTACAAATCCAGTGGCCTCGTACTACCTTCAGTTTACTTTAGGTGACGTTGATATAAACTTGTGCCACCTCGCGAAATTACCGAAGCCTTTGTCTGGTTGCTTATCCAAGAAGGAATTGGATGAGATCCGTCAGTGGGTACAGCAGTACGGTAAGAGTGTCAGACAGAATACCACGAGGAACTTTTCAACAAAAGACAAGCCAGGCACCTTGCCATTGAATCTCTACGAGTCTGCACCCCCGGAGCAACATTCAGTTGACTTTGACGTGCTTCACAATGAAGATATCCCCGTTCATCACCAAGATCAAGCACAGCCTGTAACATTGTCATCGCCCAGTCTACGTATGTTGTAGTTTCCCGAATATACAAACCGCGTTCTGCTCCAAACAGCCCACTGTATATTACAAAACTGTTAGAGGATGTGGTTGATGACTATGACAGTGCTCGTTATGTAACAACTCTCTTTTACACCCAAGATGTTGTCGATCCTCTCCTATTCACTACTTCGGGAGAAGAGCATGTCATCCCAAAAGAGGGAATTAAGGGGGTTGTAAGCAGCATTACAGTTGTTGACAATGAAACTGTTGAAATAGATGAGGGGGAGTATCATCTGCTCCTGGCCTTGGTGAACGGATCCACTGACACCACCTATCTCAATCAAGCTGATGAAGAACCTTTTGCAGAGAGCGTTGACGGACAAGGTGACGAGGATTCGATCACCATGGACGCTGGCCGACCCGCAAAGGAAGCTGAAGAGGACAGTGAACCAGGAATTTCTCTTTTATTAAGATCTAACTCGTTCATTTTCAGGTATTTAGTATTCTGTTTCAAAATAATTTTAGGTATTTAGTATCACACATTTTACGATTTTGAGGTATATTGGTATCTTGGGGGCAAAATAGCGGGTATATTGGTATCCCACTACCCCCCCCCCCCCCCCCCCCCTGGCCGGGCCTGATTGGTAGCAAGTTTTGAACCCGAGGTTTCGAAAAATGTGATTCGAATGCTGTCAAACATTGACCGCCCGTTAAAATTAGGCTTTCGACTGCCAACGGGCGCATTGTAAGTGAAATAATTAGCCAAAAGAAGTCCAAATAAGTCGAGTGTAATCAATATTGATCAAGAGCATAGAGCTTTTGGAGGAATCTGGCCAATAGAGCATTTTTATTGATTTAACCGCCTTCGAATGTCGTGACAAAATGGAGTGTTTTGACCTCAAGAGTCGCTTTTGTTTGGCGTTCAAAAATTTTCCCTGCAGGATTGCCCAAAATTTTTATTGCATTTATTTGAGCAATACACCTTGCTCTTTCTATCGGTAGGTAAGTTATGGCTCAAAGCCGTATACCAAGTAGTGATTTTTGTGTCTGAAATTTGCCAATGTTATGTTTGTCAAAAATCGGTAAGATTTTCAGAGGCAGAGTTTTTTACTTCTTTAATGTTTAAACGATTTTTAAGTAATATATGGTCTTGAGCCTGTAAAAACTGATCCGAGAGCCTCCGAACCGACTCGGTCGCCGTACGCGTAAAATAAAAATCCAATCGATCTAAAAGTTATTTTTCTAGAAATAGTTTACCTAGACCTATATTCTGACAAAGTTTGGGAATTTTCGATTTGCTCATTTTGCACACCCCAGGCGATATTTACAGACGGCCGCTCTTAAGATCGTGGAGATCAAGCACTTACCGTCACTGGCAGCCATTTTGTAATTGATTTCATATGTACCGAGAAAACTCATTTGGCCATTTTTCTTTTGAGTTAAAGGTAGCCCGTTCCAGGCTCCAACGGAATCGAGAAAGCACAAACACGAAAATAAAACGAGAGGAAACTGGGGAGAGGAAGGGCGGTGGAGCCTCTCTCACTCCCATTCCTTTTTACCCGCCACACCCTCCTTTTCCCACATTACGAGCTTACATTTTCGCGAGACTTCCACTCACGTTTCATCCCTAGTATCTGAGAGCTTGGAGCAGGCTAAGTTAATGGATACGGAACAAGTAGTTAGGATTAGTGAGTTAACGTGTAAAATTGTGCTGTTTGAGTGTGATTGGCGCTTATGGCCCGCCGGCGTGTGATAACCGCATAATGGCTGTGACTTACCAGGTTTATAACATTTCAAAAGCCTGAAAATGGATCACTTGATGAAGAATGAAACCGCCGTGGTTGTGTGTTTATATATATATGTATATTATATATATAACAATTATTCACCGAAGTGGAGGTGGTATTTACCGAAGACGCGTTAGTATATACTAAAACAGTGAGATAATTGAGCCCAAAAATAATGATTTTTAACTCATTTACTGTTGCCTGCAACGATTACAATTTTGACTTCAAAACTTTTGAAGGCAATTGTTTAGCTCTTGCGGGAAAATTTCGTCAAAAGGAGTTGTGAATTCTTTTTGTATTTAAAATCATTCTGTAAAAAGGATTATTAGATTTAGTTTTAAGCTAATTATGAACAAGTCAACTAAAAAAAGTAACGCAAGACTTAAACTTAATTTGCATTTGTAAACAACAAAACTTTTTCGCCTGTTTTCTCGATAAATTCAAGTCAAAAAGACAAAGCTTTACCTGTGAAAACTTCCACCCCGAGCTTCGTCACTTTCTTCGTCTACTTCGGAAACAGCTTGCTTGATTAGTTGTGAAATTTCTTTGTTTGTTACGGCAGCAAACCCGGGAAGGCATTTTGCAACTTACGCGAGTTTGGCGTCTCTCGTTCGGAGGAACTGGAGGTGAATTAGTGAATAGTGCAGGATATTCACTGATTGAGTAGCCAATCAGAGCGCGCGAAAAACACTATCCACTGTTTTAGTATATACTTAATATATATATGTTTATTGATAACCACATTAAATAATTACATTTACAATACTACAAAAACAAAACCAAAAAAAAACCACTTTAACAAGAGACATTAACAGAGTAAAGCAAAATTAATTGTCAAATTATTACAGGGCTAAAAGAAATTATAAAAAAGTACAACAGGGCAATGGAATAAGACGGAGTTAATACAGTTAACTTAAATAAGGCGTCAGTATCCACTTTCTTTTAACGAATTCTTTGTTGCTGATTTTTTTTTCTGTTTCATATTTAGCGATGATCTAAATCCATAAATGTTTGGAAGGATTTGTTTGCTCCTGCAGTCCCACAAAGAGAGTTTTCCAATAATTATAAAATAGTTCAGCAATTGAAGTAAAGGGAAAGCATTTTCCGTCAAAATTCCAAAGAGCACATTTTCCAAGCAGAGACGAATTCGTTGATTCGAAATAAAGCACCAATATAGTTCAAATTCAATCCAAAACTGTTTAGATCGTGAGCAGTGATAGAACAAATGGGTTAATGATTCAGGTTGATTGTCACAAAAAGTACATAAATCATTCGTTCTAAAACCTATTTTCTACAACTTTGTATTTGTGTAAAGAATTGAGTTAATTACTTTTTACTGGGAGGCTTTAACATACGATTCGACAACGATAGAGTGTGGCAGCTTAAATATTTGCTTCAGATTGTCGCTGTTAAAATGAAAGTTACTCTGTAATGTTTGAATAATATTGGGCGGTTTAGCTTTTTCTCTGATGAGTAGGTTGTAGTAATCCTTTGATTTCCCTTTCGTAACATCAAAATTATTGTCACTCACCACAAATGTTGGTGAGTTTATGGAAGGATACCTGTCATAACTTCTTAACGATAATGGAATGGACCTGCGTAAGCCAGCCCATTCTAAAATATTTGTTTTGCATATTTTTTAGACAGTTGATTATAAGAATCAGTACTATTCAGACTAAATAAAAGGTCCTGAAGGCAAATCACTCTGGCATTAACATAATGTTTATAATAAACCGGCTTGTTTTCTACTTTTATTTCTTTGTTATTCCAGATTATAGTTTTCCAATCTTCTTCAGTGGCAAACGTTTTACGAAATTGCGACCACCATAACAAAAGTTCCTGATAAAATTGAGAAGGAATTGTGTAATCCGAGATATTGTAGTTGCAGTTAAAAAAGAACAATCCCCCAACGGAGCTCAGTATGTGTTGTAGGTAGCTTTTCCAAGTTCCATTAGTCCCACTGAAGATACTTTTTAACCAAGCTAATCTCAATGATTTAACCATGTACTCGAGATCAACCATTCTTAGCCCTCCCTCTTCGTATTCGTTTATAACTGAAGCTCTTGTTACCTTATCTACACCTTTCCAGAGAAATTTAAACAGTACTTTATTCAATTCTTTTAGTAATTCCTTGGGAGTTGGAAGGATCGAAGAAATGTAAATGTACTTAGGGATAATAAAAGATTTGATTATTGTCACCTTACCGTATATCGACAGGCCTCTAGCGGACCATATATTAATAAGTTTTTTAATTGAATCCAGTCGTTCTATAAAATTCTTTTCTTTAAGCAATTTTTGGTCATAAGTAAAATATACACCTAGAGCTTTTATTGGCTCGTCTGGCCATTTAATACCGAATGGTTTTTCTTTATAATGTCTCTTAGATCCAACCCACATACCTTCAGTTTTTGAACAGTTAATCTTGAGTACAGAGAGAATTTCGAATTTGTTAAGTAGTAGTTCAAATAATCTTGCGGCCGAGCTTGCGTCAGCTAACACAGTGGTTGTATCGTCTGCAAACTGTAAAAGCTTAGTTTCCTCAGTTCCTATTGTGATTCCTTTAATTGACTGTTTTTGCCTTATAGCAATTGCTAAAGTTTCTCCAGCAATTATAAATAAGTAAGGAGAGAGTGGATCACCCTGCCTAACACCGCGTTCCAGAGTAAAAAAGTTAGAACTAACGCCATTGTTTATAACACAGCTTTGAATGCTGTTATAAAAGGTTTTCACCCATTGAAGGAAGCCTCGACCAAAGTTCAACTTTTTAAGACTCTCAATGAGAAATTCCCATTCCACACTATTAAAAGCTTTTTGAAAATTTATAAACAGCAGTAAACCCGGGATGTTTTCCTTAGCTGTGAAGTCCATAATATCGAAAATAGAACGTATTGCTTCACCAATGAAACGATATTTAACATAACCAGTCTGGTTGTAGTTGATACTGGGCATTAACACCTTTTTAACCCTTGCTGCGATCACCTTGGACATAATTTTCGTATCTACATTACCAAGAGATATTGGCCGCCAATTTTCGAGGAGAGCGCGATCTTTTCCGCCGTGGTTGGTTGAGATTCTCTTATCTGCTTTTAGCCGGATCCCGTGTATTTAGATGTTGTATTGTTAGCATTTCTGCTATAACAACAAGTGACATGGTATTGTTCATTGATATGGATTACATATTCAAGGCCTTTTACGTCAGCAGTTGAAAATTCAGGTTTATCATGAACATTATGAAAGGAGAAGACTTTCTTTAAGATCTCTGACGGCCATCACCTAGTCTAACTGCCATGCAAAATGCATTTACACTTCCGAGATTTATTTTTGGAGTCCTTGAACTACCAGTTATATACGATAGGTCGCCAGGTGAATCATCTTAAAGTGTAAGCTCAAGTGTTTTGGTTTGATTCACCACGGAAACGCTACATTTTATCCGAGCCAATACAACGATGTCAAAGGACAAATATTGTTAATTATTGATTTAATCCGGTCACGAACCGCAATTGTGTTTGATAATGTGAGGATAAATAAGTAAATTATATTAATAACTGAAACAAACTTTTACGAGCTAAGTTACAGAACAAACCTGTTAAATTTAAATGGAAGAAATTAGACGACTTAAGAGAAAAAAAAAAAACAAAAAACAAAGAACAACAAAAAAAAATAAGTCATATATTGCATGAGATATTAAAGGTTTCTATTCTGAATTTTCATAAGCCATTATAATCAACAATATCAGTAACTCTTGCTATAAAAGAATCAAAAATAAAGCTTAATTGAGCACTTGTAAGATGACCGCAATGAAAGCACTGGTGGTATTAGCTTTGCTTGGCTTTGTGCTTGCCTCTTGTTATAAACTCCCATTTATGAAACAACTTAAACAACCGCAAGAAACTGGACTTAAGAAATTTAAGTATGGACCTGAGCAAAGGTATGATTGATAAGATAAGGACACGAACTGATTTATTAGTATAAAAAAAAATTAACGGTTGAACATGGGCATGGTGTCTGTCGGTTCTCTTTTTTTTATAACTGCTCCTTCAATTTTTTCTCTAAGTTTTTAAGCAAACTGTTCAGTGCGACGTAAAGAAGCACCCAGCGAGGCACAAAGTTTTTCAGGGTTTCTTTTATAAACTGATTCAATATTGATCTTCCTTTTTCTGATCCTTTCCTCCAAATCTTAATTTATAAGTTAAGTAAACTAACATTAGCCCAAAGTCATTAACTCGAGGTTTTAACGTTAAATGTAATTTTCTGCAGGGATTTCAACCCTAACGCTGTAAAAGGCAGGAAGTACTTTGACGAATTTGGAGGCGTAAAAGGCAGGAAGTACTTTGACGAATTTGGAGGCGAGGCAGATGAAGGCGACTATAATTCGAATCTTCCAGAAGAGCCATACAATGTTCTGCCAAGGAGCCGTAGATCCGCTACTCCGCGGCCACCTGGGGCTAGTAAGCCCTCAGGAGACTATGACTATGACGATTCCGACTAATTGGAGACGGATAATAAACTTAGCTCAGGCTAGCGAGAAGAAGTGAAAAATAGTGGAAAATGAATTAAACTTAACACTCATATATAGACCATTTAGTCTTATGAATTGTTGGTCAACATTCTTGTAACAATAAGCCTGAAAAAGTCCATGTTGCTTTGGTCGAAATCCTCTTGTGGGGGAGGGTTGGGGGGGGGGGGGGGAGTACTCGACCACTATTTGGATATAGGTAAGTCGCTGAGCGTTTAAAACCCTGACCCTGTTTAGGACAAAAAATCTTAAAATACATACCTTGTTTAGGATAACAACCTCAATTTTATGACCCTGTTTAGAACAAAGGACCAATGCGCGCCGTCTTGGCAATTGCAAAAGAGCAAATACACATACTCATTATAGCTATCGCTAAGTTCCAACGAGCAAAGGTTTTACCTATAACATAAGATAAGGAAACATGCAGTCACGCGACAATCACCGAGGGATATAGTCCTCGCTGAAAAGATCCTTGCAAAAGTCCTCCTCTATCCCTTTATTCAGCACAAAATAATCACATACCAGAGTGTTAGTCATTTTGTCAAGGTGAAAAGTTACAGCGCATGACGACTTGTTCGCATATCACTGCGGGATTTTTTAACGCTGCCATCCAGACCCAGATGCAATAAAACGTCGACTGCTTTCCTAATATACTTGTGACATTTGTGGGCTCACGAAAACTGACGCTGTATACCAAGGCGAGGATGACATAATATAGGCTGTTTTACTGCAGGGGCAATAGTAATATATTCTTATTGGGCCATCCGTAAAATAACGTCAAAACTACTGATGGAAGACTAAACCCTGTTACCCCCTCTGGCAGTAGAATTCAATAATTTCATTTCATAGGTCCATGATTGTATAGATTGCTATAGCGACTTTAAATCGGTACTTATGGAGGTGAACTTCCGAAGTACACCTGAAAGTACAGTTGTAAAGGCTTTAAAATACTCCACTCCATCCTTAAAGTTCTGCTTGAGACTCATATGGTGCAATGAATTAATGTGCCAGCTGCGTTCAGACAGCTGTTATGCCAAGCTGTCACTTTTAAGAAGCTTTCTAAACCTTTGTCTCTTCTGCTCTTAGAACACTTATTATTAAATTCTTAGCTCTTAGATGCAAGTTAAGTTGTTTGGCTTTGGTCATTTCTTTAATTTAACATCTTCAAAAAAAAAAAAAGAAAGAAAGAAAAGAAAAGAAAGAGATGCACAGGTTTTATTTACTTAGCTATAGTTATCGTATATCGTGATGTCTTGCCGGATGAAAATGGTAATAACCAGAAAATAGTCGTCCTCCATAAGTACCACTCGTTCCTCGTCAACTGTCTGCCAATAGAACTGCCTTATTAAAGTATATCTTTATTTGACTTTACTATTGATCATTTGAAAGCGTGACTTTTATAAAAAGCTCAAGAACAACAGAAAAGCTTTCATAAATCAATGTAAAGTAAAAAGTAATAGGACCAATTAAAAGAAGTCACGAAACGAGCCAAGAGAACAATTCACGAAGCAAAAACACCTTATTTTTGCACCTTCACAACGAGAGTTTGTAATCGTCATATTTTATAATACACAGTCGTTGCAGCAAAATCTTCAGTTAAGCTTTTGATTAGAAGATAATACACACCTGTTGACAATCTAAACCAGGAAACAATCCATACAGCGAGAGCTTTTCCATGTTGTTTAGAACAGCTGTTCTACTTAACTTAAAAGCAATAGATGACGGTGTGGCGACAAGAGAACGTCCTCATGAATAAGTCACGGAACGTAACGTATTCTATTTCCAAATTGTAGCCTCTTATTTCTAATTTATCCTTTCCAAAATTATAGTAAGTGCAATTTTTTTGTTAGTGCTGAAGTCCAGAAAAACACTTCTTTGTCATCTCGTTTCTTTCTGGCAGACAGCTTTTGACAAGCATTTTCAAAACTTTAAAAGTAAATTAAAATAAATTATCCTAGTTGGGTATAAATTAGAATCTTGGGCTTCTCTCGCTCAGTCTAAACTCAGCTCAAATGTTGCGATACGCGAAAAGAACGAACACATCAGAAATGAAGGCTTTTTGCTGTGCAGTGCTGATTCTTTGCCTTACTACTAGCCATGCAATGCCTCAAATAGCAGGATCACTTTGTAATTCAACGAGTCTTCATGACACTCTCTGTGCGCCATTGCGCATTGGTAAGAAAAAATACTTTAGACAAACGTTTCGTCGCTGCTTAATACCCCTACGTCCCCCGGCCCCTTCATACCCCCATCGTAATACAAGGAGGGAAAGGCTGTACCCCCCCCCCCCCTCCCCCTAGCGTTTTCGTTAAGTTACCATAGTTTCTAACCATAATAGATAGCCTGTTATGTCGCCTACAAGATGATGTTAATCTTATAGGATATATATGCAAATGAGACTACTGGGGGCCAGTCACGTAATCCAACATGACGGAATTTTTAGATCTTTGACTTTTTCCACTATATGTTTTGTTTTTTCCTTCGAAATTTTAAACTTTTACTCAGAAAATACATTTTAATATTTAACAGTTTAGCACGTAAAAGTTTCTTTAATGCATCGTTAGTTTGCTTAAAAACTACTTCGGGGCTTAAAATAGGTTTCTTTAAGCTTAATTAAGTTGTGATACATTTAAAATTCAACACCACACCTTACTTGCCATTCAATATCTTCTCCATGTATGGGCAGATTTTCACTACATTCACAGCAAATATGCCTCAAAGATAACAGCAACTGAAAATCGACAAGTGCCTAAGTACTGTCATCTAGATAAAACCCGACAGGGGGCGATGTAGGCTTTTATAGATTGGGCTAGCATAATGTTTAGCATAATTTGAGAAAACTGGCAAATTTTTTTAAGACTTAGCATTGCTAGCATAATTCGCATATTTTGATAATTGTCGGAACATTTATGGGTTTCGACAGGCACATTGATTCCCAACCCCAACTGTACGCTGACGTTGTTCGATGGTTTAGCGGTATTTGTAGTTTACTGAGCCCGGTGCACGGGAACCGGAAATCACCTGGCAAACCATGTCTGTCCTAATACCTCTCATAGGTATTATGCTATGCCAGCCGATTTGAGCGAAAACTTACAGCTCTCTTAGAGAAATGACGGGCCAGAACCAGCCACAATTGCCAGAGACCGTTATATATCATAGCTAACAAGAATAAACGATTTCTGATTAAAGAAAATGTATTTTTGGACTTATTTGCCATGGTTTTTGAAGAACACAATTAAAAAAAAAGTATCATAATTTGAAAAAACGAGCATGATATTAGCATAATTTGGCCAAAACAACAGCAGTGCGACTGGCATAATATGCTACTTTTACTAGCACCATCTATGAAAGTCTAGGGTGGTGGCGTCCATCTCTCCCCCTCCCCCTCTCATGTATGTCCCACTATTGCCACTACAGCCATGTATTGCCACTACAGCTATGGTCGCCCAACAAGAACGGCATTTATAGGCTGGAAGTTAGTCAGATTTTATCTGCCCCAAATCAAGGAGTATCCTCTATCCCTTGGCCTTACGTTTTTCTTCAAACGCCTTCACCTGCTATTGCCACCAGGTTGAATAAGACGCTGGAGCTAGGTGTTGAGTACGTGCTGACCGGTGTTATCAATCAAGCCGGTAAAGTGATGAGGATGAATATGTGCTACTGGCACAAAAAATGGAAGGACATGTCAACAGACGACAAGAAAGAGTTATTAGACAAGTCTTGCAACAAAGACAGTGACAATGAGAACTTACCTTGACATCGTTTGTGACAGAAAAGTAGAATTTAGGCAAATTCGTAGCGGCTGAAGAAAAGAAGTGATATGTAATAAAAAATGTATAACTTTACGCTGTTGTAATGTCATGATTTACATTTAATTTTAATAAACTATATGAAGGAATTGTAGTTAATTAAGCGTCCTCTTTAAGGATTAGGGAGCTTACGAATTGACGACTTTCGCACGACGACGCCGTTGGACTGTGTGACAGGCTTACTGCGCATGCTTATCTGGGCACTTGCCGGCGTCGCGCCAAAGTCGACGCCGTTGTTGACAGCGATTCGCTGGCGTCCTAGAAAAAGCAGGACGTGAGACTAATTTTCAATGTTTTCCCTACATACTAGGGACATGTTCTTTACATATGTGACCCTCCACAGGAATTTGATGCTAAAAGCGTGCCGTAGATCACGGATATGCGCATATTAAATTGAAAAAACAAAGACGGACACACTTGCCTTTGTTTTGGTAAATTTAACACGCTAGACCTTTTGTTTTTTTGTTGCGTGCCATGTGTCACGGTAAGTGTGTGAATTATAGCACGCTTAGCGTGTAATTTGGGTAAGACACACTGAACACGCTTGATTACTAAAAGTGCTAAGATGATAAAATGGCTTGGGCTTTCAGCAGATTTAATCAGCATTGATAACTGGTCTAAGTGAATCAAATATACCAATTAAGACTGTTTTGGAGTTTGATCGTAGCCGTATCCATTTAAAAATCATGACTTAGTGGTGGTCTAGCCTGGAATTAACGCGAGATCAGTGTAAACCAATTCCTCCGGCTGTCGGCTGTTGACCGGAATCGCAAAGAGGCCAGCTATCACATGCGAGGCACTGAAGTTATGTCGCCTGAAAATTATAGTTATGCCACCGGAATATTTATTAGCAGTAATGCACAGAGAAATGAAGTTGAATAAACTAGTTTAATATATTTCTTTAAGCCTTGTTGAGACGAACGGAGGTAATTAAATCGGAAAAACAAAAACTGCCTAGAATTTTCTATAGGTTGAGGAAGGCTAACCATTTCTAGATGACCGTTCCATGCATGTAAAATTTTCGAAGCTTATCTAATAAATTCCTTACGATTTTCTGAAGTTTATTTTTTTCCATTTCACTCCCCAAGTTAAGCCATTTTTCGTAGAGAATTAAGGAATCCTAAAATTTTCCGAACCGAAAACATTTCTGCAAAGAACTTTGATTTTGCAATGCTAATATAGTTCTACCCATAAATCCAGTAGGTCCAACCGTTCACTGTTTATACTTTTCAAGCGACAACGTTTTTTCAATCAGATACTATCGCTGCGATCGCGGAGGTATAACTTTTTCTTTCTCGATAGTTACCAAAAAAGGGTGCCGTTTATAATCACTTACGGTTCCTTTTTGTAGAGGAAATTTATTTAGCTTATAGATAACACGCCTTGCGTGCTTTTGCGCACACTGAAAGCGTGTTGTGCTTTTTCGCACGGAGCTTTTGTTTGAAAACTTTAACGGGCTCTTTTGTTCGACTTGCTCACGCTTAATTGTCTCAAGCGTGTCCTCTGAAACAAAAGAAATTGCTAATGAGGCAAGATTGAAAGCGTGCTAAAGCGTGTTAAAATAAATTCTTTTGTTTTAAAGTGAAAGCGTGTCGTGCGCGTGCGTTCACCTTTAGCATTAAAATCCTGTGGAGGGTCACATATGTTTTCGATTTGTTTGTCTGTTTTCATTGGAGTAACGACCCGAAGAATCAACACCATAGCTAGCTGTAGACATAAACAAATTAACACCGAGTGAGACCATATTGGAAAGATGGTACCAAAGCTACAACTAGACCATTGCTAATGGTTATCTCATCACAGTAACTACAGCTGTTCAGCAAGTTTATAAATGTCTTCCCTGTGTATAAACGCGCCTTGCATTCGTCCTTTGTTGTCTCGTCTAAATCCGTAGTTAACTCGGATTTTGTTGACGTAACGCATAAAAGTAGAAATACAGTGAAATACTCGGTCCTTCATAAATCTGTTTTCATAAGCGTCTGCAATACGAGCTCTCGTTTCTCTTATGAATTTAGACATTTTCGTTGAACAAATAATGTTACTTCTGAAAAGAAGAAAACAAACTTCAGAAACGGCGGGGAAATTTGCCTGCCGCGCGCAACAACGTCGTCGTCTGTACTGCGAATCGTAAATTCAAATTTCTAAAGGACAGCAAAGGAGAACTATGACGTGACCCAGCGGCGGCGTCGTGCAAAAGTCGTCGATTCGTAAGCTCCCTATTATTACTTTTTAGATGGCCTTGTTTCTTCGATAAGCTTTCGCGGGTGTTTCCAGTTTTTCATGTTTTCCTCGTGTTCCAAGTGAACTCAAGTTTGCAAAATAAAAAATGTTCAAATTTTGAAATCCATTATAACTAGGTTACTATTGATAATATTTATATTGTAATACGATGAAAGACGCAGTATGCTAGTATCTTAAAAAGACAAAAGTTATATGGTTCACATCCCGATTTACCAAGACACCCAACATCGAGAAGATATTTTTTGACAATTCCGTCATTTAACTAACTGATAGAGTTCGTGATCTTGGAGTTATTTTAGGCAAATACCACATAAATGAGACATGCAGAAAAAGACATCACTGAGGTCCATAGGGCGCATCAGCAAATGCTCCACTAACGAAAAAATCAAACTGTTAGTCAATGCTCTTGTAATAAAACGTGTGGACTACCGCAACAGTACCCTTTATGGTCTTTCAAAACAGGAAATGGAAAAACTTCAAAGAATTTAAAACCGTACTGCAGCAGGTCTTGTTACTGTAACTAAACATTATGAACACATTAAACCATGCTCTTCGAGAACTACACTGGCTGCCATTTGAATCACGCATAATTCATTCTTAAATATTACTTTCAAGGATCTCTAGCCTATTGGCCGACAGCCCACCACGTGACCTTCAAATAACTGCCTACAAATAATGGTCTGCTCATGCGCAATGCCGTCCAACTGTGTTTGGCTGCAAATAATATTATGCACATGCGTAAAGGAAACCGTGCTTCTCTCCTTCTTGCAATCGCTCTTGCGTGAAAACGGCAGATAGCTTCACGCGCTTCCCGAGGATATTCATTAAAAAAAAAAAACAAACTCGGTGGTCGAATGAGAAAACAATTATTGAACTCGGTTATCGCAAAATATCGTGATTTGCCAGTGTCTCGCAGATCATTTATTAGCCTCAGTCTTCGGCTTCGGCTTCGGCAAATAATTGATCTCTTCGCCACAGACAAATCACGATATTTTGCTCAACCTCGTCCAATAATTGTTAATTATTATCTCATTATTATTATTATTATTATTATTATTATTATTATTATTATTATTATTATTATTATTATTATTGCAAATGATACCGGCAAAAGTAAATTATAATTATTTTATACTATATAAAGTTTCGAGTTTAAACTTTAAAATAATTTGATCAGAAAGGGTTAGCTTTTTCGTCTTTCTTCGGTGCCGCAAACTGATTTACAAGCGTGGCCGAGGATTTGAACTCGGGAAAACCGAGAACAAATCCAGCAAGTGGACAGAGTGGGACTCGAACCCGTGAGCTTGCAGTGTGCTGTTGTTTGTATGACTATGTCATTTCTTTCCTACCAAATATCAATAAACTAAACTAAACTAATTTTGGACTGCATTGAAATATAAAAATACCAATTTGTACGGTCATCTAATATGATGATCAAAGAGTTCTATTTGTTTCTTTGTCGAGCGTTTTTAACATGAGCCTCTGGCTCGGAAGATTGTGTTTACACTTCCAACGTCTTCGACATTAAATAAATCATTCATTCATTCATTCATTCATTCATTCATTCATTCATTCTAGGCTTTCTGGGTTATATTGGGTTATTCATTTTCATGTCTTAGACGATTCAGCAGGTGGAATAACCACTGCTGTCTACTTAAAAACAGTATAGATGTTCTTTACGGTCCGAATTTCAATTGCTAATTTGTCTTATCATTTCTGTCAGTAATTTATAGGTGCACTACAGTTCAATTCATCCAGTATAATACCCTCCATTCATAGCCTCCGACAGTTCTTGATCAGTAACATTGTGTTAGGGTGCTGTAAAGTAGTGTTTATCTGTGACACACCGTTCATTTTAGATCACTTTATGCTTAAAAGGAAAGGAAAAGGTTTAAACTTCTATTGCTAAATATGACACCGATAAAGGTGCAAACTGCGACGCCGAGATTGGAGTCGAGAAGGCTCCGTGAATACTATAGCAGATTTTTCTGAAAACATAATCATGTCCTCGAAAAACACTTCTGAATCTAAATTTCAGTGAACTGGTAGTAGGCCATTAGGTTTCGTAGACAGGATATATTATGCCAGTCAACTGTGAAGAAAGAACATTTACTGAGCACAAGCTGCATGCATCACGAGCTTAATAATAACTAAAGTTTTCACATCGGTTTATATCAATTAATTGTTTATATGGTTGCCTTAAGAGTTTCCAATACAACATAACAACGAAAACTGTGCAGTGCTATTGTTAAAAATGCAAATAATTGTCACCTGTCATGCTTCACTGTTGTATCTATTTATATTTTAATGGACAGAAAGTCATGAAAAATACCTCTTTTACCCCCTAACGTGTTTAGTTTTCTGAAGTCGATCTGTTTGAGCCGCTACTCGTGTGGTAAAGTCGCCTATTTTCGTAGCCAAATGCATCCTCTTCTCAAGAAGGCTGTTTTTCGTGTGCTAATTTTTTACGTTTATGGTCTGTTTTTCGCTTGGATGTTCACCTTGATCGAGGAAAGGAATGAATCAGTTCAAAGTAGAATTGCAAAGGCAATAAAAAGAATAAAAAATGAAGCACAGGAGAAATATAACATGACGGACAACGATTTTAATACTTTTGTAACGAAGGCCGCTGAAGCAATGAAGGGAGAAGATGAACTTGAATGGACTTTTCTGAATAGCCGTGCGTTCGTTTTCGCAGCCCTTACTACGGTTGGTAAGTTGTTTAAACAAATTCAGGTTCTGTATTGGGTAGGTAGGTAGGTAGGTAGGTGGGTAGGTACTTTATTAAATACATTGCAGCATAAGCTGAATTGCGTATTTACATAATGGTAATAATTTATGCTAATAATTGTAAAAATGAGTAATAATTGTAATAGCTAAGACTTAAAACGTATAATAAGAAACCTAAAAAATATTTACAATTCTGCCTGAGGCCATAAAAAAAAAACTGTTCTTAAATCCATTTGTCTTGCAACGCAGCAAAGTGAAAGTGCGCGCGTGCCTTAGATTATAGTTGCTCCTATAAAGAGGCGGCAACAACTGTCTTAACTTGTGGTTCGGGTCGCTCATTATGCTTATGCGTGCAAATGTTGTGGTAATGCTCCGCAACCGTTGGTAAACTCATAAGCGCTAAAGCTTGCTGATATTCTATACCAGGACATATGATTCGCATTGCTCTTCGAAACGTCATTCTCGAAACTAACTTATAGTAAACCAAGTACTTGAATGTTTCTGCTTCAGGATTATTGCTACAAAAAAAATAATCTGCCCTCGTCTCAACAACTCAATACAACTACCTTCCATTTTAGTGTTTATATACATTTTAGGGTTTAAATTTTTGCGTTAACAGGGTATGGAAACATCACACCCTAGACACAAACAGGTCAAGGAGTGACTATCCTCTTTTGTATTATTGGCAGTCCAATAAGCATGTTGGCAATGAAATCGGTGGGCGAACTCTTGGCCATTGGCGTCAGGTTTCTTATCGTCAAGACAGATACTATCGTGCTAAAAAAAGCCCAGCGCCCGGGAACAGTGAAAGTAAAGGCATTTGTTATGTCATGCACTTTAATTTGCTTCTTGCATGTTATCTTGGCGATCGCGTCAACCACTTCTATTGAAGACTGGAGCTTCTTGGAGAGTCTCTATGCCTGGTTTACAACTTTCACCACGATTGGTTTTGGCGACCATATACACTTGGATATCGTTCACTTGAAAGACAGCACACGGGGATATGTCAAAAATCGGTCTCATATGCTATGGCATTCTCTTATCTTTGCCATATGTTTTGGGTCTTAGTCTCATGTCTTGTATGTTATGGTGCCTTGTTGATTCTGTTGATCAAATAAGACACATTCGTGATAACTGCATGAAATGCTTCTCAAGTGTGAACTCACTAACAACCCGTTTTTTCACTTGGAAGAGATCAAGCTGCAATATAAGGCCAGCAGATAATTTGGCACGTAGCACGCCTGGACTTGAAATTGAGCTCAGTTCACAGTAAAGGCCTCAAATGCAATTTCAATAGGTAATAAAGGCTCAGTACAAATTTCCTCGTTTCTTGTTATGAAGAGAGACAGAAGTGTCACCAATTACAACGTCTTTGAGCAACTCTCAGTGACTGCTATAGATTGTGTAGACGCAATGTCATCGAAACAGGCCCGGGTACCATCCTACTGAGGTGAGCCGATCTGAGGCAAGTGCGAGACAACACATTTGTTTCATTATCCGCTTTAGCGACTAGTACAGACTTGGAATCACTTACAAGGAAAGCAACAACGAAGAAGTCCCTAAAGTTCTACGGCATTCTGTCAACTTTGCCATAAGTCGGTGATCTTAGTCTTCAAATCAAATCAAATCGCTGGTTTATTGTCCCTTTTGCAGCCGGAGGACTGAATTATAGGATACCTTACAAGCTGTGATACTGTATACTAATAAGCTACATTTATTGACAAGATTAATATTTAACACCAACAAAATTTGAGAAACGTTCAGTCCTTGTGGCCATTGGCCTGCTAAAACTCCCTGATCTTAGACACACACTGGTAGATATAGATACCACTCTGTTGTGAATTAGTGGGTATAATGGGTTACCTGGCCGAACCTTTCCCATAAATTAAATACACGAGACTGCCCAATGGTCAGAAAGAGTGGATAATGCAGCTTTGGCAGGTGCTGCTTCATACAAAATACCAGGCCAAATGACTGGTTTCGAGAGGACCCTGTTTTGCACGTTCTCAAGGTAGCAAGCAAGATACTTAGGCAAGTCAGCAAAGACAGCGGGGGCGTGCTCTAGTATAGAGCGAATTAACGCGCAGTAGACATGAACAATATCAGCCGACGGAACTTTGCACTTCTTGAGTTGTCTCAGTGCATAAAGCCGTCTGTTGGCCTTCTTCACTATGTAGTCGAAGTGCACTGCCCAAGTGAGGTCCTCAGAAAGATGGACACCTACGAGCTTAAATGTAGAGACCTATTCAATATCGGACCCACCAACCGCGACTGGGCGCGGAACGTAACTATTGTAGTGAAGAAGGTCAACAGTCATGGACTTGCATTTACGGGGGTTTAAGCGCATATTGTTGTTTTATAAAACAAGGAAAGCGTGGATATCATCAACTACTACATTCAATAAAGATGGCGAATTAATTAATTAGTGCACCGTTAACCGAGAAGACATGGGGACGACGTTGAGTTGTTTTGGTTGTGAACTTGAAAAATGGCGGACATTTCACTCGTTTCAAGAGTAAGAACTACAGCTGGAGCTAGCCGAAATAACAGCTAAAAAAACATGGCAAAAACTGCAAAAACACAACTTCGAGGGCTACATCTGCTATTTGTAGAATATTTGCGGAGCTGGACAAACCTGAATGTATACTATCGAACCTGAACTTAACATCGA
This sequence comes from Porites cylindrica, assembly GCA_964035525.1. Lineage (NCBI taxonomy): Eukaryota > Metazoa > Cnidaria > Anthozoa > Scleractinia > Poritidae > Porites > Porites cylindrica. The sequence goes on along the minus strand of OZ037777.1, from coordinate 42,149,437 downwards.
TACAGGTAAGCAGGTTTTAGCTATTTTTTTTAAACTAAGAATTAATTATCATCAACTACTACATTCAATAAGGATGGCGAATTGCGAGGTAGAGCTTCCAAAACCGTCAGATCATCCACGAATTTAATGCGCCAACGGGTGTGACCTGAGTCTTACCCGCGTTATGTATTTTATGGTGCCTTTTAATTCGTAGATGGGGAAAAAATGCTGCCATCTATGAATGAGTCGCGTCCCAAATTTGAACTAAACCTTATTTTTATTCATTCAAAATATTTCCCCGATTCTGATTGGCTAAAAACACACGTTTAATTCACCAAAACCAGTACCGATAACCAAATTTGGAAGAGTTTTGTGTTTAGCGAGTAAATGACGTCAAAAATGCAGCGTTCTTGCAGGTTAATGCACCGTTAACCGAGAAGACATGGGGACGAGGTTGAGTTGTTTTGGTTGTGAACTTGAAAAATGGCGGACATTTCACTCGTTTCAAGAGTAAGAACTACAGCTGGAGCCAGGCGAAATAATAGCTAAAAAAACATGGCAAAAACTGCAAGAAGACAACTCGGAGGGCGACATCTTCTATTTGGAGAATATTTGCGGAGCTGGACAAACCTGAATGTATACTATCGAACCTGAACTTAACGTCGATACAGGTAAGCAGGTTTTAGCTATGTTTTTTAACTAAGAGTTATTTTGAATGAATAATAAAGCAATTAATGAATTCTGCTTTCGTAAGATATGAAGAATTAAGCAGATCTCGAGGCCTTCGGCCTCGGTGGATAACACCATCCTCGATCTGCTTAATTCTTCACATCCTACTCAGCCTCATTCATTAATTGCTAAATATCAAACCCTAACCAAAGGTACCCCAAGCTCACGAGTGAGAATCACTGCCGCGTAACATTACTTTTATTTTCGCCGGTAAGTACTCTAGTATGTAACATTTTGCGGTATTTAAATGAATTTGTTGGTTTGCTGCGGCCTTCTTCCACTACTTTAGGACTGGTTCAGAAGCACCGTGTCTCGAGCCTAAGTTAAGTTCGACAAAAGTTCGACAGACTGTGTCGAACTTAACGCTTTGGCGAACCGAACGAAATCTGACGTACCAAATTGATTCAAACACCGCTCTTTTCGTGAACATGGCTTCACACTTGTTGACAAAGTATGTACTTGAAGTACAAGCTGTCAATCACCTATCGCAGTAAAATCATTTAACGTGACTAATTGCGTCAAAAGCTTAAACTAAGAGGCCTTTGCTCTGGAAAAGAGTTTTTTGCCGTTTCCTATTTATTTTTTTGTTATTTTTAACTCTAAGGGTTTGAACTGTAAAAGAGATGCTTATGTGCTTCGTTTTTTACGAGTACTTGGAGGGGGGGGGGGGGGGGGGGACAGAACAAAACAACAAAAACAAAACAAAACAAAAAACAAGCGACGTCTTCCTCAGTCTTTCACTAGAATGGCTGAACAACGCACTTTTTGGCAAAGAAATCGCCATAGGGCTTGCGCTTGCCGTCTTCCGCAATGCTTTTTCGCTAAGCGAGACATGGATGTCAATTTATCCGTTCATTATTAGAAACTTGGAACTGCTGCACGTGTACATGTCTTCAATTTCTTATTGGTCAAGTGTGTTGTCAAGTGTGGTGTAGACCATACTTCAACTACTTTTCAACTACTTGCTTGAAACGTCTCTAATTAAGCTTGGTTTGTAATTAATATAACTTTAACAACTATTCATCTTCCGGAATATTATACATTTGGAGTCAACAAAGCAGGGAATGGAGAAGTTATTCAGTATTCATTCACCTAGCTGATGGTCAATCTGTCCGTACTGAGGTACACTCAGCTGGAAAGGAAATGAACACTTAAGATAGAATTTCCTAAAGACAATACATCAAAAATTCAGCCTTTAAAAAAAGAAACTTACTGTACGTAACATTCATAACGACAACAACAACAGCGATTCTATTGCACTTATAACTGGAAAGATTACTGTTATTTATTCATTTATATAATTTTTTTATTTTTTTACATCTTAGTTTTCCAGCATACACAATAATCACTTTTTGCCCGATCTATCTTCTCACCTGGAAATACGTTCTCTTTAAAGTAATTAGCATGTAGGTTAACAACTTACAGTTTTAGATCATCAATGATTTAGGAGGCAAATGAGCATGCTGAAAGCAATGTTATTTTGTTAATTGCCCTGACTAGAGGGAAAAAAATCCTGATTGCAGTGTTTTGCAGTATTAAGAAGCACTTTCTAAAAAACCGATTCAGACTGTGATTGAGTTATTGAAATTTCTCAAAGCTTAAGGAGACAACCATCCATGAACGGCTTGGAAACTAAAATTTCGAGGACGTTTTTGGACTTTTTACATTTAGGGCATGAATTTTTCGTCATTTCAGGCCATGGAACCTAAAAAATGAGCCTAGCTAGCTGTAAGAAGGGGCAATACGGAGGCAATACGTCCTATCCGGCATGATCACATGCTGTTTACGGATAATTCCCTCATCCATGTCAGGAAATTCTGTATTTTAAAGCCTCCCCTAGGGCATGACTCAGCAATTGAGGACATTTCTGCTATGTTTTCGTTGTTGGTTAGCATGCATGGATTTTTCGCATGCCTATCGTCAATGATTTGCTCACTGGTAATAGAGGGGGTGGCCCTAGAGTAGTTTTGCATTGAAATTGGCATGCAACAGAATTTCGCATGCCCTGTAAGCATAATTTGAGGTTCTGTGACCTTCTCACCCAGGCCGCGAGAACCCTAAGTTCTAGTAATAAGTAATTCATACCCAGCAAAATCTCCGGCATGCCGGGCATGCCAAATTTTCTGACATGCCCGGCATGCTAAATTCTCTGGAATGCCGGGCGTGCCATAATCTGGGTCATGCCGGGCATGCCAAAATTGGTATCTGGCATGCTCTCAACGCACAGGTTATAATTCCTTGAATCTACAGATATTTTAAGCCTGGCTAAAAACAAAAAAAAACAAAACTGATCACAGTGCTTATCTTTTGATGTACGGTTACACGATGACGTCATTGCTATTCCTCTCATTTTCATAGATTTGGTTGTCCCAGAGAACTTTAAATAACAAAAGCTCTAATTTTCACAAGCAAGTAAAACCCCGAGGGATTCGTCGGTAGTAATAAAACAGCGTCATCGTGGAGATGACCTGTTGGGGGATTGTAAAAACTCCTCACCCCTTTTAATGAGTCTTTAATAGGATTCTCATTTCACATTGCGAATAAAATGGAATTGACTGAAATCAGTAAAAAGAGAGACAGAGACTATTTTCACTGTATAATAAAATGCATCTATGTTCCATGAAAGCTTTTAAAAATACAAGGTTATAGAACATCTTTCAAAGTTCATTACAAACGGAGCTAAGCCCCAAAATCATTGTTCATTATTCAGTAAATTATGATGTTTGACAATGCAATGTGCTTGAATATAACGTTGCAATTACAAATCTCTCTAACGCAATTTTCCCTACGTTAGAAAAGCTGTTACAAAGTCTGAGTTCCTCTTTCTTGTTTTGTAGGCTTGCCAGGGATTAATGTTTTTGTGTCATTACCAGTGTCTGTGTTCTTTGTTTTTAACTCAAAGTAAGTCAGTAATAACTGACAGTATCAAAGAATTGCTCTCTAGAAAAGTAATTATCTCCTCGTCATGTCTGGAAGTTACCTGTAACAAAAAAGAAATGGAATGTTAACACATGCAAGGGCAATATGAAAAAAAGAAATAGAACATGTAGACTTAGCTTCTCTTAACATATTTTCATACTGGCTTGTTGAGTCTGTTAAAGGTCGCAACTAATTGTCTGAGGCTAATTTCACAAGAGTGTGCAATTGAGATAAATGTATGGTAAATAAAGTGAAAGAAACGTGGTTTCACATTAGCCAATTTACATTGTGCTGTTCGATGATGTTTACAAGCTTTTCTACTGCGAAATAAACCTTTGTATTTGGATTTGCAAGTCAAGATTATACCGAGTTTGACTGACACTTAATTGAACAACAGTTTCATTTTTAAGCAGGTAAGGTGTAGACCCATATAAAGCCGGAATATGTAAAGGAAACTCAGCGAAAACTTTTTCGCATCTTTTTGTGGCGATATTCTCTCACGGCCCGTCAACTGATTAGGGGTTGCGAAGAAAAAATAAATTAGGACCAAAGGTTAAAGCCTGTCCGGTTACACCATTTCGTATGTTACCTAGTGTTCTAATAAATAGGTCACAAAACAGGATTTAACGAGTGCGAATTTGTTTCTCAATCGGTGTATAAAAAAGTGAGGCTATCAAATGAGAAGTTTATAGAGTATCAAAATTATTAAATTAAAAGCTCATATAATTAGAAAATTCCTATACGAAAATAATGCTAGTGACATTAAATTGATCAGATAAAATTCTCAGAAAATATGTCGAATAAAAGCCTCATTGTTTGCTTTGTTTTTGCGTAAAGGTAAATTTTTCGGCCCACAAAGCAAAGTTGAAAAAGCGACTAAATCTTAGTTTTTTACATTGAACATTTTTATTGGCTTAGTTTTCGTCCGTTTTAAAAGCTTTATAACCCAGTCATAATTTAATCATAAAATAGTACAAAATTATTTCAAAAACCATGTTCATTGAAAGTAGAGCCGGCAAACGTGAACATTTTGTAATTCAAAAGTCGGACCCAGCCAGGTTGTTTAAGCTTAGAATTATTTGCATTTTAGCGTCCTATAAATTTACCAGAATCGCCTCTCAGAGGCTTACTGTAGCAAAGCATTTTGTAGTACACTCGTAGACAAGCAATGTAAGCCTTAAGTCTTTGCTTGGATGAGATGTCCAAAAGAAAAATTAGTTTTGTGGACCTAAACACACATTCACAGACTGCTTATATTGAGTTGTTTACAACTTTGCATTGACACACGCGGCATGTTCATTTTTTTAAAGCGAAATCCAAATCTGATTTTGGCATTTGATTTACGGATATTATATTTTGTCTCCAAAAGTGATTGTAATATCCGTTTGATTGTCTTTTCAACAACAGTCAAACTATGCAGCAAAAATAAGTAACTTTACCAGTACAGTGAAAAAAATATGACCGTAGGTGCCAAAAATAATTATACTCGAGCTATAAAATTAGATCTGACTTTTTTTAGCTTTGGTTTCTTATTATTGAAGTTTTCTCTAGTCTTCTTAGCAGCAGAAGAAGATTACAAGACATACAAACAGAAACAATCCGAAGTGAACGAGATGACAACCACTTATGCCGGAGTTCTTAGGCATGCTCAACAGTAAGATAAACTGAATGCCTAAAGGCTAATTCACGGGATTTGTTCAATATTCAGGCTTTTTCTTTACCAAATTAATACTAAATTTGTACTTACAGTCTCTCGCAGAATCCATTTCTTGTTCAGCATTCACCAACATCTCAACCATGCACCGCAGAAAAAAAAGACAAACAAGTGCGAAGAGACATGACGACATCGTGACGCCACAACTGCCACGCTACAACAAACTAGATTCATCGTCATCCGAAAACACTTCTGCGGAAATTCGGCCGATTTCGTGCGTGCTCGGGGTATCTTCGGATGACGCAGATGACGTTGCTCAAAGGACTATCGTCAGCAAGGAGTAAAACAGTTTGCGAGATTCGCATAGCCGACAAGGAGCGCACTGAAAAACTAAGCAAAATCTCGCTGAGAAGGCAGTCCAAATTCACCAAATCCGAACGTCTTTGCATATTTTTAACGTCGTACTCTCGTATTGACTTGAACGACCTGGTAAGCTTAATTTTCACCAGTCTTTTAATGCTGTCGGCCGGGAAACATTCCGACGCCATAAAACTTAAGCATGGATAAGTTCATACTGAGAAGATTTGTTATCTTATTGTTTAAGACGCTTTTCCCCGATCAAATTTAAATCTGGACCCAGAAATGTCAGTATCGGTTTGAAATAAAAGGATTGATCTTTGATTGCAAGTTCAGTATTCTATTTTATGCATGAATAATGTTGTTTTGTTGTGCTTTTTATTTCTAAATCCAGGCTTCTGTCTTCAGTTTTGCCAGTCGATCCCGTGACACACATTGTGACAAACATGACTTTTTTTGTTATAATCTGCATTTATTGCCAGGCATGAAACCTGGAACTTCAAGCTCCCTAAGATATATTTGGCGATTATATGTGATTCTCAGGATATGATGCTGAAGCGAACATCAAAATCAGTCTCGCTGGGCATGCCAATTTCTTGCCTGGCATGCCGGGCATGCCAAACCAAGTGGCTTCACCATCGGCATGCCCGGCATGCCAAACCAGAGGAGCAAAAACTGGGAATGAATGATCAACCCGGCGAGAGATCTGGGACCTAAGGTTGGCTGGGTCAATTTTGGGCTGCGTCGGCTGCAAGGGCATGAACCCATTTTTTCTATGCCTATGAGATGTTATTTCTAAGTACAAATGTTCCCTTGCATTTTGTCATGCCTAAATATATAAAATTTTCCCTCTCTCATTAATCCTTAGACTGGATGCGATTTTTACGCTCGCTAGGCATGTTCAACTGAAAATCCTTCCCATACCCTCATTCAGAACAAAATGCTATCAAATTTTACTTTCCAACCCGTTCATGTAAGTATAAAATTGATTTTATTCTGATTTTTTGAAGAAAAGCTGATTTTATGTAGAAAATGCAGGAAAAATGATCGCAAAATAATGTAAGTGGAAAAAAGATCTTCTTCAATATTCCAGTCAATTGCAAAACTGACTGCCACTGAAGCATTTAACTGAATTGAGCAAATCTTCGAGGATGAAACAAAAGAGTTTACACCGAGTTTGGTTTCTGTGTGTGCCATCGTGACCAACGAAATTGGCCGAACAGTCAAGAAAGGCATAACTGTCAAAAAGAGCAAAAAAAATAATACCTTCAAAAACGACACATTTTAACCACTTCAGGCAAAAACAAAAAAAGTCAAGTCAACTGTTTCGCTCTTTGTGAAGTAGACCTCCGACCAGAACTCGCTTTACTGGACTTGGGAAGTACACAACAAACGGGCAGTTAAACGTTTCGCAGTGTTCTTTTGGAACAACCCGTTTGAAAAGAAAAAAAACGTTTTCAGGGTTTATTTGCTGGTTAAAGTTCCTAATAGAGCACTCTTTCGCCGGATTGTGATTGCGCATCATCAATTCTATACCTTATCAATCTACTTCTCCAGCAAGGTTTGTCAAAATGGCGAAATCGAGAAAGGTCACCGCGGTTCTCAGTCAAATGAACAATTCAGATGGTAGGAATAAAAAGGACAATTTGTTTTAAAAACGGCGGAAACTGTAGCCTGATCTTGCATTACAGGCTATTTTGACGATGATATAAGCTTATCCCATTTAGCTTAAGCTAACGGCACTGAAATGCGTTTCAAATTTAGAGAAAAAGAAGAAACGTGCTTTGCGGCTATCAAGTATACAGGAAAAAGAAGATTTTTTTTTCTGTATATAAGAACATCTTGTAATCAGATCTCTTACGTTTTTCTTTTAAAGTGAAGTTGTATAAAGACCGCCATTGTTATTTGGCATGTTAACAAATTTCTTGAGAGACTTTAAATTCGCGAGCACTTAAAGGGCAAAATTCGCGGTACGATCACTGTGGAAGGAAAGGAACCCATCGAGTGACTTTCGTCATTTTAACCAAGGCCTGCATGAGCTGTTTGAAGCGGTTAATGAGCCAAAACATCAAAAACCAGCATTTTATTTCTAATAGAACACACACGCACACACACCATAAAACCCACGAGAATATTGAACGCGAACTTAGTTTCGTGTAGCACCACAGTTAACCAAACAATGTTATAAAATGTAGAGAAAACTATTAATTGTAAGACACGTGACTTCTGGCACGTTTTTGGAAACATTCGGTTGTTGGGTGCCCTCGTAGTTTGGTATTTCATTGGTGTTTATATACTAGACGAAGTCAATCAATATAAATCGATATAACAAACGGGTAGTCGGTATCAGTCGATATCATTCGCCAATTGTTATCCGGATCCATTTATCAATAAAAATCGAAGTCCAGTTTTATCGATTGTCAAAACTCGATAACAGTCCCTAGTAATCCATAGCGGACAGTAATTCTAGAGAATATGCGGTGCAGATTTTCTGAATATAGCGCTGCTATTTGGTGAACAGCAGGAGACCGGCTTTAGCTTTTTTCAATAATAAAAACTGCGTTATCCGCTCGAAATCTTCACCAAAGCCAAAGACAAAAGTTCCAAGTTCTTGAAAGGACTCGTAAGTGAAGGTGCAAACTTTTTCATATTTTTCATGATCAGCAAGTCAGCCATGATGCTATGACGAGGAACAGTGTATTCCATTCATGTTGTTTTTTCTGGCTTTGTCAATTGAATTTCGAAAGAAATCCATTTTATACCAAAGGAGCAAATACCTAAACTGATGGACTTCACGACTCAGCATAGCTGTGCAAATCGTTATCTCAATACAAAGAGATGCCAAAGACTTTTTTTACAGTATTTTTCTTGCATCTGCACTTCCATATTTTGTTACATTCTTATTTAAAATTCTCATTCATTAGGGCCCACATTGATATCATCTCTGCTGAAAAAGAGTGTTTCCCAATTCACAACAATTTTTTCTTGTTTTATCTGAGACATATATACCAATTGGAAAATAAGACACCGAGCAATATAAAAAATGGAAACATTTCTTTTCCTCGCTGAGTCTTGTCTCCTAACTCCAAAAACTCACCGTGAATGAGAAAGTTTTCTTTGTAGCTTCTTACAAATGCTGTCAACAGCGGCTACGAACAAGGTGAGCGTTGTTTATCTCCAATGTTCTTTGCCTTGTTAACTTGCTGGTATGTACAATTTTCGAAAATATTTGCCTTCCTCTTTTCTCCATAAATTAACTTCTATTTATAGGAAAAATTGGTCTTGCGAGAAAATCCCGAAATCACAAAACAGTGACAAAGCGACCTCGTTTTCCTCTGTAATGGTAAACATAGCTTCGAGCGTACAAAAAGTCATCAACAAAACCACTTCATAATAAATCACGCTGTTTAAACACCATGAAGTCTTTTCTTGCTTTCAAAGTCATCAGCACTTGGATATTCGTGTATTTTCAAAAAAAACTTTACTATGAAACTTTGGCAAAACACCCAGTTCACGACAGCGATTTTGGTCTGCTTTATATTCACCGCCTAGCGCGGTGAATATAACGTCATAGTGCGAAATAGCTAACCAATCAGATTGCTTGAATTACTAAGATCACTGAGTGTGTATATACTAAATGGAATTAACACTGCTGTAATCTAGTTTAATATTTGTAAGTATTACCAGGTAAGTGTGTAAATTCACTATTTTTTTCCTTTTTATTCATTTATTTATTCCGTCTAATTGCGTAACATATTAAGTAATTTTGTCTTACTACCAATTCCCTTTTTATAGCAAAATGCGTCGTCTTCTCTGCAAGGCAATTATGCAGATCCTTATATTATACCTGTATGCCTTGTTTATAGCCTGGATTTTTACCATGATCGAGAAATTGGACGAAACAGCACACCAACGAATGGAAAGGATGCTAAAGGACCTAAGAAATGAAGTAGAATTTCAATATAACATGACAGACGATGAATTTAATAGTTTTGTCAAAATAGCCGCTGAAGCAATGAAGGCGGAAGAAGAACTGGACTGCAATTTTTTCAACAGCTGCAATTTCGTTGTCGCTACTCGTACCACGATAGGTAAACCACAGATAACGCATGGAAGTTATTTCTCTCTGCCAGCTTTTTTTAGTAAAGAGAAAAATACTAATTATTGTAAGGTACCGTCAACGAGGAAGGTTTCAAAACAGTAACTGAAATGTGATTAAATGCACAGTGGGGATGGAAAAATCATTTTGTAATGATTATAAAACGTTTCACTCCGTGATTTCAAAGATTCATTCAAAATCGGACACTGTCTGCAGCATCTTTTTTTGTTATTATTATTATTATTATTATTATTATTATTATTATTATTATTATTATTATTATTTAAACTCCATTTTGCCCAAATTATATATATATATTTACTGGTAATATGCAACCTAATAATTAGTTTAAATCAAGTAGTAGCAACTCCTGAATTCTGCATTTTCAGGTTATGGAAGTATAACACCCAAAACGAGACTCGGAGCGCTTTCCATTTAGTCAAAATTTCCGGAATTTCCGGTTCGGCGGTAAATGGAACACGTTTCGTCGGTTCGTCCCACTGGAAAATTCCCAGAAAAAGTGGAAAATCTAAAAAGGTGGTCCCGTTTTCCCGGTTGGAATTTCCGAACGGAATGTCGTGTTCCATTTACGTTTCTCGTAGTTTGTACCAGTTCCAGGTCCACGGTCGGGAAACGCCACGTACCGGGGTTTACGACCAAATGGAACAACTTTTTACCAATCGGAAATTCCACTTTTGCTACCACCGAAATTTCCGGGTTTTTTTCCTAAATGGAAAGCGCCCTCGGTCAAGGTGTAACAATCATCTTTTGCACCATCGGCAGTCCTATGACCATGCTTGCCATGAAGTCACTGTGAGAACTATTAGCCATCGGCGTCAGATCCCTGGTTATCAAAACTGAAACCATTCTTCTCAATAGGACCGAGCCAAGGCATGTGAAATTGAATACAATCTGTGTGTCGGGTTACATAATTGTTTTCCAGCATGTCATGCTGGCGAGTTTGTCAACCTCCTTTACTGCAAACTGGAGTTTCTTAGAGAGTTTTTACGCTTGGTTCATTACTTTGAGTACGATCGGTTTTGGTGATGTAGAAAAAATGTCGAAATTGCTTCTTATATTATATATGGTTCTCTTTTCCCTGCCATATGTGATGAGCCTCAGTTTCTGTTCGAGTATTTTATCGCTCCTGGTAGATTCCATGGATCAAATTCGACAAATGCGTGATCGCTGTATGAGTTGCTGTCCTAGTTTCATTTCACTTATTTCTCGCTTTACTCGTAAGCCGGAGCCACGGATAACTCCGCTTACAGTTCATCTGGCTGCTGAATAAAATTCTAAAACATGTAACCAGCCGAATCACCTTCGGCGGGCGTTTATATCAGTAAAAAAAGGTTGACCCCACTGCCCGAGCTAAGAGCTGAAAACAGCGCTTGCTTAGCGCTTGCTCTTTCTCGCCTTGACCGGAGATTGCTTCTCTTGTACACGACTCGCTAAGTTTTGTAAGGAAATGCAGAAGAAGTTGGCTCGCCCATAGTAGCCCGGGTAGGTGAGTGACAACCACCAACGAGCCACAAAACAGAATTTTATATCCAAGCGACCAAGCGATATGTGTTACGTTGCTCAAAGTAAGTTGATCAATATACAGAGCAATAGCTCAGTTATGGCTTGGGATGGTCTTTTTTACTTCCAAATGTAGGAAAAATGTACATATGTGCTTTTGCAATAGGCTATTTGCATGATGACGCCATTTTCCTAGCTACTTTCCTGTACAAAAAAGGGATTTTGTTATTTTAACTTCGCTTTGATTATAAATTTAAATAAAAAGAAAAAAAGGATAGGATTCTTGGCGTAGTAGTAAAATTACGCCATAGTCAAAATGGTCTATCGTATAGTTATAAACAGGAAATTGGTCATATGGTACAACATTACCTGCACACATGGCATGGCCACCAAAACAAAGTAAATAAGCATTTTATTTTCCTTGCCCGAGAGCATCTCATGCTCACCAACAAGGTAAGCAGTATCTGTTCAGCTGAGGCCCCATAATTTATCATTTTCGAAGATATATCTAACTACGACAACTTGTTCTTAGAGAAATGCTAAAAGGAAAAATGAAAACCGCAAAAACCTAAGGAATTAGTAGGCTAATATAATAGTGTAAACCCACTGAAAACTGCCAAAAAGCTCGAGTTTACTCTTCCGTTTGCCAAACGTTTTTTGCACTCAGAAAAGTTAGATCAGTTAGAGGTATCTTTGCCAAAAACCCCACTTCTCAATTAGCACATAATTCGAAGTACCGGACAAATCTAAAGATATCGTATAGGAGAATTTTTATGTGTCTTTTTTTAGTGTATTGTAACTTTTGTTGTGTAACTAAAGGAATACTAAAACAATAATAATAATAATAATAATAATAATAATAATAATAATAATAATAATAATAATAATAATAGTAATAAAAATAATAATAATTATTATAATAATAATATAGTTATTATTATTATTTTTAATTAGTAATGGTAACAGGACTGAGTGGAGTCCAGTTCGGTCTGTAATCATACGAGTGATTAACAAAATCGGACGACCGCGTAGCGGGAGTCAGATTTGTTTAATCACGAGTATGATTACAGACCGAATTGGACGACACGAAGTTCTGTTACCAATTAATCATTACTTAAACAATATTTGTGATATACAGGGCTCTTTTTAAATCAAAACACAAGAAATTCCACGATTTTTTCGCTAGCAATGAAAACAAAAAAGCCATTTAAGCGCGCGCGTGATGGCGCGTACTGTCCAATTACTTAGGCATGACGCGTACTGTCCTATTAAACTGTCCTATTAAGGCTGAAATCAGGGCAGTTGAGAACCAATCAGATTTGAGAATTTTGTTATAGTTATGATTAAATATATAATAAACCACAATAGGGTGCATTCATTATTTTAAGCTAATTCCCTTGAAATTGTTCTACTATCAAACTTTTTTTGAAACTTGGCAGAATCAACATTCATGATCGATATGAACATTAAAAAAATGCAATAAAAAGATGAGGTCACCGTGCTTGTTTACGCGTCAGCAGCCTCTTAAACTGGGGTATTTTTACTGGTTGCGCGTGAAAAATTCGAATCCCCTTCTTACAGAATTAATTATAAGTCGTTGTTACTTGAAACACACAAAATTTTATCTTGAACATAAAGCTTCAAGCGTCGTGTTTACATCAAAGACTGGTCTCCCTCGTGTGGTTCTGGTGCTACGATGGGTCTTATTTGTTCCAAAAATATTCGTCTCTCCACTCTCGGAGGTTGTACAGCATACGTACAGTAGCGATCCCAGGGGAGATACTGGCGCGTTAATGCAGTTGGAGAGCCGTAGAGCTGTCCCACAGGCTGTCCCACAGCTGTCCCACAGCCCCTATATTCCAAGGCCTCAGCCAGGACATTTTAATAATTCCACGACTCGACGGTCGCGAAGTGAAAAACCACTGCAGACTTCGGGATCATGCACATTTCTTTCATTTTCTTGCTTTTCGATAGCAAACTAGGAAGCTGTCAGCCGATCTGCGGGATTGAAATTGTGAATAAAAGCTTTAGCTCTGCAAAAGCGGCCCTTGTTTGTTCTTTTTGCGCTAGTGGGAAGAACCGCCGCCATCTTGGATGTGGCAATGTTATGCACAGTAGAGAGTGCGCAGTGCAAAACAAGGGAATTACCTTAAGGTGATAAAACAAATGCGATTCTTTGAGACGGTTGTACGTGTATCAGTTGCAAATGAATGCAGCCTTTAATGGTTTACCAGTAGGTCTTATTCATTTTCCTTTTAATTTTTTTCTATGACAACGCTTTTTCCAGTAGGTTATATCCAGTGTATTTTACCTGTGATCGCCAGCGCTTAGATATAGGCTATTACACACTCTCGTGTTTAATATTTCATACGAAATAACTTTTCATTCAATATATTTATGCAATATATATTATAATATTAATATCTTTTCCACTTTCATATGCAATATATACTATAATATGTTTAATAGGTGCATGGTTTGAACCCCGGAGTCATGTCAAATACGGAGATGGCATCGCGATTTCAATGCATGGCCTGTCAGGTCAAAAGCCCAAGTTTAATAACATCAACAGACGTCAGTACAACCCGTTCTGACTCTGAAGATAACTGTTATACAGGTTAATTCGAAACGCCAGTGACTATCGACAGTAGTAGTCCTATTCAGTACTACGCCAATCTGAGCGAACATTCCACTTACAGCTGTACGAATTAATAATATATTTTCTGTCACATTGTTGCGAAAAAAAGGAGGTACTAAAACTATATAAATATAATAACACAAAAAAGGGATATATATATATATATATATATACTCTCTTTTTAGCATGTACTTTACTAGATCTTTCGTTTGATGATCAAATATACGATCCTGCTTAAGAGCTACTTATGTCTTTTGAGAGCAACATTAACAAAGTCAAATTGCAGTATCATCCTTACAATGAGTTGATGTGCTTACAAGCTTATTGAAATAGACCCTTCGGATAAGAACGAGGGCCTTTAAATAAACTATGAAATCAAAGCCTCTTCCATGACCATATCGTCAAAAACAATCCAGCATGGGGGTGAAAAACGACGTTATTTGAAAACTTTCGAATAAGAACATTTGAATAAAAGGGCACAAACTAACTAGGAATGAGTTCAAATGAATGGATAGTCATAGTAATCGTCCCATTATCGCCTACTTGTGTAAATATTATAGTGGAGTACATATTGTGCTTACTGCATCAGCTGAAACACAACATAGAAGGTGTATCTCTTAGCTGCTTCTTACCGTGTATCATCTAAGTGTTGGTAAAAAAAAAAGTTGAAAATAACAACAACAACAAAAGATCTACCTTAAAGAACTGGCTATCGAGACAATTAATTTATCAATCTATAGTAACAATGGCTTCATGATAATAGTGTACACTTGTTATTCAAACGACTAAATAAATTGACATAAACTTGCGTGATGCTGTTACCAAAACAGTATGTTACTTAACAGCTGAAACGGTCACATACTGAAAAAAACCCTCCCACAGCGTCCAAAATAACTGAATTAAAAGTAAACAAGCACTATCAGGATACTAGGAAAACACCTTATTTGTGACTTTTTACATGGCTATTAAAAACTCTTTATGTTAAACAGCACACAGCAAGTTTAAAAGGCTAGGCATTTGGAATTTTCCTTTAGTTGGATCAGTCATTTGCTCGAGAATGAAGACCCTTCTTCTGCTAGTTTTGGTTGGCTGTGTGCTAACTGTAGCACTAGCCTTTCCATCAAGGGAACTTCTTCGCACAAAAATTCAAGACAGTGAAGAGTTCGATAAAGCAGAAAGGTTAGTCACATGTACAAAGGTTAATGTGGTTTTATGGCATATTATTTTTGGAGGGCTCATACTGAAACACGCAGTGGAACTTCTATCATTTAATCAGCTGCGTATGTTAAATGATCAGGGTTTTCTCCCATAATTAAAGCTTAACTACGTATGTTGAGACTTTGAAACGTAATTTTTCTCACTGGAACTGAAAAATTGGCGCTTCATAATATAACACTATGACACAACATTAAAATTAACAACATTTGAAAATACTTATTTTTCTTCAGTGAACTCCTCTTGGGCACAAAAAATGTAGCGGGCAGAATTGACGAGGATGACACTGATGCAGAAGAAAGTGACAGTGATGATAAACATGGTGATGCTGAATTGGACAGGTATGCTTTGTACGATTGAATTAGATGAAATTATATTTCTATTAAAAACACCGTTTACTCCAAAGTTCATTTTTTTCCCTTACTCATAAATTCATTAAAAGGGCGTACAAGTATTAAATGAATAACAGAACAGAATAACATTTGTAGCAGTAATTATACTGAAATTGCACTTGTGACGGTATATAGGTTATTCCTGTTCTAAGTAAAAGAAGCGCGAAATTGAGATTATTGTTCTCAACTCAAATTTGTTTGTTTGTTTGTTTGTTTGGTGATCACCTTGCAGTACGCTTGATCTCGATAAACATTGCTCATCCTGTGTAGGACAATTTTCACATATCAACGTAGTATACACGTTTGGCCTTGCTACTATGAGGCTCTCTGTACTGCAATAGATAGAGCAACCACCTAGTGTTACTTAAGGAGGTCATGGACTTCAAATTCCTGTCAGGGACTCAAGATTTTTTCTTTGTCCAACGCTCGTCAATCGATTTTCGCATAGGCCGACTTGAGTGAAAACAAAGCAGTAAAACAAAAAGTGTCTAATGAAACAATCATTCGTGAACCACCATTCACTGAATGAGTCAGTGTGAATTTTGTGTCTTTTAACGTAGGCTCGGAACCCTGTAAGGGAATCGATAATATTTTTTTTTTCTTTGTGACGCGCTCGTTAACTCGCATGGAGCGACTTAACTGAAAACATCGCAGTAAAAAAAGTGACAAAATTATACAGTGAATCGCAAATTGCCTACAGTATTTTTTGGTCTGTTAAAAGTTGGCGTAAAACATTTGCTAAATGTTTCAAACTTCTTGTTACTGAGCCTCTGAAAAGAAGGCAAGAATTATGTTTTTGTTTCAGTAAATCAGAAAATCGTTTGGATGACCATGGTAGCGAAGAAGACGAGCAAAACGATTTATATGATGACGACAACGATGATTATGATGATGATGAACAGGAAAGGTAAAACATTCATTTCCGTAAGAGTAACTAATCTCAATTTTCTCCGAACAATATCAATACACGTACGTAATCACGAGAAAAAGTCAGTAATGAGAATATACAGTCAGATGATCACCAAAGGTATAATGCTTTGATATCAGATATCTTTTAACACATTCTCTTAACTATGCCCTGTAAGAAAATGTATATAGAGACCAGTGTCGAGAATTTGTTTTTTCGGATATTGGGCCTTAAAGGTTTAAAATGAGAAATTGTGCAAATCGCACATCTCTGCCTTTTTATGAAAGTCTCCGTTTTATAAGTGGATAAATTCCTTACAAATTCCCTACCATAAAATTAGCTAAAATAAAGCCGACGCAATTGACAAGATAACACTGGTAAAAAAAGTAAATATAGTGACGCTGAAATGGACAAGTAGCCTTTTAACGATTAAATTAACTAAAATTCTTTTAAGAAAAAAAAAATCCAAGGTTACACATTGCTCCTAACTTGTGAATGCATTCATGGTGCGTGAACCATGTTCGCATTTTTTTAACCAAATAAAATTGCATTTTGGGGTATACGGTGGGCCTTTTTCCAATCCTATTAGTAAAAGAAAAAGCAAAATTTGGGTTTTTTTTACGTTTTGGGGGATACATTACTCTGTGTTTTTAAATTGGAATTAACCATCTTATTTATCACATGATAGGGTAATTTCTCGGCATTGCTGATCCTTGCGGTATTTAGGACACTTGCCATGAACCTAGTTAATATATTTTGCCTTACTTTTAATGGTTCTCTTTGTATCACGGATAGATCAACCCTTTCGGAGTTCGGGCGATCATACGTTCCACTTTTGTCGCGGACTTACTGAAGACTCTTCTCTGTTCTCCCCTCTTTACATGTTAAAAATCACATCAAACGACTTCAGCAAAAGGTGCTTTTCACCATGGCATCAGTGGTTAGAGCGTCCGAACTAGAGCTCTGAGGGTCGTGAGTTCGAGTTCTCACCTAGAGCTCGGAAATTTTTTTCTGAGCTTTCTGGTGTTTGAATTCTCCTTCTTCTTTATAGAAATAAGTGAGAGCTAATGAAACAGGTCGAAACAGGGACTATAAGGAGTTGTCAGTAGTAAATTTTTGGCCTTTAAACGGAAAATGTTTGCTAAACGTTTCAAACTTGTTCTTGATTCAGTGAATCAGAAAATGATTTAAACGATGATGACAGCGAAGAAGACGACCAAGAAACATTAGCTGATGATGGTGACGTTGCTAACGATGATTTCGAAGAGGGAAGGTAAGACAATTTACCCCGAATGTTTTCTCTTACTTCTGTATTGAAGAGAAAAATAGAAGAATGCATAACCGTCGGTTTGGTATCAGAAAATTACGTTCAGTGTATCAATGAGGTCTTCGTTCTCTAAGAGTATTAATTCCACACAAACCAGCTAAACCCCAAAACGGTTAGCCTCCCCACAGACGTCCTTTGGGGTTGGTTTGTCACGCATTCATTTCTGTGGGGGAGAAATGAATGCGTGACAAACGAACCCCAAAGGACGTCTGCAGGGAGGCTACAAAACGGTAAGAGTCTTCTATCTTTGTATCTCGATTACTACCCTCAAAATTAGAATTCGTGAACGTTTGAGTAGATTATATTTTATTTTTAACACTCAAAGCAAATTCGTTACAGTGAATCTAATCTTGGTCCAAAAGACGAAGATGAATCAGATGAGGATGAGGAGAAGGGCAATGAAGACCCAAGAAATCTACAGCAGTTTTATGAAGAGGGTGACACTTTATCTTCAAATCGAGACCCGATAAAAATTCGCTTTCGACGCATTGGCAGAGGCATTGGTCGTGTCATTCGAAGAGGAAAACGTGTTGTGCGTCGAGTGGGCCGCATCATTCGGGGTGGAAAGCGTATTGTCGATCGCGCAAGACGTTTCGGAAGACGCGTCATTCGTGGTGGCAAACGCATCATTCGTGGTGTCAAACGATTTGGACGAAGAATATTTCGCAGACGAGGGCGTCGTCGACGTCGACGTAGACGTCGACGTCGTAGCCGTGGCTAGGTCATCAACGTGACCGTGAGGTGAGGTTATTTGTTACTACATTTAAGTCAATGATAATTTTTCTCATACAGGGACCTTTCAAAATTTAGCGAAAGAAATAGAAAGTAAAGGTGGCAGAGGTTTTCTTTAATGAGGGAAAACAGAGAAAAATGTATGGAATTATAACCTAAAAATTTCTTGATCGAACCTTTCATCCGACTCCACCACCCTCCCGTTCCATGACGTTTTGTGGACCTCTAGACGCCTTGTGTGGGATATTGAGAAGCGAACCTTTACTTTATGGCCTGAAACAATGTGTTTTTACCTTTCTCTTTGGTTTTCTTTTTTTTTTTTTTCAGCAGTGTAACAAGGATGTTCGATGAAAGCAGTGCCTTAACAGGAATTTCGGACCTGGTCATAATCTCCCTTCAGTTAACCTTCAAATTAAAGTAACCAGTTGAAAACATTAATGTGGTTGAGATAACACTACATTATTAAACATTAACAATTCATTTCTTATGTTCATATCCTAATTATAATCGATAATTGAATTAAAATCCTGTGAAATTTACAAACTGTGGTCTGATAGTTTAAATGTTAACTTGCCAGCACTCCCCTAAACGCCAACTCCTCTTCCATGGGCGCATGCGCATAAACCAGTCAATGCCATGAGGGAAAAACTGCGCCTTCGTACCATATAGCAAGAAAAGAAGGAACTGCTGGTGTCGGGTTTGAAGGAAAATACACTATTTGCTAGGGAACATTTATCACTAAAAGAATCTCTCGATTTTTTATTTTTAAAATGAACACTAATGAGGAGCAAAAAAGAAACGCGAGTACATATCTTGTTAACTCGTTTTATTTCTCCCCGCCTTCGTCTGATCACACACACTTCATCAGAGAGTATAACAAGACAGAGCTAAGGAATAAACTTTATACTTAATGATTAAGACAAAATCGTTTTCCGGAAAGGATGTGAACAGTAACACGTTACTAACGGAGGTTAAATTACGGCTTTGTCGCAGGCTACTGTAACGTCCGCTCATTGATCTAGATTCAACTGAAGCTATCTTTTCTTGTCTTCCATTGTTTATCTTGTCATTTGAAAAACGAACCTTTCAGTGTACTTTTCTCTGGAAACCCCCACCCTCCCACCCCGGGGAGACGTAGGGCATACGTGGGGATTGGCAAGGGCTTAGATGATCATGACTTACCAGCCCCCAGAGGGTGGGGGCATACTTCACTTTAGATAATTTATATTTTAGACGGGGAGTGGACTCTAGTCCGAAGCACATGGTCGATAGTTCAAAATAGCGGGTTCTAAAGGTGGGTTAAATGACTTTCTTTGACATTTTAATGCGTTTGGGTTGTCCTTCATTCAGAATCTCGTTTGAATATTGAAATAAGCCCGCGGCTTTTGTATGTGTGAATTATATTTAATGTACTTTTATGTTTAGATTATGTGACTGTTTTAACAGTCACATAACAGTTTTAACAGTCAGGGCATTTAAAAATGCAGTTGAGAAAATGAAATTGACATTGAACTCGAAGAAGATGGAAGTGTAGCTTTAAGCAGTTTATAGTCCCTTTTTGCGAACACAACAGGATTGTGTTTCACCTCAGAAAAATGGTAGAGGACGAAGTGTTTGAATCATAACAAAATACAATACATGGTAAATAACTAAAAGATAATATTTAGTATAAAAATAAGGTGCTCCAACAAATAAGAAAGAAACGTTACAGAAGGAGTAATAACGATTCGAAGTAATCGGATAAAATTCAGGCTACTTAAGCAAAAGACTGTTAAAATATTGATGAAAAACTAACTTCTTCAAAATAAGGTTTATTTTATTTTTCTTTCTACGCCTCATGATCAAAGTCATGAACAGCGACTAAATCTCAGAATAAATGCAAGTTTCGTACAATAAATCAAGTTTCGTAAGTTCGTTAGTTCCATTGTTGCTAGTTCAGTTTAGTACAAAAGTTTTATTTTTGGTCGATGTAAATCAGTCGTTTAGTATCCGGAGTTGCCGTACAGATTTTGTAAGTATATGAAGTTTTTCCTGTATTTTTAGCTCGTTTTCTTAGTCATTTGTTGTACTTTAAGTTGTTATTTTTGGAAAGCTTTCGGTCCGCTCTATTAATTCTGTATTTTTCTTCTTTTCTTGTCCTGTAATTTTGTTCTAGTGAATCGTGAAATAAAGGACGAATTCAAACCTGTGTCTTTTTGTCCTGAGAGTGTCTTTTCCACGCCAATTCTTTTTGCTGCCGCAAAAGAAATAGACGGACAAGGAAGGCGCCATTGCACCCGTCTTTCTGACAGCAATTGCAGGATGCGGCTTTTAAGCTATTTATTTTACAGTCTTCTTCTCTCGATGAACATTTCCATCCTGTTGTACAACCCAAAATAACCCACTTGACGTCGTCTTTTTTGTATAAGGCTCGCAGACATCTATCAGCACCTGAAATGACATCAATCAAGGCCAATGTCAAAATGAGTAAGATGTTGAATAGGCCCTTCAAGGTTTTGTTGTTGTTGTTGTTTTAATTTTTAGCTTTTCTATTTTATTTTGCTTTATTTTATTTTATATTTTTATAAAGAGCAGTAAGCGAATATCCATCAACAACTTACAAAGTTTAAAGGTGGTACCTCCAAAGAGAGCGAAGATATTGACCCAAAAAGTCGAGACGTTTGTATGGTGGAGGACAAGTTCGTACCCCTCACCATACAAACGTCTGTACAATTCCGCGACTTTGGAGAGCTCCATCTTTGTTCGTTTTCAACAAATCGCTTTTCAAATTTGGCAACTTTACTTTCCAGCTGTGTTGACGGTTTTTTTTTTTTTCGCTAACTGTTCCTTGTAAAAAGTTGAAAAACCGTGGAAGGATCTATTTAAAAGAAGTAACATACATAAACTGCACTTTTTTACGTAATTTCTTTCAAATAAATACTGTTTCCGTTCAATTGTTGACTTACATAAATCGGGTTTGTGAGGTCTATCACTATATATCCCATTTAGTACTACTGAAATGCAAAGCTTTCTCAACACATTATATCAGTATATTATCTTTTTTTAAAGAGCTACATTCAGGGAAAAAAGTAGTTGTCACACTCGCTAAAACGGCGCTTTTATCAACAAATTCATTCATTTATTATTCCATTCTGTTTAAGCGCCGTAACACCCCCCCCCCCCCCCCCCCCCCCCCTCGAATCAATGCTGTTTGTAGTAAATAGTTGAGGGTCTAAAATACAACATTAATTTTGGGGGAAGGGGTGGGAATACAAATGGGGAGGCGAAAGGTATGTCCACTATGCAAAAAGGGGCCATTTCATAGAAGTGTCTCAACATATTTGCCCCTCATTGTGTTTTGCAAAGTTATAATCATTCTCGATCAACTACTTATGAGCTACTAGTCCTCAAGCGTTGAAAATGGATAAAATAATAGGCGAAAAATATGTTTCGGTTGGGTTCAAGTAAACTTCAAGGCTACCTTAATTACCTGTAGCACATGTATGGAGAAAAATGTCTTTCTTGCCCTCCATTCTCTCTTTTGTGCAATAATCCTCTTCTCCAACACAGAAATAGCACTTGATAGAATATGCCGCAGTAGAAATTAATACGCTCTAATACATTTGAAAAAATTGAAAATTTGGTAAATCAAAGACTGGCTATACTGTAAAGACTGTAAATATAGGATGATAGAAAGATTTAGAATCATGTTTACTGTTTACAGCAAACGTCAGATTCAGGTTGATAGTTTTTCAGATTAGAGAATATTCAGATAAAAAAATAGTCCAAAGCCGGGTTGTTCAAAATGGGCAAGAAACTAGTTAATGTAAATCAAACGACAAGGAAAGGAGGGAAATAGTGGTCACGTGGTACAATTGACGTTTGCCTTTTGTCGGGAACATGATTCTAGAACTCTCTGATACAAGAATCATAATTATAATCCAGAAGCTTCTAAATTCGCCTTTTCTGTCAAGAAAATGGTTGGCTTTTTCGCCGTCCAATCAAAAGCACATATTTTAGTTATTTATTTACCCTATATCCTCAAGGGGGAGGAGGGGGGTTGGAAGAAGGCCTGGTGAAACCGCCCCTTGTAAGAAGATAAGATTGATAAGACGTTAAGACGGCTATGGAGACGAGAACGTCGAAAAAGCCATAGGTTTCATATTAGCAAAACATCAACTCTTCACGTCCATCACACTCAGACTGGTACATTTCTTTGCTGTCACTGCATGACTACGAGGTGACTGTGCCTAATTTTTAGCGGAGCTATCGGGCGCGAAGCGCACCAGCGGAGCACCATGCGTAAGAAAATTTGGTAGAAAATCCATCCGAGAAAATTTGGTTATGACGTAGCGTACGAACGACCGTCCGTACACTCACTACATGTAAGTAGATGCTAAATGTCAGGTTATTTTGGCGGGAAAGCGTATGGCCACCCGCGTCTTGTGAAGCACACACAATGAAAGAGTCAATAAAGACGAAAACGGAAAGCGGAAAATGTTTTTGTATCCGTGTACTTTAAGTATTAAAGGGACAGTGTCCCGATTGTGCGCACGGGCGAGCGTCATCTTTTTTTTCTTCAAAAGACAATAGAACTGTCATATTTACTCGACAAGATTCGCCGGTCCGGGCCGCACCGCCGACGGAGATTTGTTGTGTACATTCTCAAGTAATGTTTTAGATTTTCAAAGAAGTTTTTCGTCGTATTTAAAATTTGTCTCGCGGCACGAAGACTCATCGCGATTTTGTCGCTAGCAGGGCCGCCTCGCGACCCAAAAATCTCTTTCCGCTCGATTTGAAAACAGCTTTTCTAATGTGAAACTCGTGTCAGAGGTCAATTGTTTCAAGTCCAGTAATATTTGCCTGATTTGCTCGCGTTCTAGCCTCAAACGTTTGAAAGATATAAATAAAAATTCAATCTCAACGCGACGAATTATCGCAAGGGTTAGTCAAAAATTATATCATGATTTCATTGCAATAGTTTTTCTAAACGTGTACCGCCTGTTTCTTTGATTTTGCTGGTCGTGGGGAGATTCATTTAAAAGTTTACTAACGCCTCGTTGCAAAACATTCTGCTTCACGAAGCTTAATTGCACAAGATCTACTCAGTCACATCAATGTCTCAATGGTTTCTTTCTTAAAGTCTCTATTGTTGCTGTTTCATTTCTGCGTATTCCTTTCACATTTAACTGAGCTTGTTTGGAAGCTGGCAGAAGAATTAAGCCTTCAATCGGCATCAAAGCGCTTCCCATCTTTTGGTCCTGCGGCCAACGGCAATAAATTAACGCCAAAAAAATCCGATTTCGCCCAAATCGAAACTCAGGGGGAACAATATATCATTGATCTGTAACTCCTGAGAAGTTTCAGAGTAATATAAAACTTGGCCAAGCGCGATGCAAACGGATTTTTTAAGGTTCTCTTACTCTCCTCTCATCTTTTGATTTCGCGACATCCTGTCCAAAAATTAAAGTTTGGTGGATGCGCATTAACGGAATACTGTTCCTTTAAGCTTAGATTAACTGTCATGTTCTCAAATTTGGAATATAGAGAAAGAGAAAGACAGAGAAAAAGAGAAAGTAGGGCGACAGGCCAGCGAAGCTCAACGAGAAAAGGAGCTAGAGCGAGAGAGAAAAAACAAAAGGAGACATTTTCTGTTGGAGGAACAATATGAAATTTTGTAGCGGCGAGATGCTAGCGGCCACCAGGGTGAAAATGAGCGACAGTGAAAAAGAGTGAACAAGAACACGTCCGACATTCCCTCCATAAAACGTGTAACTAGGAAGTTTCTGGAATTTTCACGTAACAGTCGTGCAAAACAGCGGCAAAGAAATGTAAAAAAAAGTGTGCTGCACGTGCAAAGTTGCTTTTTTGCTTATTAGACCTATTGTTGTTGTTGTTGTTGTTTGTTTGTTTGTTGGTTTTTTCTTACTGTTCTCGTTGCCTCCGCCGCTTAGCGTTATACAATTTTATGTTTTGTTTGGGCAAACTAAAAAAAATTATTGAGAGGTTCGCTTTTAGCCCTGGCTAAATCTAGATATATATTGAATGAAGATGAGTATCATGCGCTTTGGGGTCGAGAATGAGCTGGACATTGTTCTCGGAAATTATGCATTGCGCGTGCAACCTACAGATAAGTCAGTTTTTGGTTGCGCTGAATGAGAAGGGATAGATGGTAAGTTCAATGTACAATAGCAAGTTACGTTTTATTTAAAACGCAAATATTTGACGAACAATTTAACTCCAGAAGAGTTCACCAACATTTAACAAAGTGAACGAGTTGGTATCGCGGTACGTTTTCGCCGCCTGCATGCATGGGTCTGCAGGGCAGAGCGGCTAAAACGGTGAAATGAACATGCTCTAGTCAAGCAGATTGTTTGTATGTGTAATTAAAGGGTTTACTCGTGAAATTAGGGAATAATTTCACGCGCGTTTTGTCCAAAGGCTCGGGAAATTATTAGGACAAAACGCAGGTGAAATTATTCCCTAATTTCAGGAGTAAACCATTTGATTACCTATTAATATCATAGGTGACGAATTACGATTGCAATAGTAAATTTTTGACATGTTTATCCTGTATGTATTGCATCGATCGGAGAACTGCACGCTCTAAATAGTTTAGAGCTTAATTGTGGCTTAAGTTCAGAATTTAACAAAATATACCTGTTAGAATCCTTCTTCATGTGGTCTTTCTTGTGTTTAGGTTTTCCATAGCATCTTTTAATGCCCTGACGTCTTCATTCATAAAATTTTAAAACTTCGTCGCCATCTTGGCATCTAGACGTACGGAAGGTTGCCATGGCAATTTTGTAATTTCACATGTGAAATTACATTTTACACCAAAATTTAGGAGTAATTCGTCACCCATGATATTACGTGGTTAATTGTTTGAAACGCTATAGCGGCACACTTTTTAGTTTTATCATATTTTTCCAAAACGCGATAGTCACTCGCGAGATTAACTCCGTTAGAGGAAGCAAATATTTGACTCCCCTTAAAAAACAGCATTGGAACAGGTTTTTACAAGGTTAATGTCATTTTTTTTGCATATGCCTCTGTTAATACACCATGACGAATAAGATTTTCAGCTGTCTTATTTAAATGTAACCAATATTAACATACATTATATCATTTTTTTTTCCTGATAGCCGTAACAATAATGGATATACTCACAGGCAATAATCATGTAAAATCCATCGATCTGTACATTTGAATAACCCAAATTGTTTTCTCATTTTGAGGGGAAAAAGGAACAAACTCGAGCCCGACAGAAGGCACGCACAGCATAGCAAAACAACTCCCACCGCCCAATCTGGCGATAAAAGGTCAACGAGTAAAAGAAGGAGGCGGATCCAGGGGAGGGGTCCGGGGGGCCAGGCCCCCTTCCCCTTATTTTTAGACCAAACTGAGGCCCGAAGGGTCGGCAAATTGTTACTTGAAGACCCCCCCCCCCCCCCCCCCCCCCCCCTTTATCACAAGGTCTGGATCCGTTATCGAGGAAGGGCTGGGTCGCATCACTGTCTAAATGTTATTTTGGCTGGCCAGGGTTATGGGTTCTTAGGCTGGCTCAAAAAAAAACTCAACCGGAAATAAAAATCAAATTGGTCGCATTTCAACTTTCAACCAGGTTAAAATAAAAAACGTCAATCACACAGGCAAACAGCCAGCAAATTAATTATTATTTTTAGCATCCTTGCTCTCTAGATAATCGAAAACGGACCAACAGCGATTTCTCTTCCTCACTCCACTTTTCATATGATTTTTTTTCCCAAGTTTCCGTCTGCAAAAGTGGAATCTCGTGAGCCACTGGCGTTGCTTGTGTGGGAAGACTCGCACGCACTAGACTGGTTAACTGACTGATTTTCAGGGGTCGCTGGTTCGGGCCTTATAAATTGCCGGAATGGTGGCATACCTCTAACGTCTTGCTGATGTGAACAAAAATCGTTCGCTGGTAGCTGATGGCTGTAAAAGCCTGGAAAATTTGTGTAGGGGAAGAACAAATCTCACCCGTTCATAATTTTATGTACGCAAGTAGCACGTCAGCGTGTTGTGGAGAAATTTCCCGCTCTTTGATGTTTTCTCAGACTCTGAATTTTTTTGAAAAACGCAAACGTTGGATCACATTAGAAAATTCGAGTGTTGAGAGATTTTAATCCCTAGAGTAAACAATCCTCAACAAAATTGGCCGTAATGCGACCCGCGTCGAATAAAGCAAATTTGCAACATTGTTATTCTTTGGTTCTTTAATACGATGCTAATAAGCATGAGCTGCTTTTCAGCAATCCCGCGTGTTTTTGAGCGAGAATGAAATATGAAAGCCAATAGAAAGAAAGACAAAATAATGGACTCTTTCTTATGGCTATAGTCTTAGGAGGGCTGGGAGTCTGCCGGTCTTCTTCACAAAAATACCTGAAACTGAGAGTGCCAGTGTATTCGCGGCGCACTAGTGGTAGGTGACCGAAGTGCAAACATCTGCAGCACACTTAGGTGAACTGCTACGAAACATACTAATGTCCCGCAAAGACCAAATGACTATTCACGCGGAAATGTGGAATATAATATTCCCCATATTCCGAATATTCCAGAGTCTGCAGAGTGTATTCTTTTTTCCAGCTCATTAGGATGCACCGTCAAAAGCGAAAGGCTGAAAATATGAATACGGAATTCAATATAACAATGCCACAAGAGTCAAGTCACTGCATTGCTGGATTTTTTAATTTAGTAAATTCCAATGCGGTGAGCACCTACTGATTCACAGACCAAGAAGTGTCCACAAAGCAAGCCTGATCGTACCCGACGTAAACAGCTCGAAAAAACAATCTATATTGTTATATTCCTAGACTTTCACTCAATAGCCTGTGTACAGACGTCCCCACTCCCTCAGGAAAAATCGGGAGAGAAGACGTCTGTGAATCGCCGTCGTTAATCGTGTTCCGGTATATATTTGCATAAATTATTTTTTTGTTCATTCGCTGACAGTTGAAAAGGCACAGGTAGGTCGAAAAATAGCTCTGGCGTCTGTGCACAGGCTAGCCGAACATCTTCACGCAATGTCCACCCAAAAATCCAGATATAAGATCTCTGATTACAGTCAAGCCAGGTGAAGTGTACCTCCCAAGATCCATTAATGTATTTATTATTCGAAATTAAGTTGAACCGTTGGTAGTTGTAGATTTCAGATTCATCTCTGTGTGCATTTTTGCATGCGTAATGAGCCGTGAATTCACACGCGATTTAGTTACGAAATTTCTACCAGCTCAGTTTCCCTGAATGTGATGTAAATGTCTTCTAACACATTTAATCCATTCAAAGATTTTCATTCTGACCAAATGCAGAGAAGTTCTCTTAAAATATTCACTGCTCATTACGCATACAGGAATGCCGATTTAAATTTGACACCAGTTACGGGAACGACTAACGGATTCATTTATTCAAATAATCAATTCATCAATAGCATCTTTTTGGGGTAAGCTTGACCTGCCTTGGCTGTTAACGTTGGATTTTGTATGTCTTCTCTTTTATTTACAATACCGACCGCTACAGACAGACGCATCCGCAGCCGGTGCAGCAAACATCGGTGGTCTTAACTTCTCATGCCTTTTAGAGAGAGCCGAAATACAAATACCGGTAAACAAATGTCCACAAAGGCTGAGCTTTTCCCTGGGGAATCTATTCTGAGGTTCATTCACCAATCACAACACCGGAAATTATTTGCGTCATGGCATTAACATTACAACCAATTAGAGGCTGTCCCCAACATTCCGGGGAAACGGGAACACGATTATCGTCGGAGATTCACAGACGTCTCCTCTCCCGATTTTTTCTGAGGGAGGGGGGACGTCTGTACATAGGCTATCACTCAACTGCTATTGGTTGATTCTTGGTCACGTGGCTTTGACTAAAATCAAATGTGTCCCGATCGTGATGCGTCAAGCAATGCACCCCGCTCGGGATACATTACAGCATGTGATCAAAGCGCGGTGGAAAGTGGCGTAACAAAAGGCGGGAAAAACACTGCCAGTTTTCTTTTTCGTGAATGAACACAACAACACAAACACGAAGGCTCAAGCTAAAAAGCAACGATTTTTGAAGTTATCCCAGAAGAGAAACAGCAGCTAGTGGAGGAAAAAGATGCAGATAATATAAGGAAAGTACTTTGTAAGTCATTTATTCAGTGGTTTTGCGAATTAAATTTGTGTTGTTATAAGTCATCAGTACCGAGTCGACTGTTTTCGTTCGCTCCGGTTATTTTTTTGTTGCTGTTGAAGTGAGAGTCTAGAAATATAACGTAACAAAACGCTTAATGCCAGGTCCCTCGGGAAACCAGTTAGAGAATGGTGAAAACAACAATAGGTCTAATAAAGCCTGGTTTTCATATGTCGGGAAAATCCCAGACGATCGGGGATTTTGCTGTTTCCCGACTGTCCCAGATTTTGCCGACTAATGAAAACTCGAAATCGTAGATATCCCCGATCGTCTGGGATGGACGGGGACAAATCTGGAAAATCGGGAGCGTTTCTATTTTCCCGACGCGTCCCAGATTTTTGCGATGGTCGGCGATCATTCCCGATAAATGAAAACTCAAAATTTGTACTTCGGGGACGTCGGCGATGGATTTCGCTCGTTACCAATCCCCCTAAATTGCTGGGCTCCAGTCTCCCTATCACAAATAAAGATGGCGTCTCTCGAAAACACGAGTGATAGCTATCTCGAATCTCTTGCCAAAGAGGCAAAGAAGAATGATGTGGCGTTTATGGACATCATAAAAGAGTTTCCCGTAATTTACAACCGTGCCTGTGCAGATTTTAAAGATCGGAACATAAAGAACAACGCCTGGCGAAAGATTTCAGAGTTGCTTGATTTACAAGAATCCAAGTGTAAGCAAAGATACGAAAGCATTAGGACAACTTTTTCAAGGTACGTACGGAAGGCACTTGGGAAAAGTGGCGCTGGCAGAGATGACATTCAGTTAGATCCGAAGTATGAACACTTGAGGTGGCTTGCAACCTTCATTAAAACAAGACCTACATCTGGCAATGTGCAATTAGTGCGTGAAGCTGAAGAGCAATCAAACTCAGACAATGGGGAATCCGAAGAGGAAGAAGACAAGTTTCCATCACAAGAAACTTCTCCGTCCAGGTAAATATTGTTTATTTAATTTGCATGGGTGTGTGTTTGTGTTTAATACACAAGTCTGTTAGTAAGAGTCATAGTAGTGTTGGCTTGTTGTCAACATT
>OZ037777.1:42017255-42117255 GCA_964035525.1 Porites cylindrica | reverse complement strand
ATACCTTCCCAGTCAGATGAGCTGCTTGGAGACTTTAAATACACGTCACTAAGTGCATTCCAAATGCCAATGCAGGTCTCCTGGATAATGTGACAAATGGTGCTCTTCCCTATGCGGAAGTTAAAAGACTGGGATTGTTGAGAATCGCCGGTTGCAAGGTATCTCAATGTCACAACTAATCGTTCAGCTGGTGATATTGGATCACGACTTCTACATGCTTTCTTTTGAATGTAAGGAGCAACTAGGGTTAGCAAATGTTCAAAGCGTTCTGGACTCATCCTGATATATCGAAAGAAGTACTCTCTGTCTGATAGGCGCAACTCGGAAAACAGTGTGTGGAACTGACCATATTTCTCTCTTTTTGTCAAATATTCTCTGATCCAAAACCTCTTCCTTCTTCGTTTAGTTGGCTTCTGTTTTTTCAGGATGGAAAACCTTGCATTGACGAGTGCAAGAACACATATGTATTGAGAACGACGCAGCATAAGTTCGTGTGCATCCATGTTGCTGAAATGCTGATACATTTGTGTTCAAGTTTCGATTTTTGGCGCACTTTCCATTTCCCGCCTAATTCATAATCGGGAGAATCTGGGACAGGCCTCTGGCGATTATCCGATATATCGGCAAAATCTGGGATGGTCGGCAAAAAGTAAAATCCCCGATCGTCTGGGATTTTCCCGACATATGAAAACCAGGCTTTAGCAAAAAAAGCAACTTTGCCGTGCAGCACACTTTTTTTGTACATTTCTTTGCTGTTGTTTTGCACGACTACAACGTGAAACTTCCAGAAACTTCTTAGTTACACGTTTTATGGAGGAAATGTCGTACGTGTTCTCGTTCACTTTTTTTTCACTGCCGCTTATTTTCACTTTGCATTGGTGGCCGCTAGCATTTCCCATTTTGTCACCGCCGCTATAAAATTTTCATGTTGTTCTTCCAACAAAAAATATATCCTTTCTTTTTTATCTCTCGCTCTAGACCTCAGTCGCCCTTTTTCTCGTTGACTTTCGCTGGCCTGTCACCTACTTTCTCTTTTTCTCTGTCTTTCTTCTGCTCTATATTCCAAATTTGTGGACATGACAATTAGTCTAAAGTAAATACCGTAAAATTCCGAAAATAAGCCCCGGGGCTTATATTTTTCAAAGGCACTTTTTGAGGGGCTTATTTTTGGAGGGGTTTATATTCGGCGGGGCTTATCTACGGAGGGAAATTTGCGTTTTAAAATCGATTGGGCTAGCCGTATAGTTGGAAGTAAATTTACCGTTTTTGATTTGTTATACTTTGTATTTGAGGGCAATTTTCCAAGTACAAGCCCCCGGGGGGCTGAAATTTGGAGGGGCGATTTAACGGAGGGTTTTTTGCGTTACCGGATTGGGGGGCTTTTATTTGGAGAGGCTTATACATGGAGGGGCTTATTTTCGGAATTTTACGGTACTTTAGACAACACGGATTCAGAAACAATTTTCCGCTTTCCTTTTTCGTCTTTGTTGACTCTTTAGTTGTCTCTGCTTTACAAGACGACGTTGGCTATGCGATTTCCTATGTTTTGCTGATGAATATTACAGACTGTATTTTTTTAGGCTCATTCGGATGCACCCTCAAAAGCGAAAAGCTTAAAATATGAATACGGAATTCAATACAACAATGCCACGATGCCACGACTGCCAATGTTTTGCTGGAATTTGCAAAATTGTAAATTCCAATGCGGTTAGATTTCCTCGCCTTGAATCTTTCGTTTCTGCCTTGTTTTAAACCCGAGGAGAGCAGACTTAGGACTAAAAAGAAGTTGATTTAAAACACTGTTTCTTTATAGTTCGCCTTCTGAGCAGGAACTAAGCAGCCACGTTTCAAAGGGTATCAAAGCTTCTCATGGAAAAAAGGCATTATTGACATCACTGTCGCTTATTTAAACTTTTAGAACTTCAATTAAAACTAACTTGTTTAAAAAACTGCGAAGACACCAAAAGCGAACAAAAACACTGACTTCATGTTGATTTTGCTTATCACAACTGAACACGAAGCACCGTACCTAGTGATTCACAAACAACCTGACGCAAAAAGCTCGATCAAAACAACATTTGATATGTACCTGTGATAGCATGACGCAGGATAAAGTCACCTTTGGGGTCATTTTCGGGTATGCAGTATTTCAAATTCGTTCCTCACTTAGGCCCCACATTCAAAGCTAACATGAAATCACTTATTGTTAACAGTTTGTTTAAAGCAACATGTGATTAGATCATATTTAACAGCACTGTCAACCCCATCCTGCGTGCACGGCTGTTCTCTCTTGTGTAAAGGTGATGTCACACGGGATGATTCGCAACGACGATTTTTAGAGCAACACAGCGTTGCGATGCTGGAACAATGTTGCAACCATTCGAAACAATGTTGCAACAATGTTGCAACGCTGTGTTGCGCTAGAAATCGTCGTTGCGAATCGTCTCGTGTAACATCACCTTAAGAAAATTCTACATTATGACACCCCATGTAAGGAAATCCTAATTCCGGAATACGGAATAATTAAATTTTGTTTGTGCAATTTGGAATCGTTGGATTAGGAATCGGGAATCCTGGCCTTTGGAATCCGGATTTCAGCTCAAGGAATCCGAAATCGCGATAACGATTGAATCTTGAATTCAAGTTCTAATCACAAGGAATACGGAAATCCAAGTTTTAAAGATAAAGGAATCCGAAATCCAAACCTGTAATCTGGAATCCACAACGTTTGCTCACAGATAGCAGGGGAATGACGTGATTTCTGTTATCTTCTCGCGCTGTGGCGTGAACAAATCATTCTTTGCGAATATTCTCTTCTTTGGAATAAGATAGTTTTGCTGGATAACAAATTCTCCGTCTCAATTTTACGTTCTCGTTAAGGGTCTTCGTAAACTTTTTTTTCAGTATTAAGAGACAAATCTTTGCAAACCCTGACTGGGTAATAAAAACATAGTCGCGCACAAAGTGGCGCGTACGGCTTCGAGCGCGCGCTAACTTTCGTCACCATTCACCAATGGGCAAATAGTAATGGGTAATTGACCAATCAGAGCGCGCGCTTTACGCTTGTTTTTTGTTGCCTACGGCCAGAAAGTTGGTTGGTGAAAATTTAGACGTTCTGTTTCAAAAATAAACTAAAAGTAGGCAGCTCCCCTCAAACGCCAAATGTTTGGGCTCTTAAGCAACTTATGCTTAGAAAGCTAGTATAGACCCAATATTCCCTTTCGTGAACAAGCGATACTGTTTCGGTAAAATAAAAGGGTTGCCTCGCTATCTCTCGAAACTCGGAAGTGATCTTCAGCTCATACGTTGTATTCCAGAATCAGGTAACTGGGCGAATTGTAATAATTTCGGAGAATTTTGAAAGGAAGAACTGAGTCAGTTTTTCTATAATGTTTACAATAATAGCGTCGCCTTTGTCCAATTGTAAGTCCCTTGCATGATATCTTAAATGTGGGTCGCTTGTTGGCTGATGAGGAAGGGTATCTTCCTACCTATCTCCTAGAAAGAAATAGAAAAGAAAAGGGGACCTGATAGCACTGGATAACTTAACCTCTCTATCTTACATCTACCATACCTACATAGACCTGTTAACTAATGATGACATCTGATCACCGTTAACACTGAATTGCTCGTTAAAAAAGGCACAGGAACTGACCTAGAGGAATTAATAATAAGAACACGTAAGATGATGATCCCTTTATCGAGTAACACCTCTTCCATTCGCAGTAAATGTTCACATGTTTATCCTTCCCCATCAAATAATCTTACTGAGAAACTAACCTAGGTTCAAGGAAAACTAGCCTTGCTTGTGTCAAAATTTGCTGACATATATCAATACTATGCTGAGTGTGTACTAAAGTCATACTTGTATTCCTTCGGCTAGACTTTTACATCTTTCACTTCATTTATTAGTGTTTAATGAGGCTGCGAACATGATTAGTTCCTAGGAAAAGATGTAGAGGACTGCTCATTCCTCTACGCCCCAGTATGAGGGCAAGTCCAACACCCTTTAGTTTGTTAATGGGAAATATTTGACGCTTACGACCTGGACGAGGAAGGCCTGCTGTAGGAACTTGAAATCTTGTATTATTCGCGTCCGTATTGTTATCCTCTTCCCTAAGGTATTCCTCTAAATCCATTGTTAGTGAATTCTCGATATCTTTATCAAAATTCTTGACTCTCGTCTTTCCGTCTGTCTTCAGCCTCATCTTCAAGTTGCCTCCCAGCCTCGTCTTCTCGTTTTTCTTCATCTTCTTCTTCATCTTGTTATATTTTTTATGTGTGTGTGTGTGCTTTTCTTTTTTCCTCTCTTTTGAATATTTTTCATATATTTTTCATAGTTTATAGGGTTTATTCTTTTCTCTTTTTTTTCCCTTTTAACCTAAATAAAGCTGTAATTTAATCAAAGGGCAAGTAATTAGTTTAACTATATCCTGCCCTCTCCATTTATTCTTGTAACCTGATATTTAATTCTACAAATAGCATCTTCATCTTCAAATCTTGTAATACAATATAAAAGGCTTGTAAAATAAATAAATGGAGGCAAAAAATAAACAAATAAACAAACAAACATCTTCTTCTTCCATGGCTTCAAGTTTGTTTTTAAAATCATAATCAACTACCCCTTCAAATTTAGTTTGAAGGGATTTCCGACCGTCGTATTCATTACTTGTCGTAAATTCTACGCTAGGTCCGTTAAGGCTGTCTTCAACTTCCGCTGAATCTTCGTCAGACCATCTGCTGCAAACAAAAATCATTAAATAAAAATAGACCTAATTTTCACGGTATCATGAGAAGGAAGATATGAACTACAAATGAATATAAAATAAAATAAATTGATACACATAACACGGCCTCTATAGTACCGTAGCATTAAGAAATTAATTTTTAGCAGAGACCTGCGTCTGAGAATGACCCACAGGTTTTTTGGAAGCATTGAGCATGACAACCTTTTTTAAAGTGAATAAAAAAAGATTAATTTGATTACAATAACTTAAGAAAATATAGAATAAAAAAATGAATAAATAAAGCGACAGAAATGACCGATATACATGTAAGGCGCATTTTGTTTTCAATCCCCCGTGGCTGCAATGTTCTAGAAAGAAAAAACATTGAGTAAAGTGGTTTGCGTGACCAAATTGGAAGAGTTAAAATATAAATAAAAGTTTGCATTAGAATGAATTTGACCTACTTCAAAACTTTCAAAATGGCCGGTGCGCGAGTGACCAAGAAGTCTAGAAAAGGTATCTTACCATTTTCTTCGATCTCCTTGGTGAACTGTCTGTCCGCGTTCTGTCTGTTAAGGTGTTCGTGAAAATCGTCGATTCCGTCTTTGTGTACGGCGGTGAATGTGTCGTCAACGTAACGTAACCAAAGAGCCAGTACAGTTCGCGTGTAGGTAGCTAGGGCTTGTTCCTCATCGATGTTTTGCATGACAATTTCTGCTACAACAACAGAAACTGGAGAGCCCATAGCTGTACCGTGTAACTGTTTGTAGTGTTTGCCGTTGTACTGAAAATTCGTCGAAGTCAAACAGAGGTTGAGTAGGTCCATAATGTCGTCTGTAGGTAGTGGTAGTTCAACAGTAGAGTTCTCGCGCGACGAGGAATGGTGACGTCAACAATCACATTACTGAGCACCATTTAAAGACGAAACATCAAATTGACTGGGACTCTGCGACATGTATAACGTATTCTACAGACTACTATCAACGTCTTACTTTAGAAAGCTGGTTTACTAACTTAGAACAAACGCCACTGAATCGTAGTCAACAGTTACCAGCGCCGTACAAACGACTTATTGACGAGATCAAGCAAAACTAACTACGAGAGAACAACTGGAGAACTGACAATTTGACTAACAATAGACGACTGTTTAACTGTGACAATAGACGGATCGAAACGCATCAATCACTGATTACGAGACTTCATAGCCAATAACATCACGGCTTAACTGACAGACGACCAATAACATCGCGACATAATTGACCAATCAGATCAATAACCAGAGTATAATACCATCAACTGACGTGATACAACTCACTTTGACTCTGAAGATGACTACCGCACAGGTTGACGAAACGTCAGTCACTGTCAACAACAACAGTCCTATTCAGGACTACGTTCACCCGGACGATCAAACTCAACCTTTTGAAATGACTCCTGGGTTCAAACCTTTCACAGTTTTACGTTCACTTGGACGACAGAGCGAACGACTTGCTAACGACTAAATCGCCAATACGACAACAACTCTGGTTCAACCACCGCTGCAAAGATCTTGGCCTAGTTCCGAGAGGACTTCGACTTGAGTCCCCGTTGAACACACAAGAGGCTATTCAAATCGTCAAGGCCACCTGTAGACGATTGATCCGAGCGCGGATAAACGACTGTCACAGAAGACTCAACTACTACAACGACAAAATACGACAACGGCTTGACAAACTTAAACGACTTTTACCGACTACCTTACTTAGTACTATACAGACTATTGCGGACAAACGCGCTGACAAGACAGCTGAACAGCACTGCGCGAAAACGAAACAAAAACTGACACGACTGCAAGACACAAAAAACGCTAAACGACGTAAACCCGACGCAAACTGGGTCAGGAATATTTCTTCCCGTCCCTTAGACGAAACTGAAACACAAGTACTTTCTTACGGACTTAACCACTCAGTGACACCTAAACAAATACCTACTGAGGCTATTGTATCTAGCGTTGAGGCCGTTTTGTCTCGCCAACACGAGCTATCAGAATCGACCAAGGATAACATCAGAAGTGGAGTGACCTCTACTCTGCAATCAGCCTCATTACCGAACAGTAACTTGACTCCTGACGAACTGAAAGCACTTAAACGACTGAAAAAAGACGAGAACATAGTCATACTACCCGCAGACAAGGAACGGGTGACCGTTGTTCTGGACAAGACAGACTACAACGACAAAATGAACTCGCTTGTTAACGACAAACAGACCTACGAAGTACTTAAACGAGACTCGACACCCTCACTGCAACGCAAACTTAACAACAAAGTGCTTACACTGAAGAAAACCGACAAGATCGACTTTCGACGCTACAACAGACTGAGGTGTAGTGTTCCGCAGCCACCCTAGCTGTATGGACTACCAAAACTACACAAACCCAACATACCTATGCGGCCCATAGTTTCTTTCTGTGGGTCCCCAACCTATCAACTGTCTAAATACTTAACTAACGTACTGAAACCGCTAAATGACGAATCTAGACACAAACTACAGTCTACTGAGAACGTTATTGACGCCATTAAGAC
Source organism: Porites cylindrica (assembly GCA_964035525.1). Lineage (NCBI taxonomy): Eukaryota > Metazoa > Cnidaria > Anthozoa > Scleractinia > Poritidae > Porites > Porites cylindrica. Next base: position 42,109,967 of record OZ037777.1, on the reverse strand, counting down.
AATACAGATACCGGACGACCACAAACTAGTGTCCTTTGACGTGAAATCGCTGTTCACCAGTATTCCACTTCAACTGGCTCTAGACTGTACTGAGAACGCTATTAAGAACTCTAATGGTGAACTACCACTACCTACAGACGACATTATGGACCTACTCAACCTCTGTTTGACTTTGTTTTAAGATTATTGTTAACGTATAAGACTACCAATGGCTTAGCGCCTTTTTATCTCCAAGGAACTTATTAATCTTAAAGAAGCATGAAAATACAAGTTATACGCTCCGACTGAGATGGACTGCTACTAAACGCTGTTCATTAGTTCTATTGTTGCTAGTTCAGTTTAGTATATTATAAAAGTTTTATTTTTGGTCCATGATCAGTCGTTTAGTATATATATAGTTTTTCCTGTACTTTTTGCTCGTTTTCTTAGTCATTTGTTGTACTTTAAATTGTCATGTTTGGAAAGTTTTCGGTTCGCTCCATTAATTCTGTATTTTTCTTCTTTTCTTTTCCTGTAATTTTGTTCCAGTGAATAGTGAAATAAAGGACGAATTCAAACCTTCACGTGAGTGTTTATTACATAGGCTTTTTCACGCCAATTCTTTCTGCTGCCGCAAAACTTGTACAATTAGACGAAAATGTAGAGTCGCTCAAAAGGAACGACAATTCTTATTCGCTCTCAGATACTTTAAATTGAATATTTTGAATGTTTTAATAACTTCTCAAAATAAATGCGTCAGTCAATTAAAATCCCGGCCTTCCGACCCCCGGGACAAACAGGAGAATTTAACGTTGACCGGGCGCTAAAAAAACAAAAACAACAACAATAACTCTATTTTGCCTCTCCGGTCGTTAAAAACCGGTTTTGACCTTGTTTAAAAATTCCCACTATTTCCCCAGAGGTCGCAAGAATTTAACTTTCACTGATGGATAATCATCTACAGCCATAATAATGCCTATGGACAGAAGTAAAATCATGCTGCAGATTACAAGAACGGAGTCGTTGCACACTTCTTTCTGACAGCATTCCACTTTGCAGGAAGGAGCGTTTGATACTTTCAAATTCAGGCTACTTAAGCAAAAGACTGTTAAAATATTGATGAAAGACTAACTTCTTTAAAATAAGGTTTTTTTTTTTTTTCTTTCTACGACTCAAAGTCATGAACAGCGACTAAATCTCAGAATAAATGCATTATTAACTCAATTAAAATCCCGACCATGCGACACCCGGCACAAAAAAGGGAATTTAACGTTGACCAGGAATTTTAAAGAAACAAAAATTGCCTCCTCCGGTCGTTAGAAACCGGCTTTGGCTGTGTTAAATCCCCTCTTTCCCCCAGAGGTCGCAGGAATTTAACTTTGACTGATGGATAATAATAGGCCATATGCACTAAGAGGTCATGTGACATCGTTTTTATGAAACTGAAAGTTATATGATTTTGCCTTCGAAAAACGACTAGTGGGCCATGTCTTAAACAAAATAATAGTGATTTGGTTTTTCAAACCCGCGCCATTTTCTTAAAATAAGGAAGTTCGTAAACAGTCACGAGATCAAAAGGTGATTTTTAAAATATGAATTATCTCTTTCTGAACACAAATTTTGCACTTAAACGTCAAGGAAAATGTTGAAAAGATGATGTGGTACCCTTTACAGCACATCTGAGCGTAACTATCAAACGTTTAACAAGATATAAGCAAAAAGTAGTTTTGGCCGCCATGTTGGAGGGCAAGAGTATGCCCTCCAACATGGCGGCCAATACAAATCATACTACTTTGTTGAAAAATCAAAGTGCGATGAAATATCTCCCTTAAATGCGTTTCCTCTGAAATTTCGGGAGTAAGATGATTTTTATGTGCTGTAACAATTTTTGCATTCAGCAAGATTCCAACTTATTGTTTAAAGGAACCATTGGTCACGTGACCTCTTAGTGCAAGTGGCCTATCTACAGCCATAAGGCAACAAAAATGCATACGGACAAAAGTAAAGCGCTGTAGTTGACAAGGAAGGCGCCATTGCACCCGTCTTTCTGACAGCAATCCACTTTGCAGGATATGGCTTTTGAGCTCCACATTTTACAGTTATGTTCTCTCCATAGACATTCTGATGCCGTTACACAACCCAAAATAACCCCCTTGACGTCGCCTATTTTGGTTGAATGGCGCAGACATCGATCATCAACTGAAATGAAATCAATCAAGGCTAATGTCAAAATGAGTAAAATGTTGAAGATGCGAAGATATTCAAGGTTTTGTTGTTGTTGTTTATTTAAACTTCTCTATTTTATTTTACTTTACTTTGTTTTATATTTTTATAAAGAGCAGTAAGCGAATATCCATCAACAACTTACCAAGTTTAAAGGTGATACGTCCAAAGAGAGCGAAGATATTGATCCAAAAAGTCGAGACGTTTGTATGGTGGGGAGCAAGTTCGTCCCCCCCCCCCCCCCCCCCAACTTTACTCTCCAGCTGTGTTGACGGTTTTTCGCTAACTGTTCCTTGCAAAAAGTTAGAAAAAACGTGGAAAGATCTATTTAAAAGAGGTAACACACATAAACTGCACTTTTTTACGTAAGGTCTTTGAAATAAATACTGTTTCCGTTCAATTGTTGACGTACATAAATCGGGTTCGTGAGGTCCATCACTATATATCCCATTTAGTACTACTGAAATACAAAGCTTTGTTAACACATGTATATCAGGATATTATCTTTTTTAAAGAGCTACAATCAGGGAAAAAAGTAGTTGACACACTTGTCTAAAACGGCGCTTTTATCAACAAATTCATTCATTTATTATTCCATTCTGATTAAGCACCGTAAATCCCCCTACCTCCGAACCAATGTTGTTTGTAGTAAAGAGGGTCTAAAATACAACAATAATTTGGGAGGAAGGGGTGGGAATACAAAGGGAGAGGGGAAAAATATGTCCACTATACAAAAAAGGGCCATTTTCAATTATAGAAGTGTCTCAACATATTTGTCCCTCATTTTATTTTACAAAGTTATAATCATTCTCGATCAACTACTTATGAGCTACTAGTCCTCAAGCATTGAAAATGAATAAAATAATAGGCGAAAAATATGTTTCGGTCAGGTTCAAGTAAACCTCAAGGCTGCCTTAACTACCTGGGTGACATGTAGGAAGAAAAATGTCTTTCTTGCCGTCCATTTTCTCTTTTGTGCAATCACTCTGTCCTCCAACACAGAAATAGCACTGGATAGAATGTGCTGCAGTAGAAATTAATACGTTCTAATACATTTGAAAGAATTGAAAATTTGGTAAATCAAAGACTGGCTACTGTAAAGACTGTAAATAGGATGATAGAAAGATTTAGGATCATGTTAACTGTTTACAGCAAACGACAGATTCAGGTTGATAGTTTTTCAGATTAGAGAACATTCAGATAAAAAATAGTCCAAAGCTGGGTTGTTCAAAAATAGGCATGAAACTAGTTATTATAGTGTGGAACCAAACGACAAGGAGAGGGAAATAGTGGTCACGTGGTACAACTGACGTTTGCCTTTTGTCGTGAACATGATTCTAAAACTCTCTGATACTAGAATCATAATTGTAATCCGGAAGCTTCTAAATTCGCCATATCTGTCAAGAAAACAGTTGACTTTTAGTCGTCCCATTAAAAGCACGTATTCTATTTATATATTTCCCCTATTTCCCCAAAGGGGGGGGGGGGGGGGAGGGGGTTGGAAGAAGGCCTGGTGTAACCGCTCCTTATAAGAGGATAAGATGATAAGACGTTACGACGGCTATGGAGACGAAAACGTCGAAAAAGCCATAGGTTTCATTAGCAAAACAGCACCATGGGTAAGAAAGTTTGGTAGAAAATCTATCCGAGAAAATTTGGTTATGACGTACCGTACGAACGACCGTACGTACACTCACTACATGTAAGCCAATGCCAAATGTCAGGTTATTTTGGCGGGAAAGCGTATGGCCACCCGCGTCTTGTGAATCAGAGACAACTAAAGAGTCCATAAAGACGAAAGCGGAAAGCGGAAAAGGTTTCTGTATCCGTGTTTTTTTTTTTTTTTAAGTATTAAGCTTAGATTAACCGTCATGTCCTCAAATTTTGAATATAGAGAAAGAGAAAGACAGAGAAAAAGAGAAAGTAGGGCGACAGGCCAGCGAAGCTCAACGAGAAAACGAGCTAGAGCGAGAGAGGAAAAACAAAAGGAGGCATTTTATGTTGGAGGAACAATATGAAATTTTGTAGCGGCGGGATGCTAGCGGCCACCAGGATGAAAATGAAAATTATGCATTGCGGGCGCAACCTACAGGTAAGTCAGTTTTTGGTTGCGCTCAATAAGAAGAGATATATGGTAAGTTCAATGTACAATAACAAGTTACGTTTTATTGAAAACGCAAATAAATGACGAACAATTTAACTCCAGAAGAATTCACCAACATTTAACACAGTGAACGACTAAACAAGTTGGTATCGAGCTACGTTTTCGCCGCCTGCATGCATGGGCAGAGCGGCTAACACCGTGAAGTGAACATGCTCTAGTCAAGCAGATTGTTTGTATGTGTAATTAAATGGTGACGAGTGAAATTAGGGAATAATTTCACGCGCGTTTTGTCCAAAAGTTCGGGAAATTATTGGGACAAAATGCAAGTGAAATTAGGAAATAATTTCACTTCCATTTGATTACCTTTTAATATCATAGGTGACGAATTACGATTGCAATCGTGGATTTTTGATATGTTTATCCTGGTTTTATCGCATCGATCGGATAACTGCACGCTCTAAAAAGTTTAGAGCTTAAATGTGGCTTAAGTTCAGACTTTTCGAAATGTCTCAACAAAATACATGTTAGAATCCTTCTTGATATGCTCTTTCTTGTGTTTAGGTTTTCCAAAGCGCCTTTTAATGCCCTGACATCTTCATTCACAAAATTTTAAAACTTTGTCGCCATCTTGTCACCTAGACGAGCGGAAGGCTGCCATGGCAATTTTGTAATTTCACATGTGAAATTACAACGCCAAAATTAAAGAGTAATTCGTCACCCATGATATTAGTAGTATAGGTAATAGCATGATTTGTAGTGATATTTGGCATAAATACCACGAGTGATATTTCGAAATTGGTATACGTAATTTCACGAGCCGTTATGTGAGTGAAATTTCAGACAATTTTGAAATATCACGAGTGGTATTTATGCCAAATATCACGTACAAATCATGCTATTATTTGTTTATACTACTACCCGCAAAAGGTTTGTAATTTTCACATGCAGGTATTTCAAATTAAGCTGAAATACCACTGCTCTAAGCCAACTAAACTGCAGAAATTTTTCATGTAGTAGTATAACGTAGTTAGTAATAATAATAAAAATTGGCGAAATCGGCTAGCCCCACTCAAGCACATCGGCGTTTTTGATGTTTTTCTCAGATTATGAATTTTTTTGAAAAAAGCAAACGTTGCGTCACATTAGAAAATGCGTGTTTTGACAGATTTTAATCGCTAGAGTAAAATCGGCCGTAATGCGACCCGCGCCGAATATAGCAAATTTCCAATATTGTTATTCTTGTGTTATTTAATACGATGCAAATAAGCATGAGCTACTTTTCTAATTCCGCGTGTTTTTGAGCGAAAATGAAAAATGAAAGCCAATAGACAGAAAGACAAAATAATGGGCCCTTTCTTATTACTATAGTTTAGGAGGACTGGGAGTCTGCAGGTCGTCTTCACAAAAATACCTGAAACTGAGAGTGCCAGTGTATTCTCGGCGCACTAGTGGTAGGTGACCGAAGTGCAAACATCTGCAGCACACTTAGGTGAACTGTTACGAAAGATACTAATGTCCCGCAAAGACAAAATATTCCGAATATTCCAGAGTGTATTCTTTTTTGCAGCTCATTAGGATGCACCCTCAAAAGCGAAAGGCTGAAAATATGAATACGGAATTCAATATTACAATGCCACAAGAGTCAAGTCACTGCATTCCTGGATTTTTCAATTTAGTAAATTCCAATGCGGTGAGCTTTCTTAGTCTTTAAGTCTTTCATTTGCGTCTAAATTTCAAACTCGAGGAGCTGGCACTGAAAAAAGTTGATCTGGAACACTGTTTCTTTGTAGCTCGCCATCTGAGCGGGAGCTGAGCAGTCACGTTTCAACGGGGCATCAAAAAATCACAAAAGACATTATTGTCATTACTGAGTTCTTATTTAAACTAAGACTTCAATTCAAACTAACCTGTTTGAAAGACTGCGAAAACACCAACAGCGAAGAAAAGCACTGACTTCATGTTGATTTTGCTTATCACAACTGAACACGACGCACCTACTGATTCACAGACCAAGAAGTGCCCACAAAGCAAGCCTGCCTGATTGTACCTAACGTAAACAACTCGAAAAAACAACATATGTTGCTACATTCCTAGACTTTCACTCAACTGCCATTGGTTGATTCTTGGTCACGTGGCCTTGACTAAAATCAAAGCAATGTACCCCGCTCGAGATACATTAGAGCATGTGATCAAAGCATGGTGGAAAGTGGCGTGACAGAATGGGGGACAAAAACTGCCAGTTTTCTTTTTCGTGAATGAACACAACAGCACAAACACGAAGCCTCAAGCTAAAAGGCAACGACTTTAAAAGTTATCCCAGAAGAGAAAAAGCAGCTAGTGGAGGAAAAAGGTGCAGATAATATAAGGAAAGTACTTTGTAAATAATTCATTCAGTGGTTTTGAGAATTAAATTTGTGTTGTTATAAGTCATCAGTACCGAGTCGACTGTTTTGGTTCGCTCTGGTTATTTTTTTGTTGCTGTTGAAGTGAGAGTCTAGAAACATAACAAAACACTTAATGTCAGGTCCCTCGGGAAACCAGTTAGTTTTGTTTTCCCTCGAGTCCTCTATAATATAATGTACCTGAGATAGGCAAGCCACCTTTGGGGTAATTTCGGATATGCGGTATTTCAAATTCTTCTCTCACTTAGACAACACATACAGAAGCCAATATGAAATCACTCATTGTTAACAGTTTGTTTAAAATGGCATCAGATTAGATCATTTTTATGGTAAACCCCAACTGCGCGGCACGGCTGTTTCTCTCAAAATACTAATGTGATATAACACGGGATGATTCGTAACGACGAAAAGTCCAGCGCAGAGCGGCTCGTTTTGTTAAGAAGTGCAATCAGCGCACACCGGGCACCATCAAAAGTTTACTAGAGGAGTTAAAATGGCCATGATTGGAACAGAGAAGGAAACAAACAAGATTAACAAACTTGTATGAGATCGTAAATGGCACCCTGGCAGTAGAAATTCCAAATTACTTCAGACAGAAGGAACGCCAAACAAGAAATTACCACCCACTTAAATTTATAAATGCTGGTTGCAGGACTAATATATATAAATATAGCTTTTTTCCCAGATCCGTTAAAGAATAAATCGAACTTCCCGAAGCAATTATTGAAGCTGCCAACACAGAGGCCTTCAAGCTTGCTTTGAGGGCCCAGGTCAGGCCCCATTGAACGTTTGAACATTTCTTATTTTTATATCACCAGCACAAATTCACTGCATGCACTGTTTTTTAGCGCACGTAGCACAAGCACAGCACACATACATCTGCTGAAGATGGGCTGTACTGCCCTTTGCAGATCAGACATTTAGATTTAGATCTAGACAATTTTTAGCGCAACACAGCGTTGCAATGGAACCATGTTGTAATTAACCATTCGAAACAATGTCGCAACAATGCTGCAACGATTTGTTGCGCTAGAAATCGTCGTTGCGAATCATCTCGTGTAACATCGCCTTAAGAAAATTCTACATTATGACACCCCATGTAAGGAAATCCTAATTCCGGAATCCGGAATAATTTTGTTTGTGCAATTCGGAATCTTTGGATTTGTAATCGGGAATTCAGATCAAGAATTCCGAAATCTCAGTAACTATGGAATCTTGAATTCAAGTTCTAATCACAAGGAATACTGAAATCCAAGTTTTAAAGATAAAGGAATCCGAAATCGAAAACCCGGAATCTGGAATCCACAACGTTTGCTCACAGATAGCAGGGGAATGACGTGATTGCTGTTATCTTCTCGCGCTGTGGCGTGTACAAATCGTTCTTTGCGAATATTCTCTTCTTTTTGCTGAATACCAAATTATCCGTCTCAATTTTACGTTCTCGTTAAGGCTCTTCGTAAACTTTTTCTTTTTTCAGTATTAAGAGAAAAAAATTTGCAAACCCTGAGTAATAAAAACATAGTCGCGCAGAAAGTGGCACGTACGGCGCGGCTTAGAGTGCCCGCTAGCTTTCGTCACCATTCACCAATGGGCAAATAGTAATGGGTAATTGACCAATCAGAGTGCGCGCTTTACGCTTGTTTTTTCATGAAGCTCTTGTGAGCCAGCCCATGGATGAATTGCCTACGACCAGAAAGTTATTTGGTGAAAATTTAGAAGTTCTGTTTAAAAAATAAACGAAAAGTAGACCGCTCCCCTCAAACGCCAAATGTTTGGGCCCTTAGGCAACTTAATGCTTAGAAAGCTAGTATAGACCCAATTTTCCCTTTCGTGAACAAGTGATACTGTTTCGGAGAAGGGTTGCCTCGATATCTCTCTAAGCTCGGACGTAATCTTCAGCTCATACGTTGTATTCCAGACTCAGGTAACTGGGCGAATTGTAATAATTTCGGAGAATTTTGAAAGGAAGAACTGAGTCACTATTTCTATAATGTTTTCATTAATAGCGTCGCCTTTGTCCAATCGTAAGTCCCTTGCGTGATATCTTAAATGTGGGTCGTTTGTTGGCTAGTGAGGAAGGCTGTCTTCCTCCCTATCTTCTCGAGAACGAAAGAAAAGCGGACCTGATAGCAGTGGATAGCTTAACCTCTCTATCTTACATCTACCATACCTACACAGACCTGTTCACTAATGACGACATCTGATCACCGTTAGCACTGAATTGCTCGTTGAAAAAGGCACAGGAACTGACCCAGAGGAATTAATCAGTAACAAGAACCCGTAAGATGATTCCCTTTATCGAGTAGCACCTCTTCCATTCGCAGTAAATGTTCACATTTTAATTCTTCCCCATCAAATAATCTTACTGAGAATCTAACCTAGGTTCAAAGAAAACTAGCCTTGCTTGTGTCAAAATTTGCCGACATATATCAATACTATGCTGAGTGTTTACTAAAGTCATACTTGTATCCCATCGGCTAGATTTGTACATCTTTCACTTCGTTTGTTAATGTTTAATGAGGCTGCGAACATGACTAGTTTTTTTGGAAAGGATGTACACGGCGGCTCATTCCTCTGCGTCCCAGTATGAGGGCAAGTCCAACACCCTTTACTTTCTTAATAGGAAATATTTGTCGTTTACGACCTGGACGAGGAAGGCCTCGTCTAGGAACTTGAAATCTTGTATTATTCGCGTCCGTATTGTTATCTTCTTCCCTAAGGTCTTCCTCTAAATCCATCGTTAGTGAATTCTCGATATCTTTATTAAATTCTTCTACTATCTCATCTCCAAGTTCTTGATTCTCGTCATCACGTTTGTCTTCAACCTCATCTTCAAGTTGCCTCCCAGCCTCATCTTCAAGTTGCCTCCTAGCCTCGTCTTCAAGTTCTTCTTCAGCTTCTTCCTCGATGGATTCAAATTTGTTTTTAAAATCATAATCAACTACTCCTTCAAATTTAGTTTCAAGGGATTTCCGACCGCCGTATTCATTACTTTTCGTCTGTTCTACGCTAGGTCCTTTAAGGCTGTCTTCACCTTCCGGTGAATCTTCGTCAGACCATCTGCTGCAAACAAAAAATACTGAAATAAATAAAAAGAGACCTGAGTCTTACGATTTTCACAGTACGGTAAGAAAAAAGATATGAACTAAAAATGAATATAAAATAAAATAACTTGATAGACATAAAACGGCCTCTATAGTACCGTAGCAGTGCAATAGTTGAGATTAATTTTTAACAAAGACCTGCGTTGTTTGAGAATGACCCACAGGTTCTTTAGAAGTATTGAGCATGATAACCTCTTTTAAAGTGAATAAAAAAAGATCAATTTGTTTACAATAGCTAAGGAGAATATAGAATGAAAAAATGAATAAATAAAGTGACGGAAATGACCGATATACATATAAGGTGCATTTTGTTTTTAATCCGCCAATGGCTGCAATTTTCTAGAAAGAAAAAACATTGAGTAAAGTGGTTCAAAGTGACCATGTTGGAAGAGTAAAAATATAAATAAAAGATTACATTGGAATGAATTTGATCTACTTTAAACCTTTCAAAATGGCCGGTGCATATTCCTACTGCTGGCCAATTTACCCGAGCCACGAGAGGTTTTATTTTGCCATACACGTATTTTTAGTTATATTTAGGCTTTGTCTACGCTATACTGAATAGCTCTTGCGCCGGTGCGAAAACCATATCGGATTATATCATGTTTGCAAATGAGAACGTTGATTTTTATCGCTGCGATTGCTGTAATGGAGGCGGCTGTGCCGCACTGATCTTGAAAGCGGATCCTCACATATTCAACAAGTTTCTGTGCCACTCCAGGGGCGCAGTGTGAACAGGGGTGTTTAAACCATACCAAATTAGACTGCAAACCAGTATTTTTTCTTTTCCTTTTTTTGTGATTTGTTTTCACGAAATTGGCTTTTCAAGACGTGAGGTGTCAGCTTTAAGGTGGATTTCCACTGTCGCGTAATTTTTCCGTACGTACGCCACAGGGTCCAGAGGAGTTTCGTGTGAATAAATGAATTACTTATTTAACGTCTCCCCTTGAAAAATGTCTATACCTGTCGCTTAGCACGATTAATTAGCCCAATGGGATCTTTATAAATCTACTGTAAACGAATTCTTCGCTTCTTATCTGACCCAGATCGACTTTTGAAAATCAATAACCGCAAGCCATATCCTCGCTGGCGCACGGCACGTCGCCCTAAGGACCGAGTAAAAGAAAGTATTTGGAAAATATCTAAGAATTCTAGATCAGGTTAGTAAAATCAGACGATTTCATTCAATTCCACTTGAGTTTCAGGGATTCGAAAATCGGCCCCAAATTTGTTTCCTCCCTTTCCGTTTATACTGTAAGCCGATCTTGCGAGCCCTCAGTCTCTTGGTTTGCGGTCTATAGAATGTGTAACGAAACTGTAAAGCGATCAAAGTAACCCATTTTTTCAGAGGTTTTCGACGGGTTTTGATGTTCTTACGACAAACACATCTCCTCTGGACCCTGTGCGTACGCGCGTAATATAAAATAGAGACATTATGTATGTAGAAGGTCACGCGTATACGTTAAAGTTGAACCTCGCTCAACTTTAACGTTTACGCGTGGCCTTTCATTCAGATTGTCTCTATTTCATTTACGCATTTTCTTTGAATATACTTATGCATAACAGTATCTGATAAAAAAAAGTTTGGACCCGCGACCCGCGACCAGCGATTATTAGTCAAACTCAAATCTTTAGGACAAAATAACCGGTTAAGCCTAATTTTAATGAAACGGTCCGGGTCGCTTCAATTGTCTCGATTTCTTGAGACAATTTGGACGATCAACACAATCCGCACGAACATATGCGTCCTCGGAGACCCAAGGGCAGTCAGTCGGGTTGGGAGAAAAGGCGGGACGAAAGTTTTCAAGTACGGGTGAACTCACCGAACTATTTCCAAAAATTCAACCAGATGCCAGCTCCTGATTAGGTACAAAAAATGCTTTGTATTATTGTGCCGAATCGGCGAACAGTCTCTCCTGAGTTCTTTTCGTGAGTTCGGACACGACGACTATTGTCTCGATCACGTCTTGTCTGGAACATGCACCAAGGAAATGCACACAGTCCGGAAACTTTCAGTTTGATATAAAATACCCATTTGATCTCAAAATACTGTCTGCCCGAAAACTAAAGACGCTCTTCCAAAAATACAAGCTTGAGCTTACAACAGGTATTCACGCTTGCATCGGCCACGTCTTGCGTAACTATTAGAGAGTTTTTAGCGGAGCTCCACGCGAGGCGCGAAGCGCCGCGCGTAGGCGGAGCGCTATAACTAAGGAAATGTGGTAATCTACCCATCGGCGAAAATTTGGTGATCACGTGACCGTACAACGAGCGAGCGACCGTCCATCCGCACTACAGGCATACCAATGTAAAATAACTCAATCAACAGGTATGGCAACCCAAATGCGACTCAAGGTTTTATTTGGAAGGAAATCACAAAGTCCTGTCTTTTTCGGCGTTTTTTTTTTTGTGTTTACACAAAAAATAACAGAGAAAGAGCTAGAGCGAGTTATTGAAAACAAAGGAGACGAATTTCGTAGGAAGAAAAACATGGAAGTTCAAAGCGGCGGTGAGAAAAGGAGAAATGCTAGCGGCCAGCAAGGTGAAAATGGGTGGCAGTGAAAAATAAAAGCGAACAGGAACGCAGGAAACAAAATATTGGGTAAGCACATACGACAATTCCTCCATAAAAATAATGTGTAACTAGGAAGTTTGACGTTTTAGTCGTACAAAACAACGGCAAGGGAATTAATTAGAGGAAAAGGGTGCTGCACGGGCAATTTTTTTTTTTTTTTTTTTTTTGCTAATTAGATCTATTTGTCTTGAAGGCATTTTCATTGTCGTCCCTGTTTAGCATTACATGATTCAATGTTTTTTGTTTACACGTATTATTAACCAGAGCTTCGCCTTTAGCCCTGGCTAAATCCATGTATTAAAAGATACCACGATGGCTGACAGCCACGAAAACGTCGCATGGAAAAGTGAATTCATATTTTTTCAGTCTCTGTCGTGATTATTCCAACTCGGTTACTTTTTCAAATTCAAGCGAACTCTTCTGGAGCTGAATTTGTATCAACCATATCCAAGTTCATGAGGAAAATGAATTTTGTGACTACTTGTTTACGTCCTTCACAAAACGTGAAATTAGGCACTGTCACGGGTAGTCGTGCAGTTGACGGCAAAGAAATGTACAAAAAAGCGTGATGCACGTGCAAAGTTGTTGTTTTGCCTTGTCAAGCTATTGTTTATTTGACTTTCTCGTCGCCGCCACTTCTCAAACTTCCTATTATTTACGATACATTTTGATCCGTCAAAAACAGAATATTCTCGGGGCAAATTGAATTGCTCCAGCTTATAACATTCCAAACGTTTTTTCGACTCATCGGTGGTTTCCTCGTTTCTGGTTAGGAAAGTAGAAAATAAAAGTTTCCCTTGCGCGCACAAGCCTGGTGCGCGAGCCGGGCAAGAGTGGCGGAGCAATATCCGTTGTGTATGAACTCACGAAAAGAATTCCGGAGAAACTGTTCGCCGATTGGGCACAATAACACAAAGCATTTTTCGTGACCAATAAGGAACCGGCATCTGCTTGAATTTTTGGAAATAGTTTTGTAAGAGTCGGCCCTGCCCCTGGGTCTCTTCCCTGAAACATATGTTGACATCATCCGGCCATTTACGTCAAAATGACCAAGGAACGTCAGAAACTAGCTCTATAGGCGAATCTTTGCTGACGTCATTGTTTACATTTTTCCTCATTAGCTTGCGACTTAACTCATAGAAGCCATGGCCGTATATATGAACTAAATGCAAAAGTTGAAAGAGCTGATTAAGTTGAACAATTTGGGCAATTTTCAGCTCTTTGCAAGCAGTATTGAATGAAATATCAGCCATCAAAATCTGCGAAATTGCTGTGTGGCAAAAAAGTTAATGAGCCGTGCATACACTCTCTGTGAAATTTCGAGTTTTTAGAAGAGAATTTCTCCGAAACCATTCGGTGTATTGGGCTCAAATTTTCAGAGATAACAGAAACTGTTATTCCCTTTTAATATTCAGAGTTTTTATTTTTTTTTAGCCATAATAGATAGTGATAAGCATATGTTAATAATAAGCAAAAAGTGTAAACAAAGATTCGTCTATACGCCTATAAAGGTATCCTGTAAAGAGATATCCACCTAACAGATTGGGTGATGTAAGTCTTCAAGAGACGGTGGAAGGTAAATCATACTCAAATTTCAGGCTTGTCCCGTTTCTTACTTATCACAAGTGATCCAATTTATATTTTATAAATAGTTTTTGAACGTCCTATTTTGCTTGACCCGTGAAACAGAGAATAACAACTAGTGCAAAATAACTACAAGTAAACAAAAGAAGACAATGGAATTAGCACATAATAGCTGAAGTATTCTACTACCTATTTCAAGGGTTAAGTAAAATCACTCTATTTTATATCGTAAATGGCTTATATCTGTTTTATCTTGTTATTTAGGGGAACATCATAGGGTCAACCTCTCGTTTTTTTTTTATAAGGTGTTTTGTAATTTTTCTTTTCCTCATCTTGAATAAATAGGTTTTGTTACGTAGTCTGATCAGAACGTGCTTTCCTTCTCCGTCCGGCCGACTTTCCAAACTTTCCCGCCACCCCAAAAAAGCGACCACCTGATCCCAGGATATATGAAAATGCTTTTTTGTCCAGCATACTAGTTAGAAATAATTTAAGAAATTTAAACGTAGATAAACGTAGGTATTAAGTTCGTTTCAATTCTTACAATTGTTTTGGTAAAGGAGCGAAGTCATCTTGGATATTCTTGAGCTCCGCGCTCTTTAGCGTCGCTGCATCCTTCCTCGATGATGGGACTGAAACCACACTGGACAAAACGAGCCCAACCAGAGAAAAAACAAGAAGTAAACTCATGTCTAGCTGGAATCTTCATTAAACTGAACAGGAATCAATGTTTTTATCTTGCCAGCTGGAGTGATATTGCTGCAAAGAATCAAAGCGGACAAAGTGAAAGTACGGATATTGCTGAGTCTTTTAAGAAAATTACTTCTGGCTATACAAAATAGTGTTTTGTGCCTAACGCAAACAAAAGACTCCCTTACAAATACTTTCCCGGTCATTACCCCCAAGTCTGTACAATATTATTGTCTCAAAAACTCGAGATAGTATCTTTGAACACCTTGAATACCAAGCAGAGTATCTAAATACTAACTATATCCTCTGGTAGATGGTTTGTTAACCATATATTTTCACATTACAAGGCGACTGCTAATACAGATTATATCTCCACCACTGTGTTAAAAAAATTCATGAAGTATTTAAAAAGGCAGTTAAAAGTAGTGGTTATTCACTTTTGCGAAATTTTTATGGGCACACGGCAGTAATAAATTATTTTTGGCTTTTAGTGCGTAAATTAAATTAAATAGAGATGATGTAAGGTATTCCTCACTCAAATCCACCCACTGTCGGGCACTTTTTACTTGCGTACCGACGTAAAATAATAATAGCCCGCTTTTACGTACGTAAATAGACAACATAGGATTTAGGAGAGGTCATGCGGTGGGAAAAGTAATTCTCGCTCAGAGCCACTCAATATCAATGTGTAAGCACGTAAATTTTATATGGCTTTCGTGTGAAAATAATTACAGGAGATTTATAAAAAGCCGGGGTTACCTATGTTACCACTGAGACTCCAGAAATTAAAGGTTGCTCTCTTTTAAAATGGAACGTTACTCCCAGGGTTTCACTTTGTTTCGAAGACGGGAAGAGGAGAAATACGGCGAACGAGGTTAAGGTGAGTTACGGCGACCCTATGTTCCTGTGGTCGGGAGCGTAAACGTAAAACAAGGTTCAACCTTTTCCATTTTCGCCAGGCTTTTCATACATTGTCTCTGATCAGATTTATTTAGTTCGATTTTTATTTATACAAAGCAGTTGAATTTTCAGTCCTTACGCACGTAAATCATTCGCGACAATGGAAATCTACCCTGTACATATACCTAATCACCTGCGGGTAATGTCCGGAAAAGACGCTGGCTAAAAAGCAGAAAGCCAATACAATATAGTGACTATTACTTACAAAAAGCCGGTTTACAATGGGTAATATGGGGTCTGTTTGAATTTTTTTAAATATCGGAAATTCACTTACCTCATAAATTTGCCTTAGGAGTGAAGGCAAAACCTCCCAACAAATAACAGGCAATGATGAAGCATATCCCCAGGTTTGGTCTCTTAAATCGAAACGTTTCGATGATTATTATAGTCGTTCCAGTGAAACTGTACGATAATTTAGATCACTCAAAGAAGAGAAGTATAGCTTGCGCATGAATAAGCAAAACCGGCATATTGGCTGAATATTCCTCCTTATCTACGCCAAGTACGAAATTATTAGTTTTTCACCTCCACGAAACTAACTTGTTTCGAAACTGCTTTTATCGATTAACGACCGGCAACGCTCTAAATCAGTTACACTCCCCGACCCTTATTCGAGGTCATCCGCGTGGCGACCAAATCATACAGAAATATTTTACCCTTGAGTTTCATAAGTACAACGAAATGGACTCACCTATACCTAGGAAGAAGAAGAAGACGAACCAAGAAAAACATCAATTGAATTTGCAAATGCATTTAATCTCTAAAATAACCAACCGGCAAAGATACCTGCCTGGGGATTGAAAATCGATGTACAAAGTAAACTTCGATGTCTCGAGGCAATATTATAATGAAAAGACCACAATGTTGCACCACACTGCTTCATGCACAATAATCACATGTAAAGTGAGTACAAAAGCAATACATTTTTATAAATTTTATTGAAATAATGGCTATATGCTGTAATATAAATGGCTAAATTCTTAATCTCTATAGCAAATCGGTGGCTCCCCCAATATGGATTCGTCGCTAAACTCTAACCTTTGAAGCTTTTCCTGTATTTTTTTAGAGTATACATAACTATTAAAAACACAGTATTGTTTCCTAATTTGCATTTAAGAATTACGCCGGGAACATTTCATATAGTATACTGATTTTTTTAAAGCAGACTCTTTCTCAAAATAAACCTTCTTATAGGGGCATTCAGTGGCGGATCCAGGGGAAGGGCCCGAGCCCTTACTTTAAGACCAAACTGAGGCCCAAAGGGCCGAAAAAAAATTTTTTCAGACCACCTCCCCCCCCCCCCCCCCTTATCTCAAGGTCTGGATGACCGCTCTCCACCCCCCTCTTCTGAAGTTCTGGATCCGCCACTGGCATTATCGTTCACGAGTCTAGTCAGATACATTTCTGAGGTAAAGGCCGACTATATTTAGAGTAGTGGGTTACACACAGAATTAACCTTTTCCATGCGCAGGAGTCTCATAAACTTGGGCAGGAATACATTAACGCCGATGACGTCATGCATGTCATATAGATAGGATGATGTCATAGTTTATTTTCAGTTTACAAGGAGCAAGTGACGTCAGAATTTTATACCCTGTACAGTACTTTCTACAGAGTCTAGTAAACAAAGATTGACATTTTTGCTTGACAGGTAGTTTTTCGCTTCGCTGGGCTTCGACCTCGTTTTCATGTTTTGCCCTAAAAATCAGTACATATTCGCATTCGCTTCACCCATTTTTCGCATTTTTGAATGTCAAGAATGATTTCCTTGATAAGGAAGGGGCATTTGATGTTTTTTCGAAACAACAGAAAAAAACTGTTAGGTAAAAATAAACCATAATATCATCTTACCTGAATGAATATGACATCACCATGACCAAGTAGGGACATGATAACACTTTTCTATTCATAGATTACGATCTCAACATTTTTATGATGATGTCAACCCCTAGGAGACTCTGACGTCACTTGCTTCTTACAAACTGAAAATAAACTATGTCATCATCCTGTCTATCTGACATGCATGGCGTCATCGGCGTTAATGCACTCCTGCGCAAGTCAATGAGACCCCTGTGCATGGAAAAGGTTAATTCTGTGTCTAATCCACTACTATATAGTTAGCCACGCTTGAAATTTCTTTATGTCTTCAATTGTAAACGTATGTTTACTTGTTTGGGTTTTCTAGGCGAGCGAAGGAAAGCACGAAGCGGGCCTGGAGTGCGAGACGGGCGAAGGGGAAGGCGCGGAAAAATAATTCCCAAATATTATTTATGCGGTTAAAAATTTAACGAATCCAAACGAAAGGGTTAAAGTTGTCTTCTTAAACTTTGAATCAACCAGCCTCTTACACTTTGTTCGTTTTTGCAGTATTCGGCCAACGGTTAAATTAGAAGGTGGAACAATGAAGCTGCAACTTATAGAAGCAAGTCGCTTGTGCACTGAAAATTAAAAAGATCTGTTTCAGCCCCCGGAGTGCCAATTCAGCCCTGAAGGCCAAAGTCTGATTCAGCGCTCCTGAGTCATTTGAGCACAAATTAGACCAAAACAGCCCCATCAAAAGGCTATTCCACCCCATGCTGGGGCCCATTTCACCCCTTGGATCCAAAATCAGCCTTAGGTAACTGGACTGCATTCGCCCTGATTAAGGGAGCCAAATTACACCCAAAAATGGGACAGTATTTTACTCACCGAAACAGCCCTATTTTTAAGGCTGAAACAGATCTTCTTGAATTACAGTGGGCGGATTTTAGTGGGTTTTAAAACCTTGGCTGCAGTAGATATCGCTAGTGAAACAATAGACAGTTGCTCCTCGACGTCAGCTGTATCATTAGTTTTTTCCTTTGCCGTTGAATCGACGCCAGCAAAGTTGCCAGAGTGAGCAACATGTTGAAATACGACAGAATACATGCTTTTCATTCGAGGGTGGATGAAAGCCTTCCCCAGCTGGTTCAACTGGTTGTTAAGCAACCGCAGTGTCAAAGAGTGAACATTTTCTGAGCTTTTGGCCTCACTAAGAGCTCTGGCAAACAGGTCGCATTGCCTGGAGAATTCAACGAGTGACCTGTTTACAGCAGCAACCCCTTCTTGAACAAGTGTTTTGTTCATAACTGCAGTTTGGATTTTAATAAGTTTATCGTACGCTTCATGCAGGGAGTTCTTCAGTCGTGATACGTTTAAAGGGATAAGCTGGGAATCAGCTAAATCTATCAACATTCCCCCCATTAGTAAGGTCATGGCACGGTGGATTTCAAACTTGGGATCTGCGAATTTTTCAATCCAGTAGAACGTGTCCTCTTGTGTATGATAAGACGGATAAAGCTGCCATCCGCTACTGGTACTATAATTATAGAAATAACTGAAATCCGCCGATGGTATACCAGCCATGAAATAAAAGGGTATGTAATCACTCATGAACTTGAAAGGTGGGACTTGCGGCTCGCCTGGGACTAAAGGAGTTGGTCCTCGCTTTAGCATTACGTCAAACATGGATTCGTAGTTTTCATCATCCCCTGGCACCTTAACTTTTTTTGTCCACTTATAAATAAGATCAGCCAGCAGTGGATCTGTTTGCGCAAGGAGGCTATATTTCCCTTGCACTGGGACGTCGGTATTTAGGTACGCAACGCCGCGGTCCTTGAAAATCAAACTGTTTTCATCCATCCATTCAACGGAGCCAATCAAACCGAATTCTTCGCCCCCAAAGCTGCACAGTTTTATGGTCCTTCGTGGCCTCCAGCCTCCTTCCTTGACTAGCCTGCCTAAGACTCGGCCTGTTTCTTTCAGGACGGACATTCCAGTTGTCGCATCCGCAGCTCCGTAAACCCAGGAATCACGGTGATTTCCCAGGAAAACGTAGCGGTCCGGTTCCTCTCTACCAGTAATCGTTCCGATAACGTTATAGATCGTCGTCTGTTTCAGAGTGTTGTGAATACTCAGTTTTATTGTCCGATTTCTCCTTTGTTGGTTAGATTGGTCAAAGTTGAAGGTTGCGTTGAGGTCCTTAAACCAATCAGGGAGTATGCTGTCTTCTGCAACAGTAAAACCATTTTCAAAAAAGGATTTTTTCCGAAGTTGTTGTTGGTTTAGAGATCACGTAGGTGATCTACAGATTGGCTACGGATATTTCTCTATAACAGTCAATCTGAATGAATGACTAATATAAATAACTTGAAAAAAAAAATAAACAGAAAAAAAAAACAAACAAACAAACAAGCAAACCTAGTGCTAAATCTGTAGTTGCTAGTTGAAGTCGGTTCACAAATAAATGATTTACTCTCTCATGGCAAATCACGATATTTTCTTAACTTCGTCCAAGAGCTGTTTAAAGTCCTACAACAATTGCACCGAATGAACAATAACAATAATAATAATGAAATAATGATGATGATGATGATGATAATTATTTTGATGATTATCAATTCATTTAAACTACGTAGCCTCACCCATATGCAGGGCCCGCGGAGCAGTTTTCAAAGTACGGGCGCCGATTCACCTCTTTTGAAATGTAATTGGAGGGAGGGGGGTTGTGGGGTTGTAGACTTTAAAAATGGTTGTCCTGGTGTCGACTCAATAGTTTTTAATACAGTTACAACTCATCAATCGTTTTTTTAAAATAGTTTAACAAACGAGAAAGGAGTTAGTAGCAAAAAAAATGTAGCCATGCACAGCAGCATCATGATTTTTGCGTACTTCATTTACTTCAAAAGTTTGTCCGTTTTCTCCTTGCGGCTTTGTTTAGAACCTTTCATTGGTCATTGCTGAACGGAGGCTTGTTTTTAACTTACGAGCTGCCGAAAAGGACCTTTTCCTGCTGCAATGGTTGCAGGATTTACCATCAGAAGCTTGCAGATCGGGGAAAATTTTCACTGATTTATCAATATCATGCTCTGCTGCGGTAATTGCTAAAACTTCTTCATGTTATCTACCATATCATCGAGTGCAATTTGTTTTAAGAAATCGTGGCTCCGTGGAGGTTTAAGAACATTGACAAAAGAGACTCCATGGAATTTGTGCATACACTACATCACCTGGCTGATGAAAACGCACAAGTCTACGACTAAGTGCAGTTTTGTAGAGATAGTCGTTTTGAGGCTTACCGTACCTCATTCTCTCTTGGGCTCATCTTATGATACAGGTTCGAAACGGACCAATCATAAATTTGGATGCTTCAGCGAGGTCCGCCAGTCGAATATTCGTACTCCATCAAAGATTCCTCTTATTTGAAAATGTATATTTCTTATTTTTTTTCCAAAAAGTAGGGGGGGCCTTGCCCCCAGCCCCTCCCCCTGCGCGGGCCCTGATATGACAACTCTCCGTTACTAACTTCTGCTGAATTTTGGTGGGTGTGTTTGTGTGTGTAGCAATTAATCAATATTTATAAATTCGGGTTAGCATATTCTTAGGAATACGAAAAAATATGAAAAGTGCACTGAAAAGACAAAAAACGTTTACCTCCAGTCTGTTCCAAGAGAGAACGAGCAGTGCCATAAGAAATGGGTTGTAGAAGAATACGAGGAATAAACGACAAGGTCTCCCTCACTGATTTCCTGTAGATTCCGTCTAAGGAAGGTAATCCGTCCGTTAAGGGATCTCCGAGTTTGTGGGAAATCCCTGCAAGTACCACTGCGTCAGGATCAAGCCACGGGGTGTGTGGGTATGTTGAATTTTCTCCAAAGCCTTCCATAGCGTATTCGTTTGGGTCTAGGTACATAAGCATTCCTTTTGCACCCTTCTTTTCAGCCAGAAAAGCCTAATAATGGATTTCAAGAAAGACTATTTAAATGGAAATCAGGCTAAGGAGATAGGAAAAAAAAACAGAAAAAAGATGAACTTATATATTAATTAAGCGTTCAGATGAAAGAAATTGCCGTAACGCAATCAAAGGTTAAGTTAAAGTCTACGTCCGAGCCAAGTGGCTCAAAACGGTCAAGCTTTATCTGGTGTGTGTAGCAGGAAGTGAGTAAGAATATTTCTACTTTCCCCTGCAGTAGCCTGATCCACGCGTTTAGTTGGTGTGGAGCGAGTTAAAAATTGTTCGCAGCGAACGCAAAAGGTAGACGATGGGTGAAACGAGGGGAGATTGGGGCGGTCTCCCCTCGTCAATTTGTTCGCCCACGTTTTTCTGTTTGAACGCCTGGAACAAGCTATCCCTGAATGGGATGTCAGTCCATATCAGGTTTACCTCCAACATTAAATTCGCTGGCACCCAGTTACACACCTGAGTGGAAATTGGTAATAAATGTGAATGAAGTGCATTGCCCTAGTCTGCGTAGCATGGCGGTTTTGTAGAGCCGGCCGCACGAGCGGCGAAGCCGCGAAATTCGCGCGCGAAGCGCGCGAGAACAATCTCCTCGCGGTTTCTGTGCCCTCGCCCGCCTTTATTACTTAGCGCGCCCAACCAAAACCGCCATGCTACGCAGGCTAGCATTGCCCAAGAAACACAACACAGCGACACAACCAGCCAGGGCTAGAACCCAAACCTGTTCGTTGATTAGGTTTCAATTTTGACTGAAAAGTAAAGGGACACTTTCATGATCTTTTTAAGCCAGTAATCGACGTCAGATACGCTCCAAAATTCGGTCGAAAATTGGTTTTTCTACCCCCCACTTCACATCCTTGAATGTTGTTAGCTGTTAAAGCCGTGTAAAACTTATAGGGGTATGTTTGTGTAAGAAACTCTTAAGTAAGTCCCAAAGTTTTTGGCCAGGATAACAGTTCATGTTTAACTGATTTCTTACGCGTAATTAGACTGCACCGTTATTTTTAGGGAGTCGTTATAACTCCAAAAATGGAGTAAACATTTTAGGTACAGGATAACCCCTTTTTTGGGATTGTTTTAACTCCTAATTTAACTCCGAATTTGGGGTCACTTTTACTCCTGAAAAAGAGTTCTTTTTACTCCCAGTCTGGAGTGAAAATCACTCCGAAATGGGGTTACTTTTACTCGTTACATGGGTTGTTTTTACTCTTTTTGGAGTTAATTTAACTCTGAAAGTGGAGTAAAGATTTTAGGTAAAGGATAACTCCTTTTTGGTTGTTATTTTAACTCCTCAATATCTGGGGTCACCTTTTACTCCTGAAAAAGAGTTCTTTAAACTCCTTTTTGGAGTTAAAATAACTCCCCAAAAAATAACTCCACTGTAAGGAGTTAAATTAGTC
This sequence comes from Porites cylindrica, assembly GCA_964035525.1. Classification (NCBI taxonomy): domain Eukaryota; kingdom Metazoa; phylum Cnidaria; class Anthozoa; order Scleractinia; family Poritidae; genus Porites; species Porites cylindrica. The sequence continues at coordinate 42,087,188 of OZ037777.1, read as the reverse complement.
CCCACTAGAGGAGTTATTATAACTCCCTCAAAATTACTGTGTGAAGAAAGACAATGACGTACCATTTCCCAGATATTGTTTTGTGGGCCTTATATATATTAAAGCCTTATTGCCACAGACGGCTCCATAGCTCAATTGGTAGAGCAAATGAGTACATGTACGTGCAGTGCAATTGCTTTATACCTTTACATTTTACGTTAAGGCTTCCCCGTTTTCTTTTTGTTGTTCTGCTTCTTTTTCAGCAGCTACTAAAGCATCACAATTTGGAGAATATATTACATATCTGACATATTTTTGTCTGTTCCTTGAAAAGTTAAGTCACTTACGGTTGGGTAAAAGTTTAAGCCATTCCTGCCTATAAGAATACTCCCATTTACGGTGATGTTGTGTTTTTCAAGCTCTTCGAAATCCTTTTCAGTTCCCCGGTTGATGTAAACAAGTTTTCCTTCAGCTGTGCCATTCATGGAATAAGCCGTATATGGTGTGAACAGAGACGTGTTTCTGGCTCCAGGCCCAGATGACACCTACGTAATAACCAGAATAAAGAATTGCACGTTAATAATTGTAATTATTATTGCATTGGACCACAGGAGAACGCAACTCCTTATCTGTGGAATCCTGTGGAACAGGACAACGTTGACCTACACAATATTCTGTCAGAAAATCGCCGTAACGTTTGGGAACGCCATTTATAGGTTGGTTCAGTGCCGGATCCAGACCTCGACATAAGGCGGGGGGTGGGGGCGGCCATCCAGACCCTTAGATAAGGGGAACGGGGACGGTCTCCAAAAAATAAAATTTTTCGTCGGGCCTCAGTTTGGTCTAATAATAAGGACTTATTGTATTGATCGCATGAGTGTAACATTAAAAATATTTAGAAAAGGGTTCTTAGTGTTGTTTCACATTGCAAAAAGAGGAGCCCAAGGGATCCTGACAAGAAATGTTACAGGACAGATAAAGGAAATATTTTATTTTATGTTTATGAAGAATCACGTTCAGTTCACTGATGATGTTTCAGTCTATAAGAAAACTGGATAATTCAAATATAATATTTAAAAGAAAAATACTGTAGCATTGTTCACAAAACGCATATGTATTAAGTTTTTACGCTTATTTCGGCTACCCGAACAAGCTTTCTTCAGGTATAGGATGTTACTAAATACAGTGCTTAAACTTCGAAATAATACATGTCGATAATTTCGCAGAGCTTTAGTAATCATGACCATAATAACAGTAAGACTAAAAGAAAGTAATGCAAAATACATTTCGTGATGTTCGTTTAAGCCAGAAAGTTCGAGGGCTCTATCTTTGTAATAAGATGTGCCTCTCTAGCTTAGCGTCACGTGAAGAGTTATTTCGGAAACAATAGTGGGTCTAGATTTAGTATTATGCTAATCACGACATAAGAATCAAATTACACACTGACTAGTGCCACATGCAAGTTTTTCCATAGCAGCTTTCCTTCACCTGCCAGATGCCTGCCATATAGTGAAACACATAAAGAGTACAGAGATCATATGTCACCTTTAACTGCTCGGTAAAATTTTTCACCACGGTTCCATTGCTATCCACGACTGATATCATATTTGGTTTGTCCTTCTCCGGATACGACAACAGCACTTTGTAGGCGGGCATCTCTACTTCGTCAAACCCATACTGCTGCCAATCCTGTGCTAACATATCTGCCATCTGCCGTGATCTTTCCGAACCAGCCAGATGAATCTCGCTGGAAAATATTCTGCAACATTATAGGTACAAAAAAAACCTTATTAAGATAACTAGAACATCCAATATGTTCTCAGGCGAGTCAATTGGGGAATAGCGTTGAGTACCGGTTAACTTTACTTGCTTCCTTTACGTCTCTTGAAGACTGGATCCACAGTTAAGCCTGGTTCTCATATGCCGCCGATGTATCTGCAACGTAGCCGCCGGTACCGTGTGAACGGACGAATGAGAACATGCGCCGCCGGCAACTAGAGCTATCGCAGGGCTTTACCGCCGGCATGGCTGCGAATTCGAAGTTGAACTCGAGTCAACTTCGCAGGCATGCAGGCGATAAAGACTGGGATGACCAATGTTGCCGGCCACTTCCGTTCTCATATCGGAACAGTATCCCAGGCAGTACCGGCGGCCATGTCGCAGGTGCATCGGCGGCATATGCATGAGAACCAGGATTTACTATATTCAATCTTTAATTGATGTTGAGTAAAATGAAACTATTGATAACGTCAGACGTACTCGGCAGTGTATTATAATAATTTTTCATTGAAGATATTTCGTCGCTTCCAATTGGCTTTATGCTCCCAGGTAATTCTGCTGAACCGGGTGACACCGACCAAAATTGTAAGATGGCCGCAATATACCACCATCGATACGATTGTATATTGCCATCAATATACAATCAATAATTACAATCGCAAAATTTAAGTGTTTTCGTGATTTTTCGGATTATTTCAGAAGCTATTTACAAGTAAGAAAATGAAGAAACCGAGACGAAGAGCCGATTGCTCTTAACGATTTAGAAATGCCTTAACCGCAACAAATCTTCAAAACGTTGTTGTCGCTTCGGAGCCAAACTCAGTGTGAAAATCTTTACTCGGTTATTCTGCTTTGAGCAAGTATTTAATACGGAAATATTTATTTAGCACAGCCAATTGCAAGAGAGAATGATCTTAGCTCATTCTCCCTTGGCACAGCACACAGTTACTGATGATTCTATGCAAATCCTACTAAATTTAACCGGCCTCGCCCCTCATGAACCGAAGCAAATTTAGAGGGACATTTGTGGATTCATCAGAGCAAAACAGGGCTAGTATTTCAGAGACAATTTGCCTCGAAATCCTAGTTTTTGGCTAGTAGACCATTTAGATGTTGTTCTATCAGAATATTCTGACAAATCCCTTAACTTCAGAAATTTAATTTTTATGACGTCACCACTTTCAAACTCTATTACTGATCCATTACTGAAAAGAAACATGACAACATGCACGGAATGTATTTGTTAAGTACTTGAGCAAAAGTTAGATTTTTACTGAATTTTTAAACTTTGAAACTCATGGTTTGCATCAACGGTTGAAATAGAATGGTCAAACGTTTAAATTACCCTTCAACTTGAGAGGAATTGTAGAGTTTTATTTGCTTCTGTTAACGCGCTTTTTTTTTTTTTTTTTTTTTCGTTTTTTGATTTTGTTTCTTTTTTGTTTGTTCCGAGTTTTTGTTTTTGTTTTTCATAAATTAGCTTCGATTTCTGGGCAAAACTTGTCTTGCTAGCAAATACCGAGTTCAAAAAACCGGGCTCTCCTCAAATTTACGGGAAAACGCTGTTTGGAAGGTCCCTTTTTCTTAGTTTCACAAATGTCAAGCTGAACAGGTTACTGTACTTTCAAAACACCAATTCAAGCCAGCCATCTGATTTCTGCCTCATTGACAGTATACAATCGTTGACTCAAAAACTGTCTTCTAAATTTAGTCAGCGCCTTCTTCACTGAACAATCCGGATCACTTACAGAGATGGTAAAATGTCTTTTAATCGTTAATTTTCAGACTTAAATACGAATGCAAATCTTCCCTACTTTCACATGTGGAATACAAAATCTCTATTGAATCATTTTTGCAGATATTTTATACAGTTGTTTGATATCTTTATTTCTAGAATGTTTATAAAATGACTGCTCCGAAAAGAGGCCAGCTCACTGGCTATGGAGAATTAGCCAGGGAATTAAAGAGTTCACTTTATTTCTCGGCCTCCTCTTAGCTTTACTGAAACCTTATCAGCTGAGTTCCTATCGACTTTACTGATACTGAGTGAGCTTCAATATCTTGCTGCTTCTCTAACATTTTTCCTTTTCGGTATTTCGTCCCAAGGGAGTTTCAAATCCGGTTACTTTATCGTCTATCACAAGAGAATAACGACTACGTACTTACTTTGTCCACGGATGGAATGTGTTTTCTTTGGCAGCCATCTTGAATTTCTTGGTCAGCTGGTGGGAGGTCTGGAACCGAGAAAACTTCGGCGCCGCTCAGTTCTCTCAAAATATGGCAGGCAGAGGGTCTAGGACTCGACACTTCATCATACTCCGAACGATCGGATCATTGGAGAAGCAAGACCCCTTTCCAAACCAGACCCATGCAAAATTCAACATGGCCTCCGAAGTAAACGCATTCCACGAATTGCTAAAAGTATGGTTACATTTATTTAAATCATAATCACGCTAATCGGATATAAGAACCAACTGTTTTACTTTAGAAATGTTATAGTCAGTTTTCTACTGATGAAAATGGAAAGTCACGTTGAAGAAAAAATTGAAAAGTGAACATCAGAGTAAATGCACAATTTATTTCAACGAAATTAACACCTGGCTTTCAGGAAAAAAAAATGTCACCATAATTCTTTCATTTAAAGCTGACCTTTAATTTATAATCCCTGTATCCCGTGCCAAATGAAGCGTTATTGCGGATTAACTTGTTGTTTTTGTTATGTAAACTATGTTTTTTCCCCTTATTTCCTTATAATTTACAACAAAATGTTTCCCAACAAGATCTGACAAACTTTTGCTAAGTCGGCGCGAATCTCTAGGCGAATGTCACAATTGTTCTCACGGAAGCCTACAGCGTAGTTTCAACTTGTCCTATCATAAAGCTGATCAACGTGTAGCCAACAAGAGGTGGGGTGATCTCTTTGTTCTCATCGATAAATCCTTTTACTCCCAAAAGAAGCGGAAGGAAAAAAATAACCCCCCAAAAATCAAATTACGTGTTAAAAGACACGGAGAAAAAAATAGCACTATACAATCGTTCTGCCAAATAGGTTTAATGTCAAATGGTAAGACTATGGGTTTTGTCTTGCCATGTGTAACCTATACGTGAGAGGGCTATACTAAGGGAATCGCGACTTAAAGGAATGACACCTTGGCAACCGTGCCCAGTGGCTTATCAGTCGCGGAATACTTTTCCGTGTGAAGCGGGACAAACACTTAGTTGGGAAATTATTTGCTTACCAACACCTAATGTGTCTTTGATTGCTTTTACGAATTGCATATAAGCAAATATTTCATGGTTGAAGACATTTTGATCAGACCTAATTAATTTTATACAACACAATAAACAGCACCTCAGGGAAGTAATTCTCAGTAGCCGACTTTAGATTTCAAAAATCTTGAACCACCTACTATGGCATAAATAGAAGCAGCTTAGGAACGTCAATATAGGAAAGCCCCGTTCTGTAATTTTAACTGACATGGGCACACTTTATAGGATTTTGTTCAAAGACTTGAAAGTTAGAAACACCTTGCCATGCCAATACAGAGAAACTTACGTCTGTTCATTGGCTACTATTTACGTACGCTATTCGGTAAGTTTTAATCAACAAATTTAGAATCTGCCAAACTTTAGAATCACCTTACACAGCGTAGACTAATGAGCGGCAACGGCGATATCGCTGTTCCGCCGGACCACTTGACTAGATTCATCCAGCGACAAAGTATCTTGTAAATGTTGAAAAATGTTGATTCAATAATGTACATAAGTGAAGCCGACTGGATCCCAAGAGACGATTGCATTTGCGTAATGACATGCTGGTCAGCGAACCAGCTAAAGAGAAAAAAAGCCCATTGCTGGCTATTGTTTAAAGTATATACAAAGACGGTTACAAGTTATCAGCAAGTGACATTGCGCAAAAAAACTCATGGAGTTGATACAAATTTTGCTGAGAAGAAATATGATGCAAAAGTATCCAAACAGAGTTGAGCCTTAAGCAAAGATGATAAATTCTGCATTTGCACATCTTCTACACTAGGGTGTTAATTAGGTGCTTTGGTGAAGAGAATTGAAGTTTTTGTTCTTAGATTTGATATGCATTTTTTCGACAACGCAAATAAGACTGCCTACCTCAAATTTTCTCTTAGCTGACCTGTGTCTACTTCCTTCTCAAACTTGCTGAATACTTCGCCCACTGTTAACTTCTCTGTTTCGCTCTGATTTCCAGTCCGATTTGTTTCACCACCCGCACATTCACGGTTTGCTTTCGCTTTGTTTCCTATGACAAAGTAGCCGATGAGGAAACCACCAGCAGCGACGGCAACAAGACCCAAAAATACAACCAACAATATTACAAAATGACGTTTTCCACAGGTGCCACAGCGGGACGAGCTTTTGAATATGGTCTCTTGGGATGATACAGATGAAGCAAGTCGCAATTTTGAGTTTGTCAGCTCCATCTTGCGCAGTTGCTGCTAATAAGTATGTACGGTAGCACACACTACGCCTATTGCCTTGACAGAAGAGCTCTTGAGGGGTAGATAGTCAAGAAGACGTCAAGCATACGTAATCGTACTTAAAGCGGTGAATAGCAAAGCAAAGCAAATATGATACCAAATAATGTCATTGCCTAGGGGATTTATTAAATCGGCAATTAAAGGTGGGTTTATTTAAAGCACATTTTAAAGTAGGAAGGCGTTTCAAATGACTGGAGAGTTTCATCATTGTTCAAGTGTTTTGTACTGTGAGATTTTAAGTGTGTTACAATTTACAAGTTTTACGGGACTTTTTACTAACAATTACGTGACAAGAACAAAATACAACTGGGGAAATATTTTGACAAGCTACAGCTGTCAAGGGCGACTTGTCTTGTTTGCAGACTGTCCAACCACCTCTTCACCCCCGGGCCCCAGAACAAAGAGGAAGAACTAATGAAAAGTTATTGTTGAAGCCAAAGAAAAACAATCCCAAGAAAGAGAAAAATATAAAGCTGTTAAGCTGTTAAATAAAGACTGAGGGCAAATCTGTAGAAGACGAATTCCTTCTAAATTGAGTTGTATAACACCTGAGTTGTTAATAAAAAAATGAAAGATTTCATGCTACTTGGTAATTACTGAAAAGAGTTAATTTCGTAATAAGAAGACTCTTTTAGAGTTTTCAGAGCGAACAACAGAAGTGCAATTAATGACATGCGATACAAAGTATACCTAAACATTTGTCCAGGTTTATACTGAAAACATTTGAACGCAGAAAGCAAAAATCTAAAAATCCGATTTTCTATAAATAATACTATGAAAACACTAACGTTTTATTTGAATGGTAACACTGCAGTTCATACGTGGTGCCTCTGCTGTCGAGAAAAGCACGACAGAAGTACGAGGTATCAAAGTTTTGAATTCAGTTCAGCAGGGCAATAAATGTCGATAAGTTCTGTCTGTACTCTTGCACAGCAGTGACTCAAACAAGGTTCCCATGAAGTGTAGAACTAAGTGCATTAAAACGTACTTTTTTCGGGATTAGTGATTATTGTTTCATTACCGCTGACTTGATACTTAAAACGTACACTTTTAAGGTCTACTCTAGCACGACGTCTGAATCAGTGGAGTCATGTTTATGTCGTTCTTCTGTACCTGGTTCTCTAGCACACAATTTGATCAGTTACGTTCTGCACGCAAGAAGCACGAAGTATTAAATTATTTCGTAGATTTTTTTGCATCTGCCAATGACTGAGTCTTGGGTTTGTGACATAACTTCTTGAAGACTTTGTTAGCGTTGCCTCTTTGAATAACTAGTGTTATAAATTAAATCTCTTTACGCAAATGACGCAGGGCACTTAAACTTTATAAACTGACCTCTTTGTTCCTTAAGAATCAATGTGCTGACGCATGACGTCTGTCGGCATTTGCCGCGTCGCGTGTCTCTTGGTAATGTGGGAGGTCCAGTAACACACCATTAATCAGTCATCAAACACTTTAAGGAGCTTTGGTGATTGATTGAAGATCAGTTTAAGTCGCCTCGTACTTAGGCCATCGTCCTTCCTCTTTACACAGAAGATCTTACTGATAGAATCTGAAGCCTTGCATTAGCTTTTTATCACTTAACATAACACGATGGCGTTTGAAATATGCTTTGTGAAAAGATGTGTCGTTTGCCCCCAAAGAACTACTGGCATAGGTTCTTGTTATTCTGGCTTAAAAAAATGACAAATATGTCAAGTGGGGGATTGACTGACAGGCCCTCTTTTGTACCAGCAGGGAGAAACAAATTAGAAATAAAACAGAAAAAACAAGCTTGTGTCAATAAAACCCTTCCAAGAATACTTTATCTCTTAGTCATATGTTCACATCTAAGATTTACATTATAAAGTTTTAAACTTCGAATATTCCAGACAAAAGAGTGTCATTTTACTTAAACATAATAGCTATACTGAGCCCTACTGACAGATTCTCGTCGATGAATGGAACGACATTGGTATAATTACAACTGATTACACGAATTTAGAGCAAAGACGAGATTTTAACCCCATAGGTCATTTATGGAGACGAACAAAAATTGTGGCCTCTTAGTTTACGTCTGTGAACCAAATCATATCGTGTGCCCAGTTCAAATAAGATCTCTGAGCCAGTCTTCTTACGTGATACTATCTCAGTGGGTTCAGTCTCAATGCTTTTTGCGGAGATGTTATGTGGCATTTATCCAGTCGGGAAATTTGAAAACTTTAAGTTAAACACTTGTGCTTAATTCGTTAAATGGTACTTTTAACAGTCTGTTTTAGAAAATATTTATGCCAACGACGAAATGTTTGTTTTACCTCCAGAATCTTGTCTTTTAACTGTTGCTTACGTGGATCAACAGCAACAACAGAGAGAAAAATTGACACATTGGATTAAGCTCACACTTTGAATTTTGAAGTTTCGCTTATGTTTCATGGAAATTTCGTGTTACAAATCATAGCCGGCAGGCCATTAACGACTAAAGAACAGCCTTTAATGGGTCCTTGATGTCCTCAGAGATCCAAAGGTGAAGAGTCTACTTAAACACTAAATTACTTACTACGTGCATGCACGGGGTTGACCTGCGGTTGGAAAGGCAATGCTCAAGGGTAATCTTTTCAAGAATCTTCAATTGAATTTGTTTGAATGGCTTTCATGACAAACAGATCTGAAATTACATGAAAACCAAGCATCTCCAGGGAGATGTTTTAAATTCTACTGTAATTGTAATTAAATAAAGACGTTCTAGCTTGAAGCGAACGGCCTCCCAAAATGCCTGCACGATTTGGCATAGTTCGCTGATAGAGACTTCTACTATAATAGTGTTTTCAGTTGAGATTTTGTTCAGTGTTTTTCCTGATGATTGGTGCAATTGCTTACAAGGCATGGTGACAAATGGACCTTCGACTGCTCTCACGGCTGCTCTCACACAGTTGTTGAATTATAGGCAACAATCCTTTTGAAGATCCAGTCTTCCGTGCAAATTTACGAAACCCGTTTTTTTTTCTTATAAAAACCAGATTCTTCGTCGCTGATTGTTTGTCTGTTTCCCCCATAGCCAGCAGAGAGATACTAATGAGACGTTTATCCCTTAAGTTAATTATAACCGGCGCGAGAGAATAACCGGGGTCTGTTTTTTGCTTCAGTTACGTACAGTCGAACCTCCTCTAACGGCCACCTCTCTACAACGGTCACCTCTTCTACAAAGGCCACCTCACTACAACGGTCACCTCTCTACAGTGGCCACCTCTCTACAACGGCCACCTCTCTACAACGGCCACCTCTCCACAACGGACACCTCTCTACAACGGCCACCTCTCTACAACGGTCACCTCACTACAACGGTCACCTCTCTACAACGGACACCTCTCTACAACGGTCACCTCTCTACAACGGCCACCTCTCAAGAACGGCCACCTCTCTACGACGGTCACCTCTCTACAACGGCCACCTCTCTACAACGGCCACCTCTCAAGAACGGCCACCTCTCTACGACGGTCACCTCTCCACAACGGCGACCTCTCCACAACCACCACCTCTCTACAACGGCCGCTAACGCAGGTCCCCAACTGCCAAAATAACCTCTCGACAACGGCCAGTTTTTTTTTTTTTCGGCGACAGATGGAAAAGTCAAGAATGGTCACGAATTGATCTTAATGGCACGTTTATGATCAATCTCGGCAATAAATAACCTCTCGACGACGGCCAGTTTTTTTTTTTTCGGCGACAGATGGAAAATTCAAGAATGGTCACGAATTGATCTTTATGGCACGTTTATGATCAATCGCGGCAATAAATAACCTCTGGACAACGGCCAGTTTTTTTTTTTCGGCGACAGATGGAAAAGTCAAGAATAGTCACGACGAATTGATCCTTATGGCACGTTTATGATCAATCGCGGCAATCGTATTTTGATTTTGTTTCATTTATACTGCTGCAGTTAAGCAAAAATTGTCTACTATACTTTCAGCGAATGTTGCGAACCTCACTCGTTTTGTTATTACGTTAACATTTTGATTCAAAACATTATTGAAGCTTTTGATGTATTTTATCTCTATGCATTAATATATGATTGGATTACCCTGGTTATGGGATACAGTACGCGTGAACTTAAGACAAAAAACATATTGTACTCCCCCAAAAAATTGTCATATAATACCTCTATACCTCCCCATAACGGCCACCTCTCCACTACGGCCACTTCCTTCTGTCTCCGAGGTGGCCGTTGTGGCCGGAGGTTCGACTGTAATTTAAAACAGGATTAACAGGATCAAGAGGCAAGCCGGTGCACAATCCACCTACCGGATGTGGAATCGGTATTGCATTCAAAAATAGCTCTGGTCCTAAATGGAGCGGAATATCATCGCATGGATTTGGATTTGCAAGCAATTTGGAGTTAACTAGCGGTTATAGTAACGTCTGAATTAACGGAAGTGCGTTTTATTTTATCTTGATTGGCAAATCGAAGATGGGCTTTTTAACAGGCCAATCATGGCGCATACAAATCCTGACACACAGGCGGGGGCTTAGAATACAAGGATTTCGGCGCTTTTTCGCAGACGAAGAGTTCAGTTTCTTCTGTGGCGCTGGCTACAAAATTACACTTGCCAATTCTGCTGACGTTTTCTATGCTGACAATTTAATCGAGTTGTCTATTCTTAGTTGCTCTCGAGATCATCTGGCTTCTTGTAAAAGTATGCCATTGTTGAAAAATAGAAACTTACGTAAAGCAGACCTACAATGCGGGCCTTTTAGTGGCTGATTTGTTTAAGGTTATCAGTCATCTAATATTTTATACTGCGCAGTTTCATATAAATATTCAACCATGCCTACTATGGAACAATTTCTAATAAAGGCTATATGTAATGATAATAATAATCCTTTATTTATCCCGGGTATAGTATTTATACCTCTAACGCTAGTGGGGGCCGAGCAAATGCTGAAACAAATAATTTAAATTAAACTTTAGAGGGTTAATAATCCCAACTGGCCAGTGTGGGGGGGGGGGGGGGGGGGGGGGGACTAGCTGGTTATTTACAAGCATGGCCAAGGATTTAAACTCGGGATAACCGAGAACAAGTACAGCAAGCGTTCGGGACAAGACTTAAAATCGGGGTCACCGAAATGCAAGTCCGGCGCTCAAACCACTCAGCCACGCTCCCTCCTTGTACAGCCTACTATTAAAAAAGCACTAATCAGGAAATGTCCTTAAGGAGTATTTTAATTTACGAGTATATACTCAACGAGTCCACAACATCAACGTGCAAGCTGATTTCAACAGCAGCAATTCAGCGCCACCTCATGATCGACACGCTGACCCTTCCTTATTTCTGCTTGCTCTACGCAATAGAAGTTGTACTCAGACAAAGATAGAGATTACTGATGTGTCGAACCATGTAATATGTAACAATTATTCCTCGAGCCCGAATGGCCTCTGAGTCAATAGCCCATGAGGCCGAAGGCCGAATGGGCTATTGACTCAGAAGCCTTAAGGGCGAGAGGAATAATCGTTTTAGTAAAATCCAGTTAGTTGGTCAAAAATATCGAGAATAAAAAAAGTTTAGCTAGTTAAAGCTTGACTTTAATCCTTTTTTGCCGCCAAAAAGCGCGCGCTTTTCGCTACTAGTGGGCTATAACATATAGCTTAGTAGTAGCTCAACCAATCGGAGCGCAGTATTGATAATAGACCACTAGTTGGATTTTACTAAAAGTAGTTATGTGTGCAAGTTAGTAGTGAGATCTTATATCTAAGACTTCAGGATACAGACAACTGTAGTTAGTCCCGAGGGGGCAGAGGTGTAATTGATATTGCACGACTAAGAAACATTCAAAGCAAGGGCCTTCAACAATGTAGTTAGCGAAGGGGTTTCAACAGATGCAATTTGTACATACAGTCATCTGTTTCATAGAATAATTTCCCATTTTTCAGTGGAAGCTCACTGCTCAAGGCACCAAAGACTATTTCTTAAGACGTTGTAACATCACTGTTTACACACTATTGGTTTAATTATGTCAGCTGCAGACAAAATGGCTTCCTGAACCAAAGACAACTGTCGATGAACTTCGGAAAAATCTCTTGTGGTCCTCGCATTCGTCAGAGCTCTTCTCACTCCAGGAAATGATCTATAAATACTGTTTCTGGAAAAAATGTGTCTGTATATTGGATCACCTGATTTCAACAAAGGCGAGATGAATGCTTTCTCCACCTGGACAAGCTGATCATTAACTGCCCTCAAAATCAATGCACTTTCCTTTCCTGTTAGTTTGTCTTTAGAATCTTGAAAAAATTCGCTCGCGTTAACAAATTCGTCGATAGCTCTGCGGACAAAATATGTCGAAATGTTCCCGAAGTCTGACGTTTTCTCTAGATATTCAAATGTCCTGTTTAAGGCTCTGGAAAAACGCACCACATCTAAAGGTAAAACATATGCTTCGCTAAAATCCAAGAGCATGCCTCCCACAAGCTTTGTCATGGTAGCGTGGTACTCGAATTTTGGGTCGGCGAAGGTTGTCATCCACAGAAAACTATCTTCTTGAGTATGATAAACCGGGTAGAGCCTGTAACTGTCCTTAAAACCATCAAAATAACTAAAGTCGACAGAAGGAATTCCAAGGATCATGTAAAATGATAAGTAATCGCTGAAGTACAAGAACGGTACCGGAGCAGGTTCATCAGGGTGATCAACGGATGAAGGCATCCTACTGACCATGGTGTCATATACACTCTTCTTGTTGGGATCTGTAACCTTTTTGGCCCCGCGAAAAACCGCTTTCTCCATCACTGGACAGGTCTGTGCAACCACAACATAGTCTCCCCCGACTGCCACGTCAGTATTTAAATAAACAACAGCGCGGTTGGATAGCAGCTTCGCGTTCTCCTGCACCCATTCTACCGACCCTATCAAACCAAACTCTTCTGCACCCCAGCTGCACAGTTTGACCGTTCTTCGTGGTCGCCAGCCTTGATTTTTTAGTTTTCCAAGGATTCGTGATATTTCCATAAGAACTGCAGATCCACTGGACGCATCAACCGCCCCGAAAAACTCCGCGTCGCGATGATTCCCGACCAGAACATAGCGGTCGGGTTCTTCACGACCATTGATGGTCCCGATAACGTTGATTATCGATTTAACAATAAGTTTGTTATTAACGCGTAGTCGGACAATAGTGTTGGCGTTGGTAAAACCAGGGCCGAACCTGTAGGTGACCTTGAGATCTCCACGCCAGCTGGGCGGTACCTCATGTCCTAGGGTAATCATAAGGAATCGATACTAAATAACAATTAACAGATGACGTTTTTAATGAGAACTTTCAAACCTGAGGTTTGTTTCATTTTCATAATTCTCGCTATTATGCCGAAACCGAGTTCAATGATTAATTTGGTCGCAACATAAAACAATCGAATTTTACCTCGTCAATCAAGTTTTCAGACACCCTATGTCTGCGACTTCGACTACTACTACTGCTACAGTCATTCCTAAGGCTATGCTTCTTCTGCTGATGCTGCTGTTGCTACGGCTACCTCTACTGCTACTGCTGCTGCTGCTGCTACTGCTACTGCCACGGCTCCTACTGCCGTTGCTGCTGCTACTGCTACTGCTACGGCTCCTACTGCTGGTGCTGCTTCTGCTGCTGACTGCTACTGCCACTACTACTGATATTGCTACTGCTACTGCTGCTGTTACTACTGCTACTGCTACAGCTGCTGCTACTGCTACTACAGTTGCTGCTGCTGCTGCTGCTACTGCTACTGCTACGGCTGAAACTGCCACCGCTACTACTGCTACTGCTACGTACTACTACTACTACCTCTACTACTCAGTGCTGCTGCTACTCCTACCACTACTACAGCAAAAACCCCTGTATAAGACTCCAAGTTTTTCTAAGCTTGGCTAAGAAGGTTCTTATAAAAATTGGTGCTATCCGGAAAATTAGGCTACTCAGGTTCTTAAAAATAAATAAGGTGTTTGTCATTGGTGGGTGTAGCCTAATTTGGGCCTATTCTTGGTATAGCATGCATAATGTGTTATAAAAATCCCTTTAATCTAAGCATGTTAAAGCCATTTATGAAATTTACACAAAACTATTAAGGTTAGGTTATACGTCCTCTGCTTTGTCTAGCTGTTCTAAGGCTGACATAAAAAATTTATTGCTTTTCGTATTAACTTTAGCTGGCATGAATTAATACACGTTTGTTTGGTTTACAAGAAATACTAAATGACAGAAAAATATGGTCAAAAACTCACCCTTAAGACGACTTAACAGGTTCAAGGCGTCTTCATACGAGATTGGTTGAACAGGAATAGTTGGAAAACCAGATTGATTTTTAGGCCTTCTATACATCCCTGGAATCGATGGAAAATAAGGTGTTAGTGGGTCTCCAAAATGAGCATACAGGGCCTTAGAAAAAACTGCGTCTTTCGACATCCAGGCTTTGTTGGGATAAGTTTCCTGGCTCTCATGTCCCTCAGGGGCAACCAAGGCAGGATCCACGTACAAAAGGGCCCCAATAGCTCCTCGACGTTCGGCGGCGGTCACCTGATAATTATAAATGACAGAAAAAGAACCATAGTTTGTTTAGCATTATACTGAATTTAATAATAATGATAATAATAATAATAAGTTTAAGTCCAGGATGAAGTCAATGAAAGAAGAAAAGTGGAAAAACAAAGCATTGCATGGCCAGTATCCAAAGATCCTAGAGAAGCCTCATGTAGACACAGTCACCACCAACAAATGGTTGTCAAGTAATTTGAAAGGAGAAACAGAGGGACTACTTGTTGCAGCTCAAGACCAGGCAATAAACACCAGAAACTACCAGAAAGTAATATGTGGCCAGCAAGTGGAGAGCAAATGCAGATTGTGTTCGCAACATGAAGAGACAGTGGACCATATTGTATCTGGATGTGAGGTATTAGCCAAAACAGAGTACATCTCCAGGCACAATAATGCTGCAGCATATCTCCATTGGAACATATGTAAAGATCATGATATAGAGATTACAGACAAATGGTGCGAACACGAACCAGAGACCGTGATACACAATAAAGATAACAACATCACCATCATGTGGGACATGCCAGTCAATACTGATAGAACTATAACAGCGAACAGACCAGATACCATCGTTAAAGATTCAGTGAATTCCACCTGCAAACTTATTGATATGACTGTTCCATCACATAGAAACATCGCACTGAAGGAAACTGAAAAAAAAATGCAAGTACAAAGACCTAGAACTAGAAATACAGAGAATGTGGCATATGAAAACCGTAGTGATCCCTGTGGTTGTTGGTGCGCTTGGTACAGTGAAGAAGGGTATGGTAGAAAACATCAAGAAAGTATCAGAAAGAGCTAATATGACAGAGATTCAAAAGATCTGCATGCTGGGATCTGCACGAATCCTCAGAAAGGTGCTCAGTGTATGAACAGAATGATTGACTTGAGTGACTGACGCTCTAGGTGCATGGTTTGCGCCCGGCTGATGCACAAAAAGAACACCAGCAAAGACTGTGATAATAGAGACAATAATAATAATAATAATAATAATAACATTTACCTCTATAGCGCCATTTCCATTGCTGTCCAATGGCGCTTTACAACAACAATTACTTTTAGGAAAATAGATTAAAAAAATAAATCAATAGTAATGCAAGGTTTAAACATTTTAAATTGACCTATACATCAATTCCAAATTTCCCATAATGCACCTTAATTGCCCCCCAAATTTTGCATAACCATAACCTTTTCTCCTGGGTATTTACAGCCGCCCCAAGAGAAACTGAAAACAATGCTTATGCAAAATTTTGGGGGACAAACAAGGTGCATTATGGGAAATGTGGAAGCGGCTTACGCGTCAAAATTTACAATATTGTTAAAATAATTAAAATCAAATAAAAATCAAATTATATATATATACTACAATACCACAAGTGAAGAGTAAAACAATATGTTTTTCGTCTCTCACCTATATTTCGGCCATGTTAAACGGCCTTCATCAGGGTGAATGGCCGTTACAAGCATCATATATATATATATATATATGTTGTAGGAAACGGAAAACAGAAATGGAAGGTTTATAGGAAAACCTCGATGGTTATTCCTGAATTGTTTTTATACATGTAACAGTGACCAAACATTCTCATACCCTATTTCTAAATCGGCCTAGTGGCCTCATTTTCCAAGACACTTCCTGATACACAACCGTTCAGATGGAAATGACAGGACGAGAAACAAGAATTAATATTAAAGACGATTTAAAGATAATTTGTGAATAACCAATGTTAGCTCAGTAATAAGCCAATATTGCTAAAGTACGAGACGGTGTTGTCATGCATGGTTTAATAATGACCTTTGATAAAGACTTGATCGCTTTCTATTTACAAGCAAAACTGACAAGTTCTAAGGCCTATCAATAGCATTGTTCCACCATTTTCCACAGATAATGTGATAAAATGTGCGTTTATATGAGTAATGTTAGCAGCAGGACGCCATTTTTAAGTGTCATATTTTCGTTATTTTAATGATTTGCTGTAAAACCCATGTGTTTCATGTACCATCCGTTGTAAATGACCTATGATCTTAAATTGACGCGCCTCTGAGAATGCGCCAGCATACACGATAGCTGCTATTAAATGAGGGCGGTTGTAACTTTTTTCCGAGATGGTTCAGATACCATTCTTTCTTGGTCTTTCTCACCATCTTCAGCCCGATATTCTGAAAGTGGAAATTTTGATTGGCTGGATGGTTGGAAACCTCATTTTAGCATGTCTTTACCTTTGCACAGTGGAACCACGATATAATGAACCTCTAGATAACGAAGTCCTCGGTACAACGAACGATTTTCTTTACCTCCGTAGTAGTAAAAATATATTTACGAAAAGTCGTAACAGCAAACCAATTTTCTCCAGTCCCTTGGCCCGTCGATATTTCGAGGTACCACTGTACAGCCGCACCCCCCACCCCTCAGACAAAAATTGAGGGGAGAGGGCAGCCGTACACAGGCTACAAAGTCAGGCTAGCATTAGATTTCTCTTACGTTCTCCTCGTCCGTAATCCTCTTAAAACTGACACCGGGAAAATATAAATAAAGTATCACTACCTAAATTTACTCACCGGGGTATAGTATCCCCTGATTAGCACGATCCTGTTCTTGACAGATATCTTCATTCTGTCTAGCGTCTGAAAATCATATTCACTTCCTTGATTGCAGAACACTAGTTCTCCCTCAGCCACTCCTGAAGGAGCGTATGCAATGAAGGGAAAGTATGGAAACGAGCTTTTTGATGTGCCCTGTGAATTGACCACCTGATTGAACATAATATAACATACCATCACACAACATAACATAACATAACATAACGTAGCATAAGAACTTTATTTAAGGTGTAAAATGTATTTAGCTGTACAAAATATAAGACAGCTAATTGAGAACACTAATCTAAAATACATAATAGTGATTAAGAAAATATTTATTGGTCACACTAATCTAAAAATACATAATAATACGTAACAATACATATAAAAATATATGAAATCTTAAAACCATAAAATCAGGATCTACAAAGGTCACAACAGTCATTCATCGTTTGAAAAAACAAAAAAAAAACATTGTTTGAAGAAACAATTTTAGGACCAATTTATTAGAACATTGAATAAAATATGTGTAAAAGTAAGAAAAACCGTATTAGCAATTATTGGATCGATACTGAGTATGATATGAGGAATTATAGAGATCGAAAACGGTATAATTCGCCAAGGCCGAAGTGCTCCGGCGGATAATATCCTCCGAGATGTCCATAATTTTCCAGATCATACGAATGCCGAATCCAATGATCGTTTTATTTTTTATTCAAAATGATTGCTAGTTTAAAACAAGGTAAAAGGATCTTAACCCGATCGATGTTTCAACATCGACTGCTAGAAAGCAAGGAAACTTCCTGTTTCTTTCCCCTGTAGGTTGGGAAGTTCAATTTAGACTAGCAGCCGAAATTTTCTTCATATAGCAGATGTCTTCCGTCGACTTGTATTCTTTCTGTTCTCAGGGGCGTAGCCAGCCCATAGACCTAAAGGTCCGGGCCTACAAATTTTGGGTTTGATCCGGCTCTACCGCTTGCAACAAAAAATTATGCGTTGTTGGGGTGAGCTAAAAAACTTAAGAGTCTTGGTGAGGTCAGTGCCTACTAGTCATACGTGCAAATTTGAAGGATACGTGTAAATGAAAGTCTGCCAGGCCTACAACTAGTCGAAAAGCTGGCTACACCCCTGGTTCTTGCTGTGTTTTTAGGCAGTAGTTCGAAACGCGTGAAATATTCGGCCATTTTGTCTTGCTCTACCACAACAACGCAACCTCGTCACCAAGCTAAGGTTTCTCGGTTGCCGTCCATTTCTCTTACTACTGAAGTCATTTTCCAAATATCGCAAAAGTGTTCAAAATTTGGTCAACGCTAGCTGATTACCAGGAATTAGCAGAGGCATTTGAGCCAATTAGAAACGGAGAAATGCACGGAATGAATAATTATATCATTTACCATTACACGCACTATAGCCTAAGCGGAGAGCCACTGCTAATTTCCCCAAGAAATGACGTTTGAGAAGCAAGCGCAGAAATTTCGTACTGATGATGCTTCACTACCCAGATCTGAGAAGTGCTTCAAAATTGCGTAAGAGTTTGTTTCATGCAATCAGAAGTATTAAGCACTACTCAGACCTGAGAAGTGACAGGTCATCAGACTGGAATTTCTGCGGTCGTTCCCCAGAGGTCATTTCACGAGGAAACCAGCAATGGCGTCGCGAAATGTCAGCTCTTCTCTCAGACTTAGTACAAATGATAAAATCGAAAGCTTACTTCAATCCGTCCAGTTATTGTGTAGTCGACTAGTCCATTGGTAACGACTTCAACCGTGTTTGGCTGGTCTTCCTGTGGCAATGACAAAAGCACTTGGTATTCTGGCATTTCTACCTCGTCGAAGCCGTATTGACGCCATTTTGATGCGATGTGGTCGGCCAACTCTTTCTGTCTTTGCGAGCCACCGACGTGGGGCTTGGATGAAAAGAACCTGGAACAATATATAACAATTAGTATATGCACACTCAGTGATGCTGCTGTTTGATCTTGCTGATTAGTTGACTATTCAACAATATTCACCTCCTAGCGAGTGGATAATGCTTGAGCTTGGTGTCTTTTCAATTTTTTTAGAAAACGATCTTCTGTTTTTCTTTCTTTCTGGCAAGAAAAGACTTTGAAGGATTCAAAACAGCGTTTTTCCATTTACTTTAGATGATTTAGTTTTTTTGCTTGATGAATGTGTATTAAAATATGAAACGGCAAGGCGATGAAGAAGCAAACGAAAGAAAAAAAGAATATATATTTTTTGTGTTATTCTTTTGTTTACTTTTTCATCGCCATGCGTAAGGATCAGTTTGCCGTTTCATGTTTTTCTACAAGTTTAATTGTACTAATCCAGGTCTACAACTGGGAGATCCGGCACCACTCATTGGCTTGTTGCTGTGGACTCGCCGACATTCTATATATTTTTGAATGTGTATATACTAGTACAATTATTCTTTTCAATCTCGGCGAATAGTGCCCTATTAGAAAAACTTCGCATATATAGTTTTCAACTGCTTTCTTTTCGTATCAAGTTGTCAGATCTCTTTGAGGAAAGATCTCTTTTAGAGAAATTAAAATTGTACCACTATAACTGGGTTATTTGCTCGTTCCTATAGCTTCATTGTAGTGGGCTCGGTACAGTTTACATGCCATATTTATCAGGGGGGAAATATGTGTAAGTATAGACCTTTACACGATACTAGCCATATTCAGTGTATATTCAGTTCAGTGTATTCCAATTCCTGTTTGTAAGATATGTCACTTCTCACAGTAAAAGCAATGATTCTTTTCCATAAACGCTGCCATCTTATCGAATCTTAGGTATCTGCCCTCTCTGCCCCGCAGAGGCTCCCGCTGAGTATCCGTATAAAAATAGCAATAATCAAAAAAATAGAAAGCGCGCGGGGGACGATGGGAAGAGGGCCCTTCCCCCTTCCCACCGTGCCCCGCGCGCTCTCTTTTTCTTTCTCCCCAGCCTCCCTACAACACAAAGAGGCCTCTACGAAGGAGACAGGGTATCTGCCTATTAAAACCTCTGTACAGCTGTGATTTTCTCAGAGCACATAATTAGTGTACAGCACTCAGTTTACTTATCTTCTCTGAATGCCGGTTTACTGCTCAATTGCTTTATAAATATAATCATAATTTAACATAAAAACGCTTGCCATTCGTTGAGATAGCATAGCATTAGTTTGTATTAAAAAATCAAGCGACTGGTGTCTTTGTTCAACTACAGTAAATTTCGGATTAGGGTAAAGAAGACTAATCTTAAAAATTGTTCTGCTGCTAAACCTTGCAATTTTGAGCTTCGAAATCATTCTTTTGAACAAAAATTAATTTGTGAAAGGTTTGAACCCAGGAGTCATTTCAAAAGTAGGTTGAGTTTTGAGTTTGATCGTCCGGGTGAACGTAGTCCTGAATAGGACTGTTGTTGCTGACAGTGACTGACGTTTCGACAACCTGTGCGGTAGTCATCTTCAGAGTCAAAAACAACAACAGTCCTATTCAGGACTACGTTCACCCCTACGATCAAACTCAACCCACTTTTAAAAATTAATTTGAGTTCTAGACCTGCCAACTCTCACGCATTATGCGTGAGTCTCACGCCTACAGACTAAAGACATTGATCTCACGCATCAAGGACAATTTTTCACGCCTGACTCACAAATCCGGACAAATTGTTCTTTAACAAATGATAAATAACGAAAATTCAATCGAAAAAGGCGCTTAAGGATGCCTTTGTGTCGCTTTTTGTGTTCTAACGACATCAAAGCAGGCTAAATATGTCCTCTTTTAAGTGCTCAACGGTCTTATCTGCGGACATTTCCGGCAACATTCGGAAGTCTTCGGAAAGTCGCCGGAAATTTTCGGAAGTCGCCGGGACGTTTCCGGAAATTCCGGTCCTGACAAAATCTCACACATTTGACGCAGAGAAAGTTGGTCAGTATAGAGTTCGTGTCATCAGCGCTTTGACCCAGACTCATATTACGGTAAAAGAAAGAGATCTGTTGCATTTTTTACTTTTTTGGACGTAAAAGTACGGTACCGATGGAAAAAAAATCCATCTTTTAACTTTTCAAGATCGCAAATTGCAAAACGAACGAATTCTTTTTTAATAGGTTGAAGCCCAGGGGTTAAAGAGACATAACAAATTACAAGGAAAGAATCTTGAAACGTATAAATTATTTTTATCTTGTGGCACAATGTGTTTTCGCGTCGACCATAAACATGGTATTACGTGGTATTACGTGGTATTTATAGTGGGTTGTTTTCTCCTAAAGCTGTTCGCTGTCTGTTACGCTGAACTTATCGTTTTCAAGCCGTACAATAATTCTCTATAGTCGTAGATACTCGTGAACGGGTTTCCGACAAAAAATAACTCTCTAAATGGTTGTCTACAGATTTGCTTTCAGAATAGATTTTCTCGGATCATATGTCACGCAATGGTCGGCGACAAGGTTTATTGTAGCCTGTGCCTCCCTAGTCTGCTACACAGGCGTTTTTAGTGTCGTCACGCAATGCTCCTTCTGGGGAGGAGCGTTGCGTGACGACACTAAAAACGGCTGTGTAGCAGACAAGTGCCTCCCCACAGAAAAAAAATCACTACGACAGCCGATTGTTCCTATTTTAAAGACGGTGCATTTACAGCAGTTAAAAGTGATGCTAAGTTCCAAACTAGGTATGTGAAAGGGAAACCAATTGTCAAGAAAAGGTATACATGGTATACACGACGGTAACCTTTAGCTTTTCTGTTAAAAATGGTATCTTATATAAAAGCCGAGGGAAAGGGGTTCGACCTCTAAGCGGAGCCTCCCCGTTAAAACTTTTTTGAGTACCCCCGGAGGGCATTTTCAACTGTAGGGAGATTTATGATTGTCAATATTTGTGCCCCGGAAACCCCCTGACTAAAGCAAGTGTAGATCTTGAGGTGCTGCTGGCGAGACATAACAGTCAATGCACAGCGCAGAAGAATGAATTACTTTTCGTAATCACGAAAATGCAATCCGTCAAATTGTCAAGTCGATCGAATTACGACCGCTCAAGTCTAAGCCGCCGAATTATCGTTATATCGAAAAGAGCAACAGGATTGGAACCTTAAACTTTTTCTTACTGATCTCAGTACCATAAGAAAGACGGGAAGACTTCTAAAGAAGTCAGCGTTCTATTAAAACCATCGAAGGGTTTCCATTTACGCGGCATGAATATCTAATCGAATTTAGCTGTAAATAAATTATAAATTTAGTCTTCCGTTCTTAGTTTTCGTTATTACGAAAAGTGAGATAGGGTCCGGATCTTTTGATCTTAGCTTTCGAGGGTCTGTGTTCTCGTAGCACCCAACGAACCCTATATTTCCCTACCTGAGATTCTCCTCCAGCTCTTTAGTGTTCACCTCATTTGTAAAATTGTCGTCGACATCTCCAGGAGCCGACGAGAGTTTGTTATTACATGAATCCTTGAGCAGCTGTGGCAGAAAATAGCCAAGCAAAACTCCTAAAGCAGCGGCCAAGGTGGCTGTCGCAACCACGAGAAGAATGAGACGTTTTCGAGGCGATTTTATGCATCCGCAAGTCTTCTTATAAGCAGTTTCTTCGTCATTAAGAGATGGTGGAACTTGAGCATCACAAAAAGAATCGGTTGCTTCGCTCGGTGATTCTTCTGTCAACTGTATCATCGACACCGACATCTTATTTTATACAAAGACTGCGTGAGGTAAAATAGAAACAACCTAGCAAGGAACTTCTATCTGTAATACGCACGGCAGCAGCTTTGACTTCACGCAAACTGAAGGGCAATAATTTGTCATAATCTAATGCAGTACCCGGAATGCCGGAACTTGAATTTTAATTTTGCAATTTGGTAATGTTATTCACTTCGGCAGGACTTTTCCGCGGGTGGCGGGTGGCGGGTGACGGGTGGCGGGTAGCGGGTAGCGGGTTGCAGGTGAGGGGTAGCGGGTGACGGGTGACGGGTGGCGGGTGGCAGGTGGTGGGTTAAAAATATATATGAAAATAAAATATTATAATAAAATATTATTATTGATGATATAACTGTATGTTGTAATTTTAAAATAATTTCAACGTTTATGTACTAGATACTAGACTCCAAATAAAAGTACTGTCTTGTTTTGTTTTATCTACTTAGGCGGACTAAAAATGGGAAAAAAAACCCGAGAAATCATGCCTATGAAAACAGTCACCTCTCCCTGCTCCGCACCGCAAGTGACGTGTCGTCAGGCTACACGCGGTGTGTCAAATGAAAATGGGCCATGTCAAGCAAGACACATGGCACGTGTCGATCTTGTTTGTCTAGTTTGCTTTTTCTTCCACATCAAGACGAAAGATGATTGCACTTCCCGAACTGTTTAGCCGTGTTTATAACAGACTGCAAGAGATTCGGCCTACCGTGTCGTAGCTCAGTTTTTGCCCTAGTATGCGGCATGCTTGCCATCCTAATCAGTATTTTTAAGTAGTATTTAAAAAATGCAGATCCTTTTTGTATATATATACAACGAGATCAATTCGCGTCCGAGACGCCACATGCGGCGAAAACGGTCCATGCTGTGGCAAAAACGTTCTTGCTCCTTCTCTAGTACGCATTAACATTGACAGCTTTGTTGCTTTGGCCTTACGAAAATTTCTTTGTTTTCTCGAAATAGACATTTTGTTCATTTTAAACTACAAGTCGGGAACCAAATTGGCAAAGATTTATCCCATGGGCAATGCAATGTTTATCCCAACTTATAACAAAAGACACTGTTCAAACATGTCGAGAAGAGAATGCGATCTTACTTGTCTGGTCGCATGATAAATATTTATGAGTTCCTCAAGCTATCTCGTGCATGCGATATCGTGTAGAATCGCATAATTAAGTAAAATCTCGCATTCTGATTGGTTAACGAAGCGAGGTATTTAGTGTGGAATTGCGAGTTGAAAACGAGGCTAAGCGATATTGTTTCGCATCTACGTAACAACTGTCGTCAAATTCTAACACAACAACATGCAAAAAAGGTTTTCTACAATGTCATTTTAAAATGTTTTCAAAACCATTCATTGTCACTTTTTGAAGAGTTAAAAACAAACAAAAGCGTTTTCTAAAGTGAGCCGGAGGTTCTTCCTTGTTTTGAACTGAACTACAGATTCTCGAAGAGACATAAAACCTCTTTCACTCGCGACAACCAGAAAACAAGAAAATCCTGTGAACACGGCCCAGAAAATGGCAATCCAAAGTTCAACCAAACAAAACGGAGAAGCGACAACGGAGGAAGTGCCGGGGTCGATTGTCCCATATACAGAAGAAGAAATAAATACCTTCAAAGAGGACATGGCCCCTGAAAACACGAAAAAGAGTACGCCGCTTGCAATCGTCCTGAATCGTGGTACTTAGAAAAGTACAAAACAGAGCTGAACTTGAACAGCATTTCTAAAACATTTCAAGGTACTTACCTTATGTCAATCGCGACGTTAAACATGTTAAACTTTCAGTGCTTTCGCTTGGACACTTGATTTCTTTCAGTTTTGCCGCCGAAGAGGTAAAAGGTGTAAATTATTTTCCTTCTCGAGCAAATGACCAATTTGAAAAAAGACGTTCTACATAAACGGCTTCTAAATTCAGTAAAATACCTCTATTTATCCTTACGATTAGTGTGAAGCTTGTTTACATGTAAAAAAGTTTGAAAACAAATGTGAAAACAAGTACAAGGTACAAAAAAAGTTGTCGAAGGTTCAAACGTGTACGACTGACCTTGCTTCCTATTCGCTAACGCAATGACAGTTCTGACAGTTGACTTTGAAATGGCTTTCTGGAGCGCGCACTCAGGATAAAAACAAACAATATTATTGCTGTTTTCTTTTTTTTCTTCTGATTTTTATTCAATTATGCGATTCAAGGAAAATTCATTACCTGACTCGAGAATTCCACGTTAAATTGCACTTGAAAACCGATATCGCACTCATCGCTTCGCGATTCGTGCGATATCGGTTTTCGCGTGCAATTTAACATGGAATTCCCTCGTCAGGTAATGAATTTTCCTATAGAATAATACTGCTAAAATATCGCTTTTTGTAATGTTTAGTATTTGCTTTCTTTTTTTGGTTTCCCCTTTTTATGTTTATTTTTTTATTTTTTGCGGCCTGATCCACCACCCGCCACCCGCTACCCGTCACCCGCTACCCGCTACCCGCCACCCGTCTACCCGCTACCCGCCACCCGCCACCCGCCACCCGCCACCCGTCACCCATCACCCGCGGAAAAGTCCTGCCGTATTCACTTAGCCTGTCATATGTTCGGCGTTTTCTTCGTTATCTTGATCAGCCGACAGGTGGATTCGTAATTTTCGAATACGCTAATGGATTTCAATCAACCTTGCGTTAAAGAATCCTTAAAACGTTAGCACTGTACGATATATTGCATCTGAAAATTGTGTATTGCCCAGGCTAGTATTGTCTTTGATGTTGTGTGTCACGCAATATGAATGGTTATTATTCTGCCTCAGGCTCTGTAGGATCTCTGGAATCGTATAAAGGAAATCTGGATTCCGGAATCCAGGTAATTTTCGCTTGTGGAATCTGGATCCAGTGAAGTCTTGTTTGTATAATCAGGAGTAGTGGACTTTGGAATTCGGAAGACAGCTCAAGGAATCCGGATCCCCCTAACGACTGGAATCCAGAATTCAAGTTCCACGTAAAAAAGACTAGAATCCTAGGGCCCGGTAAGCTGTCTCCCTTTGCATGAAAGATCGAAGTTTCAATAGTTTTGCATCTCACATGATAAAACCATCAGGTAACGAAACAAAATAGAGTACTTTGCTGGCCAGGACCCGCGCTCTTATTCTTTTTATTTCGATTTGGATATTTGATTCCGGGCCCGAAAAGCTACGCGACTTTCGAGAATCGGGCCAAAGTACCTGGAATCCGGAATCCATGGCATGGAACGCCAGAATCCAGGACTGTCTTGTGTTCCCTTACCACATGGGGCGATGTGTCAAAGGGCGTTGGCTAGACGCGCCTTTTCTCGGGAAAGTTCGCAATCCGCGCAAATATTATAACAGACAGAGCCAAACGCTTTGCTGAGGCCGACCGGCACGACGGCAACATTACTTCGCTAGGAGGGTGACAAGGCTAGTCCAGTTTCGTAAGGAAATGTAGGAGTTGACACGCCCTCTCATGTTTCCTCAAGGTAGCTCGGGTAGGCAGGTAGTCACTATCTGTCCGAGAGGAGAGATGGTGACGTTGGCGGACAACTTCTCGTCATATATAAACGGTTCCTAAGAGTGTACGGCCAGGTGAGAGATATGAACTGCAACTGATAAATATAAATCTTCACCTTGCATGTTTTGGGAAAATAAGGATATCGTAGTGGGGGCAAGCTCTCATTTAATTCATGGATTTCATAATCTTGCAGACAGGCTAAAGAAAAAGTGGGACTGGGAACTTTCTTTTTCTTTAGATTTTGGGTTAAACAACCTGCACCATATCCCTGGTAACACACAATGCTTTACACTAAGAATATTAAAATCAAGAGTCCAAAGGCGTCTTTGCGTCAGCGAAAGGTTGCTGGAGGGTACACGTACAATTAAAGTACTTCTGTTCTTCAGCATTTAGCCTTCAAAGATAACTTTTATTCATTTAGCGACTACTCATTTTTACGTCGATTTTATTTATTTATTTTATTTTATTTTAATTTACAAGGATATTTTTTAACATTCTATTTTTCTAAACCGCTCTCGTAAACTCAATGCCTCTATCTCTTGCTACTTTATGGAACCACGGGAATTAATATTGCTCTGAAGAACCTCTACGCTTGCTTTTTTTTTTTTTTCCTAAATGAGTTGAATCAATAACGGTAAGTTGTAACCTGGAAATCCTATCCTCTACACATCCTGCGGGCTTGATAATTTCTGCAAGGATAACGATGAAAACAACAACCTGGGAGTCGTCGGAGTCTTCTTCGTGTGCGCGCAGGGACAAATGGTCTCCTTCTTATGCCTCCACATCGACGGTGCTTACAGTGTCCCGGCTTCCTCCGTCTCCGCTTATCTCGACCCCGCCTGTTTTGACCACGCCAGCCTCGGCTAACCATTCCCCCTGTTCTCCCGGGAGGAAGGCGTCGAATGACCTTACGGATCACTCTTCTAGGCGTACCAGGCTTAAAACGCAGTGGCAGGGGATCTGACTTACGATTAAGAGTTTCAAGCGCAGATTCATCGTTTTCGGCGTCTTCGCTCACATCTTCGTCCTCTTCGTTCTCATCGTCATCTTCTTCGCTTTCTACATAATCTTCAGGATCCTCAAGAGTTTCCACGTCTGCGGATTCCCTGTTAACGAACACATGGTCATTCTGTTGCAACAACGGCAATTCGATAGAGTTCTTGCGCACTCCGTAGCCTGCGTGCAGACGTCTCCTATTTCGTTTGTTTCACGCGGCAGAGTGACGTCTGCCTAACGTGCGCCTCTCTTAATCCTTCAACATATCTTTTCAGTGTCCATCAAAGAAAAAAGGACACGTGAACATCTGCACGCAGGCCATGCACTACACTGTAAAAGTGTTGACATACTCCTTGGTTGTTATTTGTTAACTATTGATATGTACAAGGGATCCGGCCTCGTCCTAAGACCAGTCTGTTGTTGGGAGTAATTTTTTCTGACCGAACAAAACTCCCCGAATCACTCCCTTATTCTAGCAATAAGAAACACACCTGCCCCGTGACTACAACTAACCACCATGCGTCGAAGGTGAAGATATTTTGACCCTTAGTAAGACACTAACTCAAAACGTATTTAGAACTTATCTCGATTAGCAATAAACACAGTTTAACTGCATGTTGAAACTTAAAATTTGTCAGTGCAATTTGTAATCTTGAAAGATTACATAGGTTGATGGTAGGGATCATAGAATTTTTGAAAAATCTTTAATCTTTACTGAGGAAACCCCTTACTTGCTCATTAAGAACTAATTGCCTTGTCTTGTGGCTGATAAATGCAACTTTTTTGGTTCCGGGTGTGTTATTCCGAAATGGTCCTTAATTGTCCTTACACCTTAAAATCGTTTTCTTTTTTTAATCCATTTTTCAACTGTTTAAAAACTGAATTTTTCAGATGTCTAATTTTTCAGACGAAGGAAGAAAAAGTTAACCGTTAATCGTAAATGCTACCAGGACCATAAAGAGCATAAGTTTTCAGCTCCTGCTAGAAGGCTGGGGTATATTTGATGGGTGAGATGACACTGAATACGGCATTATAATTAGAAGAAGATAAGCAGCAATAAAGATAGCCGAATGAATGAAAAATTTAATCAGATACCGGATTGACGTCTATCGACGAAAATTAAGGGAAAACAATTGAATACCAGACTTGTGCATGCGGGCCAAGTGACGTTTTGTTATTTTTTCAAGGCAAACAGTAAAAACAGCGAAAGCGCCGCAGCCTTCAGATAACTTACCTCTCTGAAGAAACTCCCTGTTCGCGATATTTTAACTCGTCTCTAGGAGCTCCTTCCTCGCCTTCGCTTGGCGAAGACGAGACGCTTGTGCCAGCAAGAGCCAAGCTGATGGCTGTCAGTAATACAAATGCGTTCATTGCTTTAAGAAATTAGCTCCCTTCTTGAATTTTATCCAATTTATACCTCTCGTTATGTGTAGATATTACCCATGTTCTGTAGTTATTGATGCGTTGCTCTTCGCATATCGCATATTGCACGTTCAGGTTATTTCAGTTAGTTTCATCCAGTTTCAGAACACATATTATACAACAAAATGGTTGAGAAGATCTTATATCATTATCACTACGTGTTGAACAATTTAAACAGTCACTCAAAAACCCATTTCGGGGTACAAAAATAAGTGCTATTGTGCTATTCACGATATGATGGATTTCTGTTAGTTATACTGTATCACTGCCATTTTCAAATAAGGTATTTTTTAACAATAAATAATTGGGCAGCATATGATAGCTACCAAAGAAGAGTTGATTCACACACAGAGGATATTACGTGGCCGCGCGGGGATACGAATTTTAGCACGAGAAGATAAAATTCGTATCCCCAAGCGGCTACGTAATGTGCTGTTTATTTTATAGATACTGATGAAATCCCTACATAAAACACAGCTTTTTTTTTTATTCATTTTCGAAACTGCAAAATAGTGCAATTAAAGTGGTCACCTATCGCAAAATGCCTGTCACAAAAATGTTATGAAACTCGGATATAAAGTTATAAAGGAGAAATAAAGACAATAATACTTATAGTTTCTGTTCCGAAAAGTCAAAATTCTAATCATGTTGGCTAATCATGTTAGTAACCATGGCGACACCAATATCCTCACACGTGCAAGATAAAAATAGTATCTTCACTGCGCGCGATGAAGATATGATTTTTTTCTAAAAGGAAAAATCTTGGTATTTCATCATTATCTATATAATAAACATGCATCTGAAGCCACCTACATTGCCAACCGGAATTTTCATCAAAAGTAACATACATTTTTCTCCTAAATAAGGGAAATACATAGTGGATAAACCAATTGTTCTTTCTTAGTTATTCCGGAATAAGGATTACTTTCTTTCTGATAATTAAATCAATCTCCCTCCTCTCATATTTACTATAGTGCTATAGAACATAACATGCCATTTACCTGCTGTACTAACGTAAAACTATTTTAAGACGCTCTGCTTAAAAAATAACACCTCCCACGCCACAGCCTTAAAAGTATAATAATATTGTCGCTCGACTAGTTGATCAAGTGAAGAGATTTACGATCTAACAATAAATGGTTGCCGTATGTAGAGTGTTGATAAGAACTTTTTAAACAGCAAGACCGGTTTCGGAAATCTAAGACGGTTTCCTTCGTCAGTTGCTTAGTGGTGCTCAGTCGTGGGGTTGCCAGCAAAAGAGAAAAAGAGCTCGTGAGTATGAATAGACCTATCGAAAAGGAAGTTGTTCAAATAGAAATTGGCGAATTAAAATTCGGAAAATTCGAAACTTCGATATGCGATAATCGTTAATCTGGAACTGAAAATTCATGCAACAAAGTGCAAATCTTAATTTAGGAAGGTTTTATGAAACAAGCTTCCTTTAACATTTTTGGTTGACTCTCCGAACCTAAGGCCTGTGCCAATACCTGACCTTACTGGTCAAAAATAGTAATGAATAGTCTCCAAGGGTAGATCAGACGAATTTTCAATACCGAGGAGGGTGGGTTCAACCCTGTTTTTTCCTTTTCTGGCATCTTATGGCTGGTAAACCGTTCCTGGACGACAGTTGTGTGCTAGGGAAATATAAAGACCATCAAATTATAGCTTAGGCTTGATGCTTTTAGAGAATAAAGCATCATCTTTATAGGCCCAGGACAATCACTAAGGACTAGAGGACTGCCGCCCGGTTAGCTCAGTGGGATAAGCGCCGGTCTGCTGAGCGGGAGGCCGTAGGTCCCGTAGGTTCAAACCCCGGCCGGACCAACACTCCGGGTCTTTAAATAACTGAGGAGAAAGGGATGCCTTTGTAATAACATCTGCAAACGGTTAGATTTTCTAGTCTTATCGGATAAGGACGATAAACCGTAAGCCCCGTCTCACAAGCCCTTGCACATGTATTAAATCTGTGGAACGTTAAAAAACCCACACACTCCGGTGTAGTGGTCTATCTCACTTTCACACTCATGTGTGGGGGCATCATTACTCATTTCTTCATTACTTGTAAACTGCACCTTAAGCAATCTGGCAAAGTCCCCCAACCAGTGTTGTGAATTATCCCTGAAAAGCTCTGATTAGAGTGCATAATAAGATATTTACAATTTACGATTTTAAACAAAGTCTCACATGAGTGATTCTCAATCTCCGACGATGAAACAGCATATTAAGTTCGAAACAAACACCGTAAGTTCGAGAGTTAAAACTCCCTGATAAACAAGAGTGGTGAATAACAAACTAGAATGGAGAAGGAAGTTACTTAGAAATTGAGTTTTAGCCAACTATTTTACATTGTCTTTTTGGCGTGGTTCAGTAAGTTCGATACCTGCTTAAACAAGTATAAAAGCTACCATATGCTGGAATTTCAGACGATGTTTATTTAGCTTGCGCCCACGAGAAATATGATGTCGTCAAATTTATTAGCGTTTCAAGCTATTTTCCCTATTTTCGTGGTCTTGCTTTGCGAAGATGTAAAAGGATACACTGACGAATATCTTAAGCTTGAAAACTGCTCCAAATCTGGGATAAAAGGCTGTTACAAAAGAAACGATAGTTTGGCTTTGTGCTTTGAGATAAGACCAGGATTTCTACAACTGACAGACAAGAAAAATAATATACTGGTAGCATATAGAAAATTGCCAACACAAGGATTTCATGCTCAAGTTCTCGACGACCATTTATTGTGGTAAGCAATGTCATACTTTTTACCGACAAACCCCATTTTCGTTTTCCAGTGGATAAAGTATTTTATAATTAGTTTTCTTTGAAACGAGATAGGACCTGTTATTTTTCACAGCTTTATTACTAATTACAGAACAGGTATAACATTAACGTTCAACCGTTATTCTGAAACTATTTATAATAAGCGCCAGTCTTTGGAGATTAATCCTGATACTGCGGTGAATTCTTTTGAAACTTCACGGAAACATTTGTCATGTTGAAAAGTCTAGCTTAACTTGAGAACGATAAACTTATCTATGTCATTTTGTGATATTGAAAACAGTTTGAATCAGTGCAAACCTCTCGGGTTTGTTGAAAATCAACATTTCGAAACATTGAGATTCTTTTGAGAGATGAGGGGCTTAAATGAACATCAACAACAGTTTTGTTTCTTTTTCCAATATACAGGCATCATTCAGCAGCAGAGCCCTTGTTCATAAGACCAGGCAAGACGACAAAGACCACAACAGACGGAAAAAATCACGTTCTCCATGATTTGACACCCGATGCCGAGGAAATATCCCCCGCTCTGTATCAGAAAGTAATGGGAAAACTTCTTGGAAAAAAAGAAATGGAACTCCTAGAGCGCGCTTCACACGCTTTGCACGACACTGCAAAGAACTATAACATAACCAAACTTTTCCACGTGTTTTCCATGAGCTTTCTGGCAGATCAAGATCGGAATACACGTGCGCGTGATCTAATAACCGCTGACTCGAGTCGCCACAGGTGCAAGAAACATGATGACAACGAAAAACGAGGTTCCTGCAAAGACATGCGGAGGGATCCCTATAATGACGACTGTCTGGGGATGTGTGGTCCTAAATGTCGTTGTTGGTCAATAATTTGTGATAACTGCTGCTTTCATAAAGGCTGCTATGAACATGACCGTTGCTGCCGTCATAGGCATTTGTCTGGGTATTGCTTGCTTCCATTTTTTCATAGCTTCAGTTGCAAACGTTTTGGAGGGTACCCTGCTTGCCTTAAGGCTCATTAATCACTTGCTCCTGTTGTTTTCCGCATTACGAGGACTATTAAAAGTACCTTCACTGTTGCAAACTGACCTTAAATTTAAAAATGAATTTAAAAGTACCTCAAGGTTTCAGGATGTGTGTGCGGAGGTTTGCTTGTTTAAGGCCGATTGTGTTTTTGACGTCGTCTCGTGTAAGTCGCTGTCGTAGTTGTTAGTGAGATTTATTGTCGGAATGAAAGATGACAGCTTGTTAACACAATTAGGTCAAGTTTTATTCAACGTGTAAGTTATTTCACGAGGAAACCGTTTACTTAATGCATTTTGGTAAATAAAATTTAAAATATGCACATTTTGTCAGAAAAAGTTCATTTGTGCTTTTTATCGAGTTCTTTTACAGTCAAATTTTCTGCTCTATTTATGGGCAGCCAAGAAGTAACTAGATACCCCGCGAGACACATCGATCTTGGACCAGTGAACGTACGTTCGGTTGCGGAAGGAACTGGGTATTTGAAAGTGACCAACTCTGACTTAATAGGGAGCTGATGATGATGAGGAGGATGATGATGATGATGATGATGATGATGAGACCTTTTGTAAAAGTGTCAAAACTATAAAAGCGGTGTACAACCACTCAGTGGGAACACTAAAATAAGTTGAAAAACAATAAATCAATAAATTAATTAATTAAAAACAGAATATAAGAATTAAGAAATTAAGAACTTAAAGAGCTTAAACAACGACTACGAGAACTGGAAAAGAGAAATGGATTTATATTAGCAAAAGAACAACTTTGCAAGAGCATCACCATTGTTTGGATACTCCTTCACCGATGATACAACTGCAACTTAAAACTTCCTAATTTCGCGTTTTGCGGAAAAACTGGACTCACGCCAACGATCTCCTCTTTCTTTTTCTGGCCTTAGCTTCAGTCCTTTAGGATTTAACTCCAAAAAAGTCGCTAACATTTCACAAATGAACGAGATGGAGTAAGAGCAATGAAGTCAGTTACAAACAGCGCAAATTCACTTTTCTAAAGTGATGTTTTTGCGCCGTCGTTGTCGTGGTTGCTTAAGTTCCCAAAGGGCCCTTGTGGTGTTCAAATTGTCTGCAGCGACAATACGTATACATTGAGGTTGCCAAGTAACTAGCAAGAAAGCAAATTGGCTCAGCTATCCCTTTCCCGCGCCCATCTTCAAAGTCAAGAGCTTGCTCATAGGTGCGCTGGCAAGAAACTCAAAGTCTTGTGTATTTTGTTGTGTAAAATGAAACGAAATCTCTCCGCTTCGAAAAAAGTTCAGAAACGGCTGATTTCCTTTGCGCCTTCTAATTAAAACGCGTTATTTATTTCTTGTATCAATATTCCCGAAATAATAGTAATTATAATAAAAATAGTTTCCCAAATCTTTGCTCGCTTGGTAAACGCGGCAAGGAACCTGGTGAAGAGGTAAGTTGAAGATCCAATTTTGAGAAAAAATTCATTATTGTCAAGTAATTCATGGAGACTGGGTCCAGCGTCCTACTCTACGATTTCTGGAATCATCCCAGCAACGTCAACTCAATTCATATATTTAGTAATCCGAACGGTCACAGTAATTTCAACGTCAATACCTGGCGATGTCTCTCAAAATTTCCTTGTGCTATAATTACGCAATTTTCATTAAAAAAATCTTATTACAAAACTTCATCAAACTGTGGCTAAAGCCTTTTTGGCTAACTGGTTAGATCTCCATTTAAGATACGAGCAATCAGGAAGCTCCTTCCGACTGTAGGCCTCTGTGTACGCTGTCAAACCCGATATCTTTTCGTTTCCTCTCTGGAACTTCTCCTCTGGTTTCATGCACGTTCGCGGACGTCCACCTTCGGCGCCTTTGAAGTCTTGATTGGTAACGGATCCGTCTTGATGGAATTTTACGGCAGGCTTCTGGTAGAAGCTGGTCTCGTGGAAATCCCCGTATCGAATGTAGGGGACTGTCCCATGAGCTTTAAATTGCGCGTTATAAGCGGTTTCGTCAAAAAACTTTGCCTTGCTTGGCGCAATCTTCGAAGGGGGTCTTATCTTTGTCACTTTGACCGGCTCTTTCTGTTTAAAATCTTCTTTAGTGATTGTTGTGGTGGCGAATTTCTTATCTGGCGCAGCGTATTCTCCATCGTCGGGCTTCAAAATTTTGGTGCGTTCGATCTTGCTTGGGTCCCACGTGATCTTGTAAAACTTCTTATTGGTTGTCTCAAAATCCTGAGAATTGTTCATAGCCAATCGGAGTGTCGCAGGGGGAGGTGAAATGGGTTTTGGCGGTAAGGGCATCTTCCCGCCAAAACCTGGGAAGTCACTCTTCGCTTGAGTGTCGTCTCGGAATTTCGCACGTTTCTCGGTCTTCAATGTCGGTTGGCGAACCTTTGCTTCTGGTCTTGCGTCACTTCCGGGGGTCTTAAATTCGTCTTTATGGACTGTCCGTAAAAAGTGATCTCCTTCAATACCAATGGTCACCTGAGATTGCTTCGGTTTAAAGGCTTCCGGTCTGGCTGCGAACTTGCCACGGTACACGTCTTGGTTCCATGTTTTAACGTCATATTTGCGGTCTTTTTCAGGATAAAGAATGGACCCCGTATAGCAGGGTAGCTCTCCAAATGGTGCGTTTGGGCTGGGCACTTTTGCAGTAAACGTTTCGTTGTGTGTGGTCGCCGACTGGAATTTGAGGCCCTTATTTTGTGTAACAGTCTGAGGCCGTTTTATTTTTACCACAGTGGATGGTCCCCTGTCGATAAAGTCTTGAGCATAAACCGTCTTTCCATCAATTTTCTCTTCTGGTTTTTTATAATCTTCCACAAACTGTTGAAATAAAAAATATTAAAACAACATATTTTGTAGTACATAAAGCCGAGTCAGGATTCTACAATCCTATTTTAGATGGGCAGTCACTATGGAATTTGGTTACCGTAATTCCCTAAAATTTCCACCTTTTAAACGATGACTCAACTAACTAGTCATCCTCACAAAATTTGATTTCAACCAGCAAGAAAAAACTTAGACACCTACACAGCAATGCGGGTTTCAGAAGCAATTATATACATCTGTCACATCACCATTTTCCAAATCGGTGGATAGCAATTCTCGCGCTTTGATTGGCTTGGAATACCATACAGAGTTTAATAGTGATGCAATTTAGAAAGGTGAGTCAAGATGGCATCTCGTTTCGGAAGAAACATTTTTTAACAATAAATAAAGCAGCTATACCAACAAAAACCAAGAAAGCCACGAAAATTGCCCTGTGTCAGGGTTTACAAGTAGGTAGAAAATTATGTTCTTGCTGAAATGGCAAGCACTGTAAATGAAGAGTCTTTTATTTACCAAAAAAATACTTATCCATTTCTATCAAACTGCTTTATAAGTAAATACTTAATAAACAACTATTCCCCTCCGGGTTGGTACCGTGTGCTAGATGTATACCTCAACGGGGGATAGTCATCAAAATCATCTGTGAAGACCATGATCAATGCTTACACTGACCTCAAAACAGTTTATCATTAGTCTCATACCTTACACAGTCCTTGAGGTTCTGGCTTTCGCTCAATGAAATCTAGTCTCTGCACTGTCCTAAAATCCATCGGAGGAGGATTGGGGTTTCTTAGTCGAGGCAGCGGTTTCCTTGGATTACGTGGTTTGGAACCTTCATGAAGCGTGTAGGTATGTTGATAATCTGTTTTGACGTCAGACATACCTGGCCTCTTGAACACTTGTTTTATCCTCTGAGGGTTCTTGGTGCAACCTTCATGGCGATGGTACCCCCTAAGAAAAGATGAAAAAAAAAGAAATCATTCCCTGATTACAGTCCTCTTACCCGCAAAAAGTGAAAACCCTTTTCGGCCTCGTATCTGCGGTAGTCTGAGCTTCGTTTACCTATCTATTGACGAAAATAGCAAACGTGTATTTTTTGAATTTAATACACGCCGCCACATAACACAAAATCAAACAGAGAAGGACTCTCTCTTTCTTTCCAGAGACCTCTTACACGACTAATTGATAGCCACGCTCTTTGCAGCTTGCAGTCATGTGACCTTTTCAATGTCAGACTTAACCGATACCAGAGTATGAAAAAGTATGTGGAAGTTAGCTATATTGTAAAAATGTAATTTTAAGGTGATTGACACAAACGAAAACTAAGAATTAGATTTTCTCAAAGCCCGTTTCTGGCGGTTTCTGCTGGTTTAGCCTGTTCACAGACCCTCCATTTTCCTTTAAAGTCTGTCGAGCGCGCGTGATAAAATATAAGCCTCTTACTCATTTACTTTGTCAAATGCAAGCGAATGTTTTTTGAACCGAATTCCTAAGAACCATATTCAAGTTCAGAAAGAGAAAGAAAATTTGGCCGTCGCTTGTTCACGTCCTCCATAAAACTTGAGATTAGGCATTTTCCCGTAATAGTAGTGCAGTGACGGTAAAGAAATGTGCAAAGACGCGTGCTGCACGTGCAGAGTTGTCGTTTTGCCCATTCAACCTATTGCTCTTTTGACGTTCTCGTTGTCGTCGCCGTCGTGTGAGTCGTGGAATGGGACATTAATCCCTCGCTCATAGTTTGCCTCTTTCTTTGCGCCCGCGCCGTGATTTGATCCTTTCCAAACCTAGAGCCCGGTCCTAGGCTGATCTCGACTAACCCACTATTGAGGGCTTTTTGTTTTTCACTCACTTCAGGTCTCCACCTAGGTGGAGTTGTATCCCATAATTTTGGCATGAGATAGGTCACGTGCAGCTGAGCTAAAAATACACCTGCCCTAATCAAAGTTACCAGAGCGCGTGGTACAGAAAAAGATTAAAGCAACTACAGTTGATTTAGCAGTTCGTAGACCACAACAAACAAACTGTACTAGTCTTAAAGCCAAAAAATCTGACTCGTTTTGTCAGCGTATTATATGCTTGTTTTTCAATCAGTTTTAGACGAGAAGACTAAGGAGCTGTCCACACAGGAACCAGTGACTGGGTACCGGCACATAACGGTGTTGTGTTCACACTTTGAGTACCCGATATGCGACTGGGTACATAGTTACTCCATGTAACCCTGTCAGACGCCATTTTGAAACATGCACTTAGCAGCGAGAACAAAGCAGTTGACTGCCCGGAACTTACAAAAATTGTGTGCGCATAGGGACCCGGTGCCCACTTTTGTGCCCCGATCGCGAGTACAAGGCCGATACCTTGTACCCGGGCACCGATACCGTGCCCGAATTCTAGCGTAGGTACTGGAAAAAAAGGCGTGTTCACATTAGTGCCCAGCGAGTACCGTACTCGGGCACCAAGTATGAACGCTGCCTAACTGTAAACAAGAGTCACATTTTGGCTCTTGGTGTAAACAATCCGAACAAATGAAAATACTTTGAAAGATATTTATAAATTAACTAGCGAATGCGGTAAAATTATTTTAGCTTCACAAGCGAAACGAAAAATAGTTCTATTTCTTTTTATGAGTCTTTTTTTTTTCGTTTCCATAACACGATAATCGATTTAAAAATCAGTATTTTATCCACCGTTTTCCTTTATCTTAAAATGGTCTTATGGGAGGCGTACATTAATATCTCAGTGTTGCGTGATCTGATCACCCG
This sequence comes from Porites cylindrica, assembly GCA_964035525.1. NCBI lineage: Eukaryota > Metazoa > Cnidaria > Anthozoa > Scleractinia > Poritidae > Porites > Porites cylindrica. The sequence continues at coordinate 42,048,863 of OZ037777.1, read as the reverse complement.
CAGATGTACCGTTCCTCTCCACCCTTCCATGCCTGCGTCTTATGTATTGAAATAATTTAAAACGGGATGTTGTCAAAAAACAAAAAGCTAGGATGTTGTCCTTAGGAACTAGAGATGTGTATTCGTATCCTATAAACGAAGACGAGTCCGACCAGCGTTGACTAACCGCGGAGAATAGAAATTTGTTGAGTGTTGCTTTCACTATGTTTTTGATACATTGCAATCATAAAGCCAAAAGAATGCCTTTTACTTCGTTTTGATAAAATGAAATGCATAAATTTAGCTAACTGCAAGAAGTTTTATGGAAACAGCTAATTATTGTTTTAGGGAGATAAAAGAAATTAAAAGTCTGCCGCGGTTTGTTTACTGTTTATTGCCAAAACGACACATAAAGTGAGAAGAAGGAGGACGCCAAAACCTTACTTAAAATTTTCACACATCCGCCGAAATGTTATTTCATCTATTCATTGATTAAAGAAGTAACAGAATTTCTATAATCACACAGCAACAAAACAGCTGCAGAAAACGAAAATGTGTCGAATAACGCGCGTCTGTAAGTCGTAAGTCATGCTTCGTTTAGTAACTCACCCGCAATCGCATAACTCGCAGACACATTTCAGTCCCTTCTCTCGCAAAAGGTTCTCTGTTTCAGCTGTATATTGTCTTCGTAGAGCCATGTTTTCTTTCCTCTGAACCTGAAATATTAGAGTCGGAATTTTGATCTGTTAGCAGGAAACAAAAGAGCTCCCGTTTACCAAAATAGTGTTCTTCTGTCGCTTTTAACGCACGCGATTGTCTCTGAAGAATGGCAAATTAGGGGTTTTACATTCAACAACATTCATCATTTATACCTTACCAGGATTACTTGAAAGTCGCTCTTATTTGTGTAGGTTAAAATGAAAAAATCATTCACAAGCTACCCGCATCATTGAAGCGAGGTGTTGTGACTTGCAACGTTTACAAGAGTTGGCCATTGCTATTGACAACGGACAGATTAATATGAATATCATGAATAATAGTTCATTTTCGGATATTCCCTTGAGTAAATAAAACGTCAAAATGGAAAGAAATGATTGGTCATTGTGTGAAGTACTTATTGTTTAACCATATGGAATCTGATATAAAATAATTACTTTGTCAAATATTAAATTTTTTAATTGTTCTTGACACATCAGATTATTGCCCCAGGCGAAAATGTTCGTTCAACTCCGCAACAGGTCGTAAGCTTTCGTTTATTTGTCGTTGGCCGATGATTGATCACATGTTTCTCACGAATTTCCCGCGCAAAACAAATATGGCGGACGATCAAAACTACAGATCCTCTTTTGAGAGGTTGCTCGCCGTAAGAATACTCTAATTTTACCAAGATACACGTCTTCAGTTCCGTGTGCAATGAATCTACTGCCTTCGTCAACAGTTCGGTTAATCGCGAGTTCGCAAGTGATTACCTCCGTGAGCTCGGCAGTCAAAGAGCTCATCGAGAATTCGCTTGATGCAGGGGCAACAAGCATCGAAGTTAAACTGGTGAGTGAAAAGATTAGGGAAATCTCGCACATCTCCGAATATTATTCCTACATGCAATGCTTTCATACCATTCCTTGGGGAATAAGAAAAAGCGGATAAGAAAATTTTTCTCTTCTTCTGCTACATGTATAGGAAAAATTGCTATGTTTAATCAAACATCAATGAGATCAGAGTATTTTTGTCTTACATGTAAATGTGTTTCAGGATGGATGGGGCTTGGAAAGAATAGAGGTTCGTGACAATGGATGTGGAATAAAGCCTGAAGATGCCCCATTTGTGGGTGAACCCCATTACACTTCAAAAATATCAAACGATGATGATCTGAAATCTCTTCAAACTTATGGGTTCCGTGGTGAAGCCTTGGGATCTCTGGCTTCAGTAAGCAATGTGTCTGTTTTGACCAAGACAGAGTCTGATGAAGTTGGCATGCTGTATACTCTGCAACGCAATGGTAAAATAGAGGCAACCCAGCCTAAACCAACTTCCACTGGTACGACTGTTGTAGCATCAAATTTATTCAAAAACCTTCCTGTAAGGAAACAGTTTTCCAGCAACAATAAAAAGTGCAAAGAAGAGTTGAAAAGAGTTGAGGATTTGGTGATAGCATACGCGTTAGTGCACCCTTCCCTGCGGATTTCCTTGCGTCACAATAAGACTGTCATCTGGCAAAAGAGTAAAGTTTCAAATCATAAAACAGCTCTGTTGTCTGTTTTTGGAACTGCATTATTGGCACAAATGGGAACAATAGAATTTCATGACGAGAGCCATTGCAACATTCGTGTGCTTGGGTATCTTCCCAAACCAGGGTCTGATTCAGAGCTTACTGGACGTGCAGTAAATGATAGATGTTTTGTCTTTTTTAATGGACGGCCTGTTAATATGAAGCAAATATCACAGGTAAGTTTAATGATGCACATCTTTTGTGCAATCCTAAAATGACTCTATTGAACAATCTCTGTACAGCTGTACATTGTATAGTACAGTACCAAAACAGCCTACTTGCCGCAACTTCAAGGGCTTTTCTGACATATTCAACACACTTTTTTTTATGCAGTTACACCCTGGCAGTTGTACAGAGAAAATGAGTGTTACTTTAGATTAAAATATAATACATACATACATACATACATATAGATACATACATATATTTATTCAAATAAGCGCCCAACCTCAAATTAGCTCCCACCTCGAATAAGCGCCCATCCTAAAGGCAGAAAAGGTCAATAAGCGCCCAGCCTCGAATAAGCGCCCACCCCCACCCCACCCCCTTTCACCTCCCAACCAAAAAAAAAATTGAATAAGTGCCAATAGGAGACTTCCCCGAAGACGGAGTTTTCTTCAGAGTATTTTACAGAAACCTTCCTTTGTTACATCTTCGAGTTTTGTTATTACCATTTATTGTTTTGTTACAAAATAAATATAATAAGTGCCCAGCCTCTGATAAGTGCCCACCACAGCTTAGTGCAGTGTATCAGGTAACCTGTGCCACAGATGAAACCAACTATCCTTGTTGTGGGCCCCCCAGCTGTGTACCAGGATGTGAAAGTACACTATTGTTGGCCATTATTTAAAATTCCTTTGTTGATTTTTCAGCAACGCTGAAAGGAAGTTTTTGAAACACCCTTCCAGAATTTTTTTTGTGTCTGTTGCAGGCCCTAAACAAGGATCTCTGCACTACTTTGCCAACATTACTAGCCAGGTTAGATTATGTACAGTACACTGTATAGGAAACAGGCTAAGAATTGGGATACCTCTCTTTTACCACAGGTGATCAAGCAGTACTACAACAGTCACACAACTGGTGCATCAAACAGATATCCTGTTGCTTTTCTGGACATTACAGTTCCTCCAGATGGCTTAGACGTCAACCTTGAACCTAACAAAACTAGTGTTTTGTTGACAAACAAAGAAGAAGTCATGACTCTGTTGACCAATCTGTTGGAGGAATTTTATTCTGATGAAAAGAACAAAATTTCTGACAGAACATTAACTGGAACCCGTACTAGCAATGGTGCTGAAAAGGGAGATTGTCCTTCAAAGAATGAGTGTGGTATTACTGAAAATATTTGTAATGGGAATGTTCCTGGTGTACATATAAGGTCAAGTGGAATTGCTAATGCAATTGGTGAATGTAATGTCACAGAGGCTTGCAGGCCAGCGGGCAAAGCTGCTAATGGTACACCCTGCTCTTTAAGTACAGAAAATAACCAGCATAAAAACTCTAACCATGAAAGTTCGCCATTTGAGAAGACAGTAGAATGCAACATTGAGCACAGTACATGTAAGTCAGCAGAGAATACATCATGTAATGTTGACTTTCATCCAAACAATGCTGTGCAAAGCAACATTACCGACGGCATCAGTAATAGTTGTTCAACTTTCAAATCATCTCATGGTAATGAAGAGTATAGATGTAACAATAACTCTGGCGAAATGCAGAAAAGTGTGGATCAGGCCACAACCTTAACTTGTCATAAAGATACTTGTACAAATGCAGGGCAACTCTGGGGTACAATAAGTGATAAGTCTTTGTGTGCAATCATTGATCTGGGGCTTGATGTCCTCAACACATCTAGAAATACGACAGTAGGAAATGGCTTGGTACATGCACATCACGATTCTGACAAACATGACAGCTCTGTGGGACAGACAAGTAGTGATGATATCCAAAGCATTGAATCTTCAGGGAGAAATATGCTCAGTAACAAGGACAACTCAAAAGCAGGCATTTGTGCAGAAAAAGTGCAGGATGTGGAAGAGTCAACATGCAAGCCTTCCCTGAGTAGGTCAGTTGAGGATTTGTTTTCAGATGACCTTAGTGATGATCTCTTCGATGATTTAGACTTGGAAGTCAGTGGTGTGAACTGTAATGACAGATCATCCACTTTGGTAAGACATGTTAAGACTGTAGAGAAATCTAAAGATAAAGATTTCCCTGTGTCTTCTTCAAACAAGGATTCTGTTTCCCTGGAGAAATCTGTGGTCCCAGGTTCATCTGACACATCCGATGCAAAATGTAGCGAGAAAGACTGGAGTAAGGGACATGGAATTGTGGATAAGCAAGGAAAGCCTGTTGAGGTACATTGTATAATTATTTATGAACCCTTTAAGCCCCAGTATCCACATACAAATTCTCCAAACTGATCTCCATACATTTCCTTAAATATATTAGCTGAGAGAATTTGATAAAAGATCAAGGCAGTTTCTCTTGGGTGATCATTTTATTAATTCTCGTAACTTATCTCTTGACGGTGTATGGATATTGTTAAGAGAAAATTGATCTTGGTCACTATTGAGACTTAAAGGGTTATAGTACTTGCTATCTGTCTTCTCATTGGCTGAGAACCTATAGTTGCTTTTGGAAATCGGTGCAACGTTCAGATTTGTTAGTTACATTGTATCTGCTAGCAGACAACTGACTAATCTGTAGGTTTCATGTGCAATGCATTGTTTTCAAGAGCAATGTCAAACTGTGTTTCGTTCAAAGGTGTGTTTGTCATTTAACCAATGAAAGGGTAAAACTACACCTTATATTACACAGGTACTAAAATATCTAACTGTACTTAAATAAGGTAAAGTAAGTTAAGGTTTGAAGAAGTCATCTAAAACTTGTTACATTTTCTAACTTCGTATTCTCTATACATGTACACTTTATACAATAAGTTGTTTTTATTTTCAATTTTAAGCCTGTTTGCCTCATTACACCTGGTCCTCCCAACAAACAACCTTCAGCTGCCTGCAACTATAAGACTCCAGTTACTCCACTTCATGGAAAAAGAAAACAATCCTCTTGTCAGGTACAGGATGTGAAATTGTGCAATTACTGTAACATGATGGTAGAAAATACATGTAGAAAGGAAGCAGAAAAGATCTCTGGCAGGAATTTTGTAGAAGTGCCAGAGTGCCTAAATTTCACACAATGAAAATCTGTCTCTAGATGCCATCTTGGATTTCAAGAAGATACACTGTGCAGCTGTGTAACTCCCTTGTAGTGTTTACTTTTAGCAACTAATTTTTTATGGAGGAAGTAGCTAGACCACTATGAAATAATTTTCAAAGACGCCATTATGCCTCCCAAAAAAATAGGTAATTTCATGCTCTAGCTTGGGTGTGGTTTGTATTCCATCTTTGTGTATAGCTTACTCATAGTCCGGTGTATTCTCCAGACATGACATTATTCAGTCTAGCCTTCTGATAGGGAGCCAAAACTACTAGGCAGTTTTCCTGGATTTCCAAGAGGTCACACTTTTGCAGTAAACAAGTCCAATGTTAGGCAAATTATAGGTCTTCTCGGGGTAGTCATATTGGTAACTCCCTTGTGCACTATTTAACATATTTCGTCTCAAAATAAATACTGGTACTGTACTTGTTGCACTATTTTTTTTAAAAAAATTGATAACAATTGTACCTTTCTCTATTTCTCCACAGTTAAGGTTATCTCTGTCTAATAAGAAGATCAAGAAAATTCCTGAGGTTTGTTTGGTCACTAACTCTCACTCTTATCATTTAATCTGCAAAGGGTACTGTGCATGTATATCCAATCAGGGCAGTTGTAGTAATTTGCTAATATTAGTTTTAAAATGTTTGATGGAAGTGAATGACTTTTCCCCTCCTCAGTAATTGTAAAATACATGCGGAAAGAACCTCAATAAATAACCTTGTTATAGAGAGTATTATTTTGCTAGTTCTTGACCCTTTTGTTATAAGTTCGAAGTTAGAAGTTCCACTGCATTTCAGGCAATCTTACTTTTGGGCCATTCTGTTTTCAGATCACAAACCAGCCACTGATAACCAAAATAATGTCACCAAACCCAATGCAGAGAAAAGTTTTGTACAAGAAGGAGAATATTCCATTTTGTTTAGCTACTTTGAAGCAGTCACAAAATGAAAGAGGGAAAGATCAGAGGTACAAGTGTGTAGAATTATAAAAGTCTCTCTGTTTTTGTTTCTTTTCTTTTTTTCATCAATATTATTTGCTTCTCAGCATACAAACCCAGGAAGGGATGTTAAATGATAAAATCCAAGACAGGAGGTCTTTGTTGCAAATGATAACCTACTTTTCCACTTCAGGGGCCACAATAATAGCCTGCTGGTTCTAAAACTGTACAATTTACATGACTATTAAATCATCGTCACATTCTGAGAGATTAATAAACAATTCTGACTGTGATTACTTGTATTGGCAAATGTTATCAACTTTTTGCCCCCTGAAATACTGTGTGACTTTACTTTTATCCCATCACTCCTAAAGCATGTGCAAAGATGGCAGGTATCATGAATAAGATCTATTACTTAGTGCACTCTTTCTTTACATTTAATAATGGACTCTAGCACTGTTTTTAAGTTACCATACCAGTGTTACCAAAACATTCTAAGAAATCACATTTTACTTGTACATGGGTAGTGTTTATTTGCATTTGACACGCATGAACTGTACATTGCGATTGTATCTGCAGATCCGAACAAGAGGAAACCAATTCAGATCATTTGATTGGTCGACTGGATCCCTGGGGTGTGTGGCTAATTAAGAGGGGAACCGATATTGTTTGTGTCAATCAATACAGGTAAGTAATGAATTCTGCTTTCAGCTGCTCATTCCAGAATAGTTAGTAATACTTGGGTCATGAGTTGTCAAGGACCTTATTCTTGCTATTAGTTTCTGCAAATACACTGAGAATATCAAGGGGTGATCAGGGTCCGAAATTGCGCCTTCCTGGTCGCCAATGCGACTAAAAATTTAGTCCTGGCGACCAGAATTTCATAGCTGGTCGCCAGCTAGCGACTTGTAAAGCTGGATGTTGTTATGGACTTAAACGTTCAGAGAAACTGATTAAGATTGAAACCTCGAAGCTATTTGCCAACAGCTGTCTTACTTTTTGTCCTGCTGATATTTTTTAATTAAAAGTGAAACGAATCTTCCTGTAATAATACCTCCACAACACTTACGATCAATACGAGTTGAGCGTTTCAGGGTTGTCGTTAAGAGCCGGGGGCCGGGGATTTTCCCCGGCTACTAAGAGAGTGGCCCCCGGCTACTTTTATTGGAAAATAGAAGAAAAATAGAACCAAAAGAAATCCCTAGCCGTTTGATTCCCCGCCTTCTTGTTGTATTTACCCGGCAACTTGAAATCTTAGTGACAACCCTGGCGTTTCCAAGCCGCCATGTTGTTTTCAGCTGAAATACGGTAAGTACGTTATGTATTTTGTGGACTGGTACGAGCAATGTGGCACAGTTGTGGCCTGGTACGAGCAACATGGCGGCTATGTTTCGTGGTAGTTATCGGAAGAAAATAGAGTTTTGATATGATCAGTGCAGTCATGAGCAGACAGCTTTCTGTTCCTATGTTCTAGGCCAGATAGCTTTACATGTATATCTCCAAAAAGTAATTTGTGGAAAAAATAAGACTTCACTTGTACATGTACGGTTGCTCTCTGGCATCGGGAGCGGAAGTACCATGCATTTTTTATTCGTATTTAAACTTTTATTGTACCGTAAATCATCTATTAACCCTTTGAGTCCCAATAGTGGCCAACATCAATTTTCTCCTGACAATATCCATATGTTGCCAAGAGAAATAGTTATGAGAATTAACAAAATGATCAGTAAAGAGAAAATGCTTTGATCTGTTATCAAACTCTCTCAACTAATTCTTTAAAGAAATGTATGAAGATCCGTATGGAGAATTTATATGTGGATATTGGGGCTTAAGGGGTTAAGCCCCCCTCTCAAATTAGCCCCATCCCTCTAATAAGCCCCCCCCCCCCCCCTAATTATTCTTCACTAATAAATGGTTGACTTCATTAATCAATCATGACTGAAAATATTTGTGTAAACTGATCTGGTATGGTTTACATACCAACTGGAAGTTTGGATTTGATTCTGATCCTTGGCTACATGACCTCCAACCTTCTTGTACTTTGCTTTTCCAATTTGTACATTGTGTATTCTAGTTCTTTATGGAGAACTGATACCATCGTCGTTTCTAAATTAAATAAGCCTCCCCCTCTGAAATAAGCCCCTAGCCTCTATTAAGCCCTGCCTCAAATGGGCTTGAAATAAAATTAATAAGCCCCCCCCCCCCCCCCCCCCCCGCGAAAAGAGCATTTCCGGTATGTAGGTTTGAATACCAGCAGAAGCAGTGCTTTGTTGCAATGATTTGTTGTTGTTGTTGTTGTTGTTGTTGTTTTTTCAGGGGTATACTCTTTTTGGTTCTAAACTAATTCAAATCGCCACTATAAAAAGATTCAAAAGCCTACATTTAAGGCACTAGCCCTTTGTCAGGCTAAAAAAAACTAAAGGACCCACCCTGACAAAGAGCTAGTGCTTGAAATGCCAGCTCTTTCTTTATGGTAGTAAATTGACTTATGCATATCAAGTGATTAAAACAATTTTTTCTTCCTTACCATTGAATGGTCACGGTGTCTTCTGAAAATACAGATTTTTTTTAGAGATTTTTTCTCTCTTATCCTTTCTAGCCCCAGTGTACACCTCAACATTCTCCAGAGTGATCTCTATATATTTCCGTGAACAGTTGAGGAAATTAATTTGTAAAAGATCGAACCTATTGGTGATCATTTATTGTTATTAGTTCTCAGCACATTTTTTTCTTGTTGGTGGGATGATATTTTTAGGCGAAAATTGATGTTAGTCACTCTTGGGACGTAAAGGGTTAACAAACACCTCCCCTAAACTAGTGTACAGTTATCATGTGTTCTTTTTACTGCAGAATACAAGAACAACTACTTTTTCAACGTCTGATGGAATGTCATTCCCTTCCCAAAGAAATTATGAATCCTCCAATTGCTTTAAATGAGAGGTATGCAGAACTGAAAATATGCAGTACATGTATTTGTTGCATGAACTAAAGTATGCGGAACTCAGATGGTAAAACCAATTTAGTTTTGTTGTTGTTGTTGTTGTTGTTATTTTCCTCCCTCATCAATTATGCAGTGCCGCAGTTTCTTTAGCCTGCGAAAACATCCGTTTCTCCTCGCTCTTCGCCGCTGGGGACGTTTCGCGCGGAGGAACGTCCGCGGCTCAGCAACAGAAATAGGGACTTTAAGATCCAACGACGCGACGGCGACAAGAACATCGCTTAAAAACTGATTATGCGTTCTTTCAGTCTTTATAGAGATTATTCCCACCCACTTACTTTGTCAATTGTAGGCGAACCCTCCTGAAGCTGAATTTCAAGGGACCATAGCCAAGCTCAAAAAGAGAAATAAAATTTCGTCGTTGCTTGTTTACGTCCTCCATAAAACGCGAAATTAGACATTTTCACGTCACAGTCTTGCAAAAACGGGAAAGAAATGTACAAAAAAGTGTGATGCACGTGCGAAATTGCGGTTTTGCTAATTAAACCTATTGTTTTTTTGACGTTCTCGTTGTCGTCCGCGTCGTTGGATCTTTAAGTCCCTAATTCCATACTGATGAGGCAAATCAATGTTTACGTAATAAATCCGGCAGTCATGGGGTTCCAAATATAAATTTGTCCAATTTTACGTGTCGTCTGGTCGATTTTGGTAAGTGTTGTCTGCCAACGAGCTCCAGCAAATCTCAAATGCTTTTTCTAGAGAAGACTATTTTCCACAAACATTGACTGTTTTGTTAGAGATTCTTCGCGTTTACATTTGACCTTTGTGGCCTTTTGTCTTTTGTCTGTCATTCGTAAACAATAGCTAAAACAATCTAACTACTCCGTCGACCAATCATCTCTTCTGACCGGATTCCGGACAGATTTTACGTCATCAGTATGGAATTTCTGTCGCTAAGTCGCAGACGTTCCTCCGCGCGAAACGTCCCCACCGGCGAAAAGCGGGGAGAAACGGATGTTTTCGCAGGCTACAGTTTCTTTTGTAACTAACCCTTTGTTAGAGACCTTTTAGATTCGAGGACGAGCGCGACTACGAGCACAAGATTTGAGTTTAAGTTTTTTTTGCGTATTGTCAAACAATAGACACCCCAGAATGCTTCATTGCACATTTTTTCACTAGAAAAGTTGGCATTGTTATCATTATTGTAGGTGGTTAAGCCCTCTCCCGATCGCAAAATAAAACTTCTAACATTCAATAACTTGTTTCCGCCACTACGTCATTTTCGCTAAAAGTCATAGTAGACTGACGACTGCCATCACGTATTCTCGCCGAAATGACGCTGGCTCACGTGCGAGAACTACTTAGTATTGAGAAATTCTCTTACTCCTAGTCCTCGTCTTGGAATCTAAAGAATTAAGATCTCTATTTATGAAGACTAAACCTATTGCGCATTTCACTAGAAACAATCTGTAAGATTCCATATTTTGTACTTACAGTGTAAGTAGAATCGTGAGCGTTATAACAGCTTGCGCATCTGACAGGATCAGCAGGCAAGTGCTGTATTCTTTGGCCGCGGATCCACGAGAGGATTGGGGACAAGTCAAATCTGCGAGAATCCCTCGCGGCTCCACTGCTTGCTTTGCATGGCTGCTCAGCTGCCAAGAAAGTACTGAGGCATAATAATCCAGCCAGCTACACAGACTACATGAATAAGAGAACCAGATAATCTCAGTACCGACTGCATAAGAAAACCAGAGCAAGTATCCTACTCCCCCACCCACCACCCCTACGGGTTAAATCACTTAACATCATCAGACCTTGCTTAGAGTACATGTATATTCTTGTTACACATGTAAAATGTATGTTACCTAATAGTTAGTCTGTTCGTTCCTCTTCTTGTTACAAGAATTGTTGGTGGTCCTGAATGCTGGAAGACACTGCTTAGCATGAGAAGCAAGTGTGACCCCCCAAATACAGCAAGGTACAAATACATTAGCATACATGTAATTCCCTCTTGAAGAAGGGATAAAATTGGCGGTCATTTCCTTCGTGTTTTCGGTTTAGGGCCTTCATAGCTAATAAGATCTTGACTTACTTAAATTAAAACATAACCACCAATTTTATCCCTTCTTCAAGAGGGAATTCAGTTAAAACCTCCATTAAGCGGCCACCCTCGGGGTACCCCTTGGGATACCGTCAGGTGGCCGCTTGATGGAGGTTGGCCGCTCAAACACGCGGCAGTAGCGGTATTACTGGTTCACAATCAATCATCACCTTCTATCGTGAAGTGTATGTTTCTACATATTTCTTTTAAAAAAAAATCCAAACATACTGTAGGATAACTCTCTTGTGATCATGATGAGACCGAAAGGTGGCAGAGGTGGCTTGATGGAGATGGTCGCATAATAGAGGTTTCATTTACGGTTCTTTTGTATATCATTGCGGCACTTTCAGTTGATTACTGACAGGAAGCTGCTTACAGTCTGTACCATCAACTGACGATGCACCGCTCACTTTTACCTCGATGATGACTTCGGCACAGGTTGTCGAAATATAAGTCATTACCAATAAGTCTTACTCTTGACTATCCTTACCTAAACGGCAATAATTATTCTACAAACTTTTATTACATAACAAAGTAAAGCGCGCGCTCTGATTGGTCAATTACCAATTTGCTATTTGCTCGTGGGTGAATGATGACGAAAGCTAGCGGGCTTCTTTCGTGCTTAGTAACCTCAAGCGTGCAAGTATAACTCAATAGTACACACTGAGCCATTTACCATTCGTTAAATAGTCTCTTCCAGGCGTTCAGATAGTGGAAGCGGGCAAAAATAAAGAAGAATAGAGGGAGAGAGGAGGGAGCTCCCTTCGCTCTCACCCCTACCCCACCCCTCACTGTTTTTTCTGCTCACAACTTTTTGTGTCGTTCCCACAATCCTTTGAACGCCTAGGGCGGGCCTAACAAACGTATGACTGTCTTTGTTGGTTCAGAGCCGTAAAGAAACGAGACAAAAAATTTGTTTCTGCGAGATTTTGCAGTGTAGTACGGTGTTAAAATGGAAGATTTTTGATCTGCAGGATTCAAAGCTAATCCTTTCTTACACATTTGTGTTAGATTTATTGACGACGAGCGATTAACTGCGAACGGATTTGACGTTTGTTTGAAGACTGGTAAGTGTGCATTACTGGGTTCGTTCAAAGTGTTTAATTCGTGAGGGAGTCTTGAAATTTGCGGCGAACCAGTTTTCTAGACCTTGAAAAAGTCTAGAAAAATGGGGGTAAATCTAAATTTGCAACGCTGTCTCTTGAATTGTGCAGATTTAGGACCCGAAAAACTCCTTTCCGGTGGTCCGGAACAATTATTAGATTTTTTTGCTAATCAAGCAGGTTTTCTTACTACCTTGCCCAATTAGCAAACCACCTTGCAACTGCAGTAGAACCTCCCTAACTCGAACTCTGAAGGGAAGCGAAAAACAGTTCAAGTTAGCGAGAATTTGTGTCATCGAGTTCGATTCCAAAATTCAATTTTCAGTGTTAAAAATTGATAGTTACTGATTTTTCAGCACTTTTATCAGAAACGGTAATGTGATTAGGCATTTTTTATGATAAAACGTCATCTGTTCGATGCACCAGTTAAAATCAAATTGCTGTTAAGTGTTAGCCAGTGTTAGATTTTTTCTTTTTTCTGATTGTGTAACAAGAACAGCTAAAAGAATGGTATGCGAGTAGAGTTACAAGAACCAGAATTCGAGTTATCGGGGTAATTTTCAGTGACTTTTTGGATGCTAGTTATCCGAGTTAAAGTTATCCGAGTAAAAATGACTGAAAAGTGGGGTGAAATCTGAGGGAAATTGGACTAGTAGTTCAAGTTATCCGAGTTCGAGTTAACCGAGTAAAAATGACTGAAAAGTGGGGTGAAATCAGAGAGGGAAATTGGACTTAGTTCGAGTTATCCGAGTTCGAGTTAACGGAGTAAAAATGACTGAAAAGTGGGGTGAAATCCGAGGGAAATTGGACTTTGTTCAAGTTATCTGAGTTCGAGTTGTCGGGGTTCTACTGTAAATCAATAACTTAGACAAGTGAGCAATGGCCCCAGGAAAGCAAAGGTCGAGAGCTGCGTGTCCAAATGACAAGCTGGAATTAAAGTTCTTTTTCGCACCCTAAACTGCACCTGAAAAATGTACGGTAACGTACCCTTATGGTGAGTAAAATGGTGAGAACCAGTCGTCAACAAGTGACATTAGCTTGGTTTCCTCTAATCGTTCTGATCGTCTCGTCATTGATCCAAAAATGTCTCCATACGATCCACAGGAGTATATGTGTATAATACTCTTTTTGGGAAAGTATTGGCCAAATAGATCATCCCTGCCCTGTGCTCGAATCTCCAAGACATTCCTGACTAATTACCACTGGTCGTGACTGGTCTGGCCATGATTGGCCTGTTAAAAAAGCTTTTGTCAATTTGCCAACCAGGTTGAAGGCGAGTTCGAAACTCATGTCCGGTAATTCATAGAGTCCGTCTGCAGTGGCGGATCCAGGGGAGGGGCCATCCCCCCCCCCCCCCCTCCCTTATTTTTAGACCGAAATGAGGCCCGTAGGGCCGACAAAAAAAAATTGAGACCGTGCCCCCCTTATGTCAGATTCTGGATGACTGCCCCTCCCCCCCCCTCCCCCCCCCCCCCCCCCCCACCCATCTGAAAGTTTGGATCCGTCACTGGTCTGTGACGCAGGTTACCAGCCAGGATAGGTCAGTTTTCTTCCTAGTGGCGAAGAGCCAGAAACGGCTGTATTCTTCGGCTTCTAAAATGTAGGCGTCCCAGTAGCCACGTAAAATTAAGGTGCTTGAAGTCATCTTCTACACTCAACTGATAACCGCTGACCGTTTAGGAAACGCCTATGGCATCGCTTCCTTTCTCAAAAATTGTCTGTTACAATAGCGATTAAAGATTTGTTATTTTTCCCGTTGAAATAGATTCAGAGAGTGGAGAGACCAAGCTAGAGCTGCACAAAATGTCTACTACTATTCCATTCTATGGAGTGCCAGATCTGGCAGAAGTTCTTGGTAAGTACATTAACCGAAGCTGCCCAGTTATATAGAAGATCTTTAGATTCTAAGACGAGTGCAACTGCGAGTACGAGATTTTGTCAATACTAACTAGCTGGGCGCGCGCGTGAACCAGCGTCATTTTGGCGGGAAAAAGTGATAGCCGCGTCGTCATTGTACTACGTGTTTTAGCGATAAAAGGTAACAGTCCTGACCTATTTGGTGAAAAAACTTGCAAAGAAGCTTTCTGGGGTGGTTATCTTTTGAGAATAAACGCGAAAGCTATAAACCGTCAAATTTCGTCCTCCTAGTTGTTCTTGTCCTCGAATCTAAAGGTCTCTATTGAGTAAACACATTAGCGCATCGACTTGGGCTTCGGTTCGTCTTCCCTGAGCAAGCATTTAGTCCCACACAGTTTTGTTCCCGTTTTGTATTGGCTGCCTTGTTACCCTGCTGGCAGAGGTTTTTTTAGCATTTACGAAGTCGTTTTCATTGCATTCTGGTTTGTAGAGTGCCTTCCACATGTACGTTCACTTTTTCTATTTCTTGCATCTCGGGTGAACGTTATTTTGGCTTTACGAAAACTAACAAAGTGAAAAAGATTGAGCATAAATTGACAACAAATTCCTCAAGAGGATGGTTGCCTTCACCCAACAATTCTCAGTAGTTATTGTAGGGGCCTCCAGTTTCTATTTCATGTCTGCCGTCTACTTGCATTGAATTTCACATAGGAAAAGTTTGAGAAAAATTATTAGTAAACCTTCAGAAGATTAGCCTTAAGAGACCACTCTTCTTTCCTATGTTTTCTATTTTAGAACTCGTGAATCAACAAAATGGCGACAGTAATTCCAACTCTTTGGCAAGCTGCAGACCATTTAAGGTTATCCACTATCTACAGGTTTGTACACCTCAACAGGCTTGTTATCTTGTTTACACTGCGGATTCAAGTTCACTTCTACAGTTAACTTGTGTTTGTTTATCAGAAAGCGGTCTTATTAGTGTTAAAAATAAGGTAAGGAAATCACAAGATAGTCCACTGTAAATACGATGTTTTAACTGATAAGATATGTTTCAAAATGTTTAGAACGCTCAGCCCTTTTTAGCTGGGTTTAACTCACAAAAGTGTCGAACGCAAAATTGCATGGGATTACATGAACTGATAGTCCTCAGAACTGAAAGAGCGATGTGCCAGAAGGTACCTCTGGTGGTTGTTTCTTGGTGTTGCGGGAAAACATTATTGGTTAGCTAATGTTTTGTTTTTTTACTATTGTTCAGTGTCTTTTCAATCTTTTTCGTTACGTCAATTGGTGAAAACCAAGAAACGAGCAAAAAAATTTACCAAAAGTGTGATGCATGCGCAGAGATGTTTTTTTTTTTTTGCTTATGAAACTTATCGGTTTTTTACTCTTATTTACTCTCTCGTTGCGCAGTAACCTATTCTCAGCCGTTACTACAGAAACTGCACAGTACTTTTTTATCCTGCTGTTTTACCCAAGACACGAATACAAACAAAGCTGCAATAACAAAAGCGACTTGAGGTTTCCCGGTTTCCCCGAAGAAGGACGGTTTGTCCCTCCGAAATATCTGAAAACCTAAAGTCGCTTTTGTCTTTGCTTTTTAAAGTGCCTGTGCGGGATTTTTTTTCGTGTTCTCTCCTCAATTTGCAGTGAGGAAGGACGAGTGACCAGAGCCTGAAATTCAACTTTTGAAGGCAGTTAACCCAAACAGCTTGTTTTAATTTTTTTTTTTTTTTTTTTGTCATTTTTCCATTTTTGTTTATGTAGGGCGAGGCGGTTCGAGTGGCTAGAGGCCTGAGTTCCCGGATGAGTAGAAGCGAAGTCAGTGACATAATCTCCCGGATGACCAATCAGATTCCAGAAGATACGAGGACTTGCGTTCATGGCCGACCATTCTTCGAAAAGATTGCGCAGATTGAAAGCGAATAATTGCATTCAAAACTGGTCGTTTCGATACAAAGTCGTTTCGATACAAGTCGTTTCGATAATAACTCAAGCAGTGAAATTCCACAAAAATTTCGATCACTTCAAGTAAAGTTTGCAATTGAACAAGAAAAACATTGTGGGTGAATATTCTTCGTTCTTTACGCCAAGTACGTGAAACTATTTACACCTCGAAGGAATAAACTTGTATCGAAGCGGCTTGTATCGAAACGACCGGTAACCATTGTATCAACCGTTCAATATCTTATGGACTCTTGCCAGTTTTGTTTCATGCAGAGATGTGCAGATGAGCATTAACATGCAAACCCTTAGAGTGAAAGGAGCTTTTATCAGCCATCCCTTCTCCCAAGCCAAGGTTGTAGAGAAACAAATTTAAGGAAAACGAAGTGAAAACATTCTTGAGAGATCCAAAGGCTACAAAAGTCAACGTTATGTTAGTCTCGAATGCTTGAACTTCTCTCTATCATTTTATTGGGCAGAGAAAACTGAATGCACTAGGTTTCCATTTCAGTGTGTCTTATTGTCCTTTGCGACTTATGAACGGTTATTAAACAGTTGAAACATAATTAAAGTAAACGAAAGTCGGCTGAAATCATTTTTCATCTAATTATTGATTACTTTTGTCAACTATTTCAGTGTTTGTTGACTTTATTCGGGCTCTACTGATCCCGTGTTAGGCCATGTACAGACGCCCCCTTTGTAAAAAAGGATTTTATTTAGTGAGGGGAAGGGGCGTCAGTACACAGGCTAATCCCGTGTGCGGTACGGTGTAGTTATAAAACAAATGAAAAGCTACTTCTCCCTCCCTACCCCAGCTCAATTTCAAAACACGCCCATATACAGGAAAAAGGACGTCAGGCAAAATTAAAAAAAATTAAATTGTTAGCGTCAACGCTAACGTTTTCGGCGTATTCTTTTCCGTCGCGCACACGTTTTTATTTCCGCAGTTCACATGATCTTCATTTTATGTTTTTCTTTCACGACACGGGTTAAGATGAACTCAACAAATTGGTCTGATCCCAATGTGTAGGTCTTCATAACTCAGTCGGTAGAGCACTGGAGCGCTAACGCATAGGCCATAGGTTCGAATCCCGTTGAAGTCCCGAATTTATTTTTTTTCTCTTAGGGTTAATTTGCAATTACTACTGCGACGATCATTGTCATCAGACTATTCCCGGACGTATACACCGTGTACGGGCTGTTTAAGTTTTCCGCGTTGTTATGGGCGAAGCAGTATCATTCATTAGAAGCTCACATACCTTCGTTTTTTTTTGTTTTTTTTTTTGTCCTTGGGCATCCACACTAAAATGGTAGGCCTCCGTTTACCAAAGACTCCACTTTCATTACCGTTTCCGAAAACTTCTTCTGTCAAAGCTCATTTTAGACCATTTCAGTCAACTTGCCAAAAAAGTGTGCGATCTTTTAGCAAGCCAGATACACTGGGTTTTTTACGAGAAAATTACGAAAAGTGGATAAAATGCCCTCAAAAATTATTGTTTGTTAAGCCAACGAATAAGGAGTATATAGATTATTCGACTTAAAATTTTTTCTGTTAATAGCTTATTAACCGAAAACTTAGTAATCGCGCTTAAACATTTCACCTTTTCGTCAGCCCTTAAAAGGAAAAATGACGTTATACAGTTACGACATACAGCTAATGACGCCATACAGCTCAGCTAGAACGGTAGTAAATTTAACCAAAGGTGACAGAAGTCAAACGCAAAGTTCATGTTGTAAAATACCAAGAGCTCATCAGCTCCTGTCAATACTGGCTGACGAAAAGGAAAACAAAACAAATAATCTTACACAATTCAGCCCAATTGTTTGACTGGAATGATCGGAAGGGTCACAAACAATCGATTGTTCAAAAACTCAGAATTCCACTGTAGTCATAAAAACCGGATGCAATGACTAAAGGAGCAAATCCAACAAAGTACACGTTTTTCTGTACTTTGCCAAAACCTTTTTTTTTTTTTTTTGAAAAAAGAGCGTTTTGGTTAATTACTGTTCCCGCTGTCAATTCCTTTTTGTGATATGTTGAACACCACGAATTCTGATTGGTTCAGTTCGTTAGTTTGTCCACTTAGTTGTAGATTAGTTGTGATGTGTTGAGGTCAAACTTCCGTACATAAAGACAGAGTCAAGTGGACGGATTACAAAGGCATCTGTTATTGAAGCAGGAATTATGTGATTATTGACATCTTCTATACCAAGAGAACTATAGTGTCCGAAATCAAAAAGCGTCCACATTAATAAGGTGAACATAGGAAGCTTCTGGTATAATTAATCATAGACCTTTTTCAACGGGAAAAGCTACAAGCAAACAGTGAGTCTTCAGCAAACTCTTTAAGGTAATCCTGACCTGAATACTAATGCTATCTCGTCTTAATCTTGTTAGTGCCTTTTTTTACATAGCCATACATCTGTTAGACGTTCTTTATACTTTTGCTGTTAGTCATAGGCTATGCTGTCATACTTGAACTAAGGCACATGCACAGCACAAAACGGTATAACACGATTCATTGCCTGAAATAGAACACAAAAGAATTAAGTCAAATGTATCCAGCAAGACAAGACTTCCGCGAGACGTGCCCGTAAATGACTCTTCTGCGAACCGTTTGCAAAGCCTGTCACTTGGAAATAGCTGACGATGAAATCAAGACTTGACCAATCTACAGGGGCACCCAACGTCAATTTTCGGAAAATATCTGTTCGGAAGATGATTTGAGATCTAGAATTTTCGGAACATTTGTTGTACAATTTCTTGCTTGCCTGCCTCTCCTAGGATATTCGAATATCTAAAAAATGGTATAATTGCCTATTTTTAACGGATTTTTACCCTAAAAAGGTCAGCTAGAATTTTCAGAAGCCTTTTTTCTGGCTGAACGTCTCGAAAAGGTAAGTTTTGATCCCTATGATTTTCGGATCACTAAACTTTCAGCTAGGAAATTCGAACAGATGAAAAATTTTTAGGGGATAAAAATATGCCTATATCTACCGTTTAAATACTAAAATACGTTTAACAATGCTATGTTTAATTGGTTTTGAACTATATTTTCGTTGGGTGCCCCTAAATCTAGAACGTTCAAAGACATTTGATATAGTTCTTTGCGCAGTTGGAGGGGCCTTCCGAAATTATTTTTCATTTCATATATTTACGCAGCTGTCCAAAGCAGTGAAAAAGTCATCAGTATTCTCTCCTAATATTGATGAGATTTTTAAACCCCAGTTTATTATAATATCAAAAAAAGATATATCTTTAAATTGCATTTAAAGAAGTGGCTTGTGGTCCATATCTGGATACGGTTATGTTGTATTTTGGTCTGTGATTGAATGACGTTTTTAGAAGTCTCGTAAGTTATGATGAGCATGCTTTTGAAAGCTCAGAATCGAACGCTGAGTGATAGCATTACGTTGAGAAGGCAAGTCGATTCGATCGAGGAAAGAAAACAGAGAGCGCTCATCAGCTCGTTACGAAGACGGAATTCAGATATCGAAAGCATCCTCTTAGAAATTGTTTAACACTTCAGACGTTTTCCAGACTCGTTTCAAAATCTTAGCTTACCTCTTTTGGCAATCCCTCTTACTTTTCCCTTGTTTTCCATCACCTAGTCCACGCTTGCTTCGCTTAACATGCCAACTATAGCCCGGCCTTTACAATTAATACCGCTGTGCAAAGTATGGGGCTCCCCCTCCGGAGAGCAAGTGTATCTTCAACTCAAAGAGTTCAGTGACACAAAATGACTCCCTGGGGAAAAAACCATCCGCCGTTCTGAAGGCAACAGATGCATTTTGTCTTGTTTTGTTTTGTGTTTTGTGTTTTTTTCTTTTTTTTTTTTTTTATCTCCGCAATAGACACTCGGAGTGTCCGGATTGGCCGATGGCGAAGGGTGTACGTATTATTCGCATGTTTTGCTTGAGTATTCAGTTTGTACATTTGTAAGATTTCGCGACGTGGTGTCTCTCGCTGATAAGGAAATCGTCAAAACAAAGCACTCATTCAAAAATACCTTTATTTGTTACGTCCCGGGGTTACGTCTGTTTGGAAAAACGATGATCAGTTGTGCCGGCTTTAGAGACAGCCAAAAAATCTTGGAAAAGGTAGGATCAGCCACATGATATATTGATACACTACTGCTATAGGCTAACATTAGCTTAACGTGTTTAGACAAAGCCCGGATGTAGAGATAGACCGTTCAGCCCGCACATGATTAGAACTGAAAACGTTTAACGAGAGAGCACCTACATCAATGAAAGCTGGATTTAAGATAAAAATTCATCAATAAGTGGAATAAGCCAAAGCAAAAAGAAAATTTCCCGGCAGATTTCGTTTTGCGAGATGTCAAGAGACAAAGAACACCTAATTATATGAAAATGTTGGTTTCTTTAATGCAATTTGTTTGGGAGGAAAACAGGCTCAAAAACTACAGCTGCCATTGTAGATCATAACTAAAAGTAATAAAAACAGAAAGGCGCTGCACAATGGGTTATATTGGGTATTTTCCACTACTTAAGTTCCCAACATACTGCTCAGTGAGCGAGGGTTTGACTGTGGGAACCGGGGGTACTCCTGGGAATTCTTGGTGGGGGTGTGCCGCCCGGTTCTCCAAATCCTGACCATATTTCAGACTAAAAACTGTAACTAGTTTTCCACACCCGTTTTCAGACCTGGCCTTTAGGCAGAAATTATGTTATCATTACTTAGATTGGAGCGCAAACGAAAACATTCTTCCAATCCATTTCGAATTCGCATTAGTTTCTCTTAATTTCTTACTCATTATCTTGGAATTGAAACGACAAATACGATGCGTGTACACACCAGTAGCTCCCTCGAAAACCACACCCGATTCCAGACCAATGGGCAAAGTGTATACCCGTTTTCAGACCAAAACGGCGTAAAAACCCTACCCATTTGGGCGGCACATACCTATATACCCCCCCCCCCCTCCTCCCCCGTTAGGGGGGCCTGGGCTGTGGGATGAGTATAAATCACTGCGCGAAACTTATCGACGATTAAATGTATCAAAGGCGAACAATTTCCTTAAAGACAGATAGTTAAAAGGCGATGCCGGTACTAAGCACGGAGACCAAGAATTCGAAAAGCGTAACCTGTAATCACGGCACGGACGGCGGCGATCTTTGCAGGGAACGCGAACGTGCCTGGCTTAAGTGGAGAGAGGAGAACCGGGCTGATTTTCAGTCTGTCCGGCTCCTGACAACCGCTTGCTGTGCAGCTTCTAATTATTACATTTGTTTATGTTTTAGGTCAATCTGTTTTATAAGGATACAAAAAATAAGCCAAATCGTTTAACTTCACAAAATTCCCCTCTTTCAAATTACTGGATATATTTAAACGCGAACATTCCTAATCTAAATATTACGCCTTGTGTTGATCAATGCATTAATGTCAAGCGAGGCATAAATCATTATTTAGAGGTTATGAATCTACAATAGGCGCTTTAATTCTTGCTTTAAGAATGCTTACAATTTTCCTTGTCTGGGAGGTCAATTCGCGGCCTTTCAGTCAAGAGAGATTTTATCTCTTAATCCACTAAAACACTTTCAATATTTGGGTAAATTTCCTTCGCTTGCCACTGTATAAGCAAACAAACTTAGAGATTGCTAGCATAGTTAGCTACCGGATAAATGTATTTGAATAATAGATCAAATACACTTGGCCAATAGGCGACAAATATTGATACGCTCGGAAAACAAATCTGTCAGTTAAAGACAGGGATCACGATTCTTTTTAAAATTCTTTTCACGGTGCCTAGGGAGCATTGCTTAGTCGTCAGGTTCAAAGAGATTTTTCGAAGTAATGAACCTTAGCTTGGCGAGTACGTTTCTGCGACATAAATGTACGCGATTTGGGCGAGTAAGAAAGTAAGGGACCAAAGCTCGAAGGCAGAGAAGCACCACTTTTTTATTGACTTTCATCTGTCGAAGAGACACAAATTTAGCGTTTCATCTGTAACGTTTCCAGTGTGTCAAACGAAGCAAAAACTGGTAAGTTCTCGGTCATAATTTTTTGAATCAAGGGCAACATTAGCAATGATCTGACTTCCAAAAAATGACACTCAAGTGAGAGACACATCCAAAACTACAAAGATAGATCCAAATAGTAAACTAGTTTTAAAAAAAGTTGCGTAAATGTGTGCCGTTTTGTAATAAATGCTGTACATGAAAAAACAAAAAGTAGAAAGTAAGATTTAATTGAAATAAGGGCGTATAAATGTGAAAATACATCTTTCATTTTTTCCATCGTTTTCTTTGTTCCCGCAAATTCGATTAAATACTGTCCAGCCCGGCAGAGCCTTAATTCACGGCAAGTGTACGCCACAAATTTAATATATTCTATATCCAGTCGTTTAGCGGATGAATTAAACAACGCAATATCTTCATAATGTACGGTTTCCTCTGTTTAGCATAGAATACGCGTGTTACGCTTCACGTTATGTTCTCAATCTTCGTTACTCATGACTTAGCAAGCGAAATCCACGGTAAAGTAGCCTTCATCAACATCGATCAAACGCGAGTTAAGTACAAAACCCCAACCATGCCAAAAGAATACTTGACATAATCCGATCGTCAGGAGCAAAGCAATTGACCAGCAGCGGAGAATATCATTGGCTTCAAACGTTCGTTTCCATCGATGGTAAAGGTTTTTGGCTCTTCCTAGCTTAGCTATTTTATCATGAAACCCTTCTTTCTGGCTTTTTAATCTTTGGGAAATAAACACATAAGCCTATTGCATATGTTCCTATAGTTATTTATAATTACTGATATTGTTACTGTAATTTTTTAATGTGTAAAATATTCGGCAAAATAGAGTCGAAACATCTCTATTTCAGTATAGCTTCATTTCTTTTTTGTTTTAAGATTTTTCAGAAACATTTCCGCGTTAAATTGTTTTCAAATGATTATCATAAATGATTTTCCTTAATAAGTTCTTTAATTTTTGGAGGTGCAATTCGTGAATAAACATTTAAAATTGTATTTGCTTTAAAAAGTATACGTGCCTCGTTTTGTCGACGTTTTCTTTACTTTAATTAGGGCCTAAAAAGGAGAATTGCTTAGCAGGAAGTCGCTTGTAATGAACCCTTCTCGCCTGTCATTTCATTAAAACATTCTGACACTTTAACTTGACTCTACGTAATCCTTCCACTCGCAGAGTGATTGATAGAGTCTGACTTGTTAGGTGGTCGGGAGAGTTCTGACTTTTGAGTCGGTGAAAGAAAGGCCTGTTGCAGTGCCACCATTCAACCAATACTTTCATGTAGCTCTATTTATTTTTCAGCATCTTAAGAAGTGAAGTTGGGAAATTATGTTGCATTTTGATTTTGGTCACTCTTGCACCGAAACAGTTCAATGTCTCCATGTTCACCCCAACCGTTTTACGCGCAGCTTTTATTTACGGTATTTCTTCGAATAAATTCAGTAGGACTTAAAACTGAGCGTTTACCGAACCTTGAAGCGCCCATTCCCCATCACCCTCCCTTAAACTAGCAGATGAGAACCCCTCCCCTCCTCCCTTCCTTTCAATAAGCGCCCCATCCCCACCCCTCTCGCCAGTAAGAGTAACCAACATCAAATTTCCTCTTTAAATATTACCGTTTTAACAAACCTATGAGAATGATCATTTTTTATTTTGAAACAAATTCTCTCCAGCAAAACCACAAGGAATAACAGGAAGAGTATGGATAATTTATACAATGATAGGCCTGTCTCGATTGTGCTGGGAAACTTTTGAGCAACTTTTTGCGGTTCTAGCAACCTCAAGCAATTTTTTGCCTTTCTGGGCAATTTTTGAGCAAAAGATAGGTTTAAAGCACATATAAGTTCGAAAAAGAAAAAACGTAATTTGTGCGAATTTCTATCTCAAGAGGGGATTGTCATCTCTTGTAAATGTTTATCTACTTTTTGAACACATATCCTTTCACTCGACACGTTTCGCAGGCCTAAAAAATAATTTAAACCTGCCAAGGAGCACTGAAACGCAGTCAGCACGTGAATAAACACAATAAAATCCTGAATGTAAGCTTTTTGCTCAACTACAGAGAAAAAGAATAATTTCTCTACAACTTCTTTTAATTGTTGCCGTAAGCAAAGTTTCAAGCTATTTTCTCTTGTCCGATGTTAGCAATTAATTTTAAGAACGAAAAACTAGAGTCTTAAATTGACTTTTATTATATTAAATGTACAGAAATTTAGTTCGCAAATTTGAGCAGCAACTTTTTGGATTTTTGGCAACTTTATGGCAACCTTTTGGCATTCCAGTGAGGAACTTCCAGCATTTTACGGGATAGGCCTATACAATGTTACTGGGGTTTAAATTAAAGAGTTTAGTACCATGGGTTCACAAGCAAAGTCACTAACTTCTCGCATCATCAATATAGTTTCTCTCTATTACCAAGTCACTATCTGGATGTGCTGGCGGCGCTTTTCTCTATTACATTTGTAAAGATTCCTCCAATTAAGTTTTATTCGCGGCAAGAAAAACCGTTAAGAAACGTCCCCTCCCTTGAAAACGCGGCCCTCGTTCGACCTCGTTTTGGACCAAATACCCGCCCATGAGGTAGTCCCTGATATATACCACAAATATTACACACAGACCGAAAACTACTACGCAAAAGTAACTAGAAAAAGAGTCAATAAAACTACCGAATTTCCAATTAATTAATTTATTATTTTCGCATTGGTTGGTGTTTGATAAACATTGATGAGAGTGTTTCTTTTTTGTAGAAATTCTGCACGACCGCAAGCAAAATGAGCAGGGAAGCCAATACAACAGGAAAAAATGGTAAGGAAAGAAGGCGGGAAGGGCCAACAGCCTGAAGTAGTGAATTGGTGGTATACCCTATTTGTACCAGCACCGACTGGTTCTTTTGTGCCTCATGTTCCACTTAATCTGAACCTGTAAAAAACGCAATCGCTCTACCTGATCTTTGACTAGCCCACCAAAAACGGACCCAGGCAAATATCAAGGCTCGTTCGAAAACAGAAGACCAGTGCTCTATAGACTGATAACGTAGCTAACGCTGTTGGACCTGACATCCTCCACGATTCGTGCATGTTCTAGTATTTGCAATGATTAATGTCCTAGTATTTACCAAAGGAAATGAAAAGGATATTGAGTAGTTGGCAAAACGTTAAACCGTTTACAGTAGCAGTTTTGAATCTCCGGTCTTGATTCCGGTGACTTCACTTGTGTCAATTTTTTCCATCTCATTTGATTTTCCCCAAGTAAACACAAGTCATTTAGAGATATTCATTGACAGGATGGAATTGGGTGGCATTTTTACCAGCCTCTGTAAACCTCTGTCCATCCCCTTCCAACTTCTAAAATAAAGCTACATTCTAAAAGAGAGGCAGTGAATAAAGAAGGTTTTATCGCATATTGCAAACAGTTTTTATACAACTTTACTGTCCTTTTCATAGGTACAAACAACACATTTGTGACGGAACCCTTCATCGCACAAACGCCGGCCAGCGGTATTCCAGCAGACATTCAAATTGGCATGACGTCAGCTTACGCAGTGATCTTCACTTTTGCTCTTTTGGGCAACTCGCTGGGTTTGTACGCCATTTTAAAGAAGACTTCTACAAATATAACCAACGTTTTTATCGCCAACATGGCCGTCGCAGACTTGCTGTTGACTCTCACTGTGATGCCTTATACCGTGGCTTATTTGTACCGTGGACACGTATGGATTGGCGGAATTATGGGCGAGATAACATGCAGAGCTATGTTCTACACTATACCGGTCTCAATAGCGGCTACTGTCCTGACAATGATGGTTATTTCATTGGATCGTTTCTACGCTATATATTATCCCCTGAGAGAGAACATCTTTCAAAAGCCGATAATTTTGTCCAGCATTATATGGAGCCTATCATTGGTGCTGATGCTCCCATACGCATTGTTGTTCCAAGTCAAATTTGATCCAGGCCTGAACGCGTATGTATGCCTTCAAGTGTGGCCATGGGCGGACCCCAGTGACATAACCTACGCTGAAACCTATCGCGTGCTGAAATTCTTCCACATCTCCAATTTCATCCTTATGTACGTATTGCCCCTATTGTCGACGATCACAATTTACATCTTGATTTGTCGTAAATTAACGCGACGCCAAATACCCGGGAACGTGACCCAAGGCTTGCGCGCCATGGCGGATAACTCTAAACGTAAAGTTGTGCGACTGTTGGTCATCATATGTGTGGTGTTTGCCGTGTGCTGGTTTCCCACGTACGTTAATCACTACTTTACCTATGTCTTGCAGCCTGGTCAAGGCCCCAAGCTACCATTTAGTGTTCAGTTGGTTTTCACCTGGATAGCCCATCTAAACAGCGCAATCAATCCATTTCTCTATATTCTGCTAAACAAAAAATTTCGCGTGGCACTATTTTCCGTACTCCCCGTACCACCATGCCTTAGCTCTTGGCCAATAGGAACCTCCGCGGTGACGGCACAAACAGCCCTGGGAAATAACCCGGGCCGGGGCTGGGTCCAAGGACAGGAAGGTAACAAGGAATTGGAGCTTACTCCTAAAGATAACAACAGCAACTGTATCCAGTCCAGTTGAGCAATCGGATTTTTATTGGGTAGCAGGGGCAAACTCCAGCGAGGAGGGGGCGGGAGAACTTCGGATGTTCCTGTTACTCCAAACCAGTTTATATTTTTTATCATTCAGCTACCTTACCGAGGGTCGAACTTACCTTGAATGCAACCATGCAAAGACAATTAACATGACTTTTAACGAAAAAGGCCGGTAGCTTTTTTACGGTCCTGAAATGACAATCTGCTTACACCACTGGCTGGATCATTTAGTTTGCTCGGCTTGAATGCCGGGACGGATGGAAAGGTGAGGAAACCATGTGCCTGAAATGCGGCTAAGATCATGCCCCAGTGCATGTGTACGATTTAGGAAACGATCCTCTAAAAATATTCGAAAAGAAAGAGAAGAGGTCGATGCTACACTCTTCCTCTCTGGCATGTGTTCAACGTGAGTTAGACATGTCAAGTAGTTACCAACACTGATGACACCCACCTAGAGACTGCACCTACATAAGATGCTTTTTTAAAGGGTGAAACCACCGGAAGTAGTTCATTTACAGAAGGAGACTATTGACGTTTACCGGTGAATATACGGAGCTACCAGAGAAAAATTTCCTGTTTTACCTAACACATTATATAGTGATAAGGGTCGGGCAGACCAGCGTCGAGAACGTACCTGACTGTCGGTCTGAGGACACTGGTTGCAGTATGAAAGAACTGAAATATCACATTAAGGCCAGCCTGACCTTAATGTGATATTTTTCACCGGGTAAGAAAAAGCTGAGATTGTTCGTCGAAGGATGATCGAACAAGATTCTTTTGATAATGATGACGATACGATGCTGATAGTGATGGAGGTGTTAGTGGTGATGGTGATGATGATGAGAGCTTTCAAACTGAAACTGATAAAAAAAAAACCGCGAATAACATGTAATCACCTGGCTCGCAAAAGCTTGAAAATGAAACCAGTGTAGCACTTCGGCTCTGCGACCGAAGAAAATTTATTGTCATTCTCAATCTGCAATTTTGCAAACATTATTCGATCGTTTCGCTTACTGAAAAATGTGAGACAATTTCAACTGATTTCTTTTTAAGATTAAATACATCAAAATTTTAATGAATTATAAAAACTTGTTTTGAACGCACGCGTTCGCAAAGTTCCTTCTTTAAAATGTATAATTAAATAACGGAAAATTTTCCCCATCAGCGAGCACTCTCATTGGTTGCTTCTAAGTCACATGACATCTAAAAATAAAACTGTTGTCACATTACAAAATGTATGACGTAGGAAGGTAACAGCTCCTTCGCTTTTTCTTCCTAACAAATCACTTAATGAAGGGGCACTTAAACCGTTTTGGAGACAGCACCTGATCAAAGGAATCAAAGAAGCTTTAACTAGTACCTCATCACAATGCTGCATTCCGAAACAAATAAAGTTAGTGTATGCTTTGTTTCAATATTCATTTAGTTATCTTTTTATCTCCCAGTCTTTCACAAAAGAACACCTCAAAAGCGTTAGGAAAGGCCATCTTTAAAATATCATTCACTTTCTAATTAACAAGAATCTCGATGTTTGAGAAGTCTTCCAAAATCCAACCCAGACGTTCTTACGGCCTTGTGACGCGTTCCTCCCATGAACGGAAAGGAAAGATTGTGTGGCCATCCAGAACTGAGAATGCCTGCGTGCGTGGCTAATGTTTGAGAGATTCAACAAACATTTTATTCACGAGCCAGACCTCAATCATAGCCTTATCCAAAAATTGTTTATCAATTTTTTTAATTTTACGGATGACAAATTTCCCTAAATTTTAGCCTGAAATTTAAGGGTTAATTTATAATTTCAAGTGTGAAGTTACAAAACTGCTTTGGCAACGTTCCGTACGTATGTAGCGTTTAGGTATAGAAGATGATGTTACAAGTTAAAATGGCAGGGCATTTAAAGAAGTTATGCAAAACCTAAGCACAGGAGAGAGTACAATTTTAAAAGCAAAGGGGTTGGTAACGGTATTTTGTCGGCAGCGTGAATTCAGAAATTTGTGTAAATTGTGAATTCAAGTATACAGATCATACGGAAGGGTGTTTCTCTATTAAACCATAACATTTCAGACCAAATTCAAATAAGTTCCAATGTTTTTACAGTAGACAGTGTTAAGCTCTGTACTGTCGCGGAGTTTTTCTGAGAACAAGTGGTGGCGTCGCGAGATGCCGGTTGTTTTCTCAGGCTAAAAGGTGGAAAAGAATACTCGGGCACAAACAGCAAACTGGTCAAAATACAAATGAGGTGAACCTCAACATAGATATCATTATGGGCTATGGTTTATTGATTTAACTCTATCTATCTGTCATTAGCCGCTGTCATCTTTGCTGCGCTTCCATGTCAAGTCTGTGAGCCTTCACACAAGCTGTACTGCAGTACTTGTAAGTAAGTCGCTCAAAAGGAACTTGACCAGTCAAACTTGCACTGCACCAGGCACAACTAATCACAAAAAAGAAACATGATCTTTAACACCAGCTAATGAACCCAAGGGGGCTGATTACAAGAGCCGAGAATCGCAGGTTTTCCCGAGTGGCTCTCTATGCCGTGATACCGGCTCGTTGATTTAAACGAAACAAAAATCAACTTTGTGAATACATGAAAGCCTAGTCCGCCCATTTGGCCAGGATCCCGGCTTAACGGGCTGGAAATTGTCCATGTAATCACACTCGCCGGTCCAGCCCGGCAAGCAAAGTCAGCGACCGGACAGTGGGTAACAATGCTCATGCGCACTGCTCTCAATCTCTCTGTAAACCTGGCGGCTCCCAATTTCGTTCCCAGAGGCTGAGCTCCTTTTGGTTAGCACCAAGGATCACTGACCACTGGAAGAATCCGAATAAACCCAGCTGTGATTGGCCGATAAATCATCATATTCAAATCTCCTTGCAAATCCAAAAACCGTGAGAACGTTGATTTGATTTTGACAGGTCATTGGTGTGCACACAAGTTTATCAGTTTACCTCGATGAGTCACGAAACCACGCTACAATGACATTTTGTGAAAAAAATTTCCTTTCTCTTATTTTCGAAAGGCTTTTTTATGCCTTTTATAACGAACGGAGAGCGTCAGTTGCCCGTTCCGCTGGATAAGGGTAACGGAGGCTCTGGGGACGAGACTGGGCGGCTTCAGGGCTGGCTCGCTTCATGAAATACCGGGATAAAAGTCACTTCCGCAAAGCTGGCCAGTTCGGTAAACCTGGCCAGCCAGACTCGTGTCGTAATCCGTAATCAGCCTCCGAAACGTTTGCTCTAATGACCCCTACCCATTGACTTCGTGGTTGCTAAAGGTCCATTTTAAACGACGAAAACGCATTTCCCGAATTCAATGCTAATAAATTAAATCTATTTCCGCTCGATACATGGAAAGTTTGACGTTTTAACTCCCTTAAGTTCCCGGATGAACACTCTCACGAGGAATTAAAACGGGCAATTTTAAGTGAGCAGGTATTTTCTCTCCTTAAGAGTCAGAGGAAAAACCAGCAATCGTAATTTGAGGTATATACATACGTAAACGTCCTTACCATGTAGTTATCCCTGCTTGCTTGGATGCCTGCTGCTGGGCAAACCTCTTTTCAGCAGCAAGTGCTCTCTTATAACAAAAACACGAAAAAAAACCTAGTCAGTTATTTTCGTCAGCTCCTCTGCCGGCTAAAAATTCTCTTCTTTCTTTTTTTTTATCTCTTCGGGGAGAATAGATTAGTTTTTATCTAGAGTATCAAGACTTCATGCAACCCTGCGGCAACCTAGAAATAAAATTCTCTGTCACTCCACTGCCTATGCCAACGTTTTAGATTTTTTCTGACGATTTGCAAAATTACCCGACCTTGTAAAACGTTTGTTTTTCCCTTACCGCGGTAACTTTGTTTGTTGTTAGACTAAGTTCAAATACACGCAAATAAAACTCGTGTTGATCTCAGTACCTCTGCAATTAGCCTTGCTTTTAAAAAGAGGCAAGTGAACACTCGAAAATGCGCCATTACCCTGACAGCCACAAAATACGCAGAATCAGTCTCAAGTGAGGCATGCAGCCTACAAAAAGCGCGGGAAAATTCACCCGCGTAAGGAACTTATTGATGCTTTTGACTGCGCATTAAAGTAAGGCTATTTTATTAACCCAATCAAATTGTGATTGGAAGATGACCTACTTACTTTGTCCGTTAAAGACCCCTACCATTCAGAGATAAATTCATGAATGAGTAAAAATTTGTTACAGTGTTAGAGATAATTACCTTCTCGCGTTCACTCAAGGCTTGAAGAGCTTTCTTTTCTCTTTCTTCTTCCTCCTTTTTTCGCTCAAGAGCCTTTTGTTCCTAAGTGAGAAAAACAATGAACGACCAGTTAACCAAGCCACTGATTTCAAGCCGTCAACTAACTGTAATAAATTGTTATTTTATTCCATTGTATTCTTATCAGTTTTTTCACACTACATTTTAGGCCTGTTTACACGGAGGTGGGGACCCCAGTAAGGTGAGGTAGCCCGCCTAGGTGGGGTAACCCGCCTGTCCATATAATCTGTTTTAGTAAAATCCAACTAAGGGTCTATTATCAATGCTGCGTTCTGATTGGTTGAGCTACTACTAGGCTATGTGTTATAGCCCACTAGAAGCGAAAAGCGCGGGCTTTTTGGCGGCAAAAAAGATTTAAGTCTAGCATTAACTAGCTAAAAGCTTTTTATT
>OZ037777.1:41987255-42009755 GCA_964035525.1 Porites cylindrica | reverse complement strand
GACGTTCTGTGAGAAAAAAATGGGAGCAAATTAAAAAAGAATAAAAAAAGAAGAGTCTGGAGCAAAAAATTTAACTGCCATCACGCAGGTGCGGACCTCACCAGTTTCCACCATTTTACGGAAATTGGTCAGATTTTCATAGGAAACTTATTTATATTAATAAAAAAACACTTTCAAGTTGAAATCTGGCCACTATCCTGTCTAAATGACTCAGAAACTAAGGGAAACGGACTTTAAGGAGTTGAAATCCTGCCCTCAAACCCCCCTTGAAGCTTGTGCTTTTGGCACTCATTTAGGAAATTAGTCAGTATCCTAGATCCACGCCTGGCAACATTGACATTATCATCATCATCATCATCATCATCATCATCATCATCATCATCATCATCATCATCATCATCATCATCATCATCATCATCATCATCATCATCATCATCATCATTAAAACTTACCTTCACAGAATACAACACAGTGCGATAAACAGACAAAACATCTCCATCTTCGTTAACGAAAAACACCTTGGGATGTTTCCTTTCTCCAATCACAGCCAATTTGATGTCATCTCTTCCCTCGAACTGATGATCATTGATTGGAGACATGGTGCACTGTGCTGCAGACTCCATACTCAGGTCTCCATCACTATCTGTGTCACTGTCTGAACCAGAGATGCTAGATAGTTCCCCTGTGAAAAAAGAGAGAAAGAAGTGAGGTGTTTTATCATCATTTGAGGTGCAGATCAGTGGTAGATAAAAAGTCTGGAAGCCTGACTGTTTTTTGGCAAAAAGGGGGAGTCCCTTTATTAATTATAATTATGGGGGTTCTTTTCAAAGAGTTTTGAAAACACCTCGTCTAAAAAGCATAAGAGTCCCTTCATGCTGCCGTGGCTTAAGAGGTACCAACAATCAGTTGATTACAAAATAATTCCCAAAATTTTATTTATTTATTTAATTATTTATTTACCAGCTTTTCTGGACACAGGCCTGCCCAGAGAGAATGTACATGAATGAGACTCACATCCCATGGGAGGTGCCATCCGTACCCAATCCCACAAACTGTAAAGGTTGGCCACAACACCGGGGTCTACGACTCCAACTCTTTTCGAATAATGATGTGGGTTCTTTTACGTCCCACAAGAACAAATCAGTGAAAGTGCTGTGAGACGGGACCTACGGTTTTTTGTCCTCATCCGAGAAGACTAGAAAGTCTAACCATTTGCAGATGTCATTACAAAGGCAGCCCTTTCTTCTCAGTTATTTAAAGACCCTGAGTGTTGGTCCGGCTGAGGTTGGAACCCACAACCTCCCGCTCAGCAGACCGGCGCTCTCCCAACTGAGCTAACCAGGTGGCGGTTTTTTTATCCTGATGGTGCAGCTTAAAAGGTCCTCTACAATGTAACCCGAAACTCCTCATGATAGTGATGGGAGTCATACACTACATACTTAAAGAGATTTTAAGTGACATCAAACAAAGGGCATGTTCCCAGGGGATGATCCGGATCAGGATCTATGATCCACAATGACCTCAGATTATGGTAATCAATCCTTTTCCAGATAGAGTTTAGCAGTATTTTGATACAACGTGATCTGAGTGATCTTGGATCATAAATCCTGTTTCAGAACATCCCAAAGGACAAATTGCAAAAACTTTACACAATAGAAAATATGGCAAGCAACCATTTTCTTTAGGGCAGTCCCCCTATGGGTTTTTGGGTGAACACAGTAAGAATAAGGCAAGTCACACTTTAACTACAATCCTCAATACAAAATAGGAAAGGGCTTTCTTCAACCTTGTACTCTTTCAAAAGGGTACAGTCAAGGCTGTGCTGTAAGAAAAATTGAAGGGACCCCAGTACTCTAAACCTGAAAAATCTAGGGTGCCCAGCAAATGACTTGTTTCCAAAAAAAGATTTTCTAGCCCGGGTGCAAAAGTTGGGCACTAGAGTCCACCAGGTTAACCACTATAGGGCACAGCCACTATACCAACAGAGCTCACAAGGAGGTGTTTGTCCATTCCGATAATCATCACAGAGTATAATTATGGTACCTGAAATAGTTTCCTCAAATGCATCCTCTGATAGTATAGGTTTGTCCATCAGCTTCTGTTTCAAGTTGAACCTGTGCCAGTCCAGCTTAAAATGTTCTCTCTACCAATGGAAACATAAAAATGTATGAGCCATATCAGCGTGCAAAGAAAGTAGTGTCCGATAGCCAGGGGCTAAAGGATTTTGCTATCGGGCTAGTGACTTCTGTTTTTAACTTGCCCAATGGGCAAGTGATATTTTCTTAGGAATTTGAATAACAGAGGAACTGTAATCAATATCCTGCTCATCAAATTTTTTTCGGGCTAGTTGAAATGACTTTTGGGCTAGTACATGCTAGCTACAGCTTGCCCAAATGGCAAGCTGTAAAACTGACTTTCTTTGCACCCTGCATATATTTTACAGTATATGTCCATATAAAATCACTTTTCTACCAAAAATAATCACTTTCAAGTATTTTGCAGAATTACCTGAGTTTCCACAGAATCAAAGATAACTTGACAAACTGAGCAGCTTGTCCCAGACTTTTCAGCAATTTCAAGTGGAGCTGTATGAATTAATCAAATAGTCAAATTAACAGCCCTGGAAAACAGAGGAAAAACTGCATATTCTATCCAGATGGCACAGTTTGGACATAATGTGCCATGATTCTACAAATTAAATTTAAAAGTTATAAATCCCACCCGGTCTATGGCCACTCTGACAGTCATCTATCACAACCTCCAACCAAAGAATTCAATAAAAAATAGGCCTAACATGACAAAAGTAAAATTTGATATTTTTTTTTATCTATTTTCTAATTTTTTATCTCTTGTAATCTCTGTCAGGGCAAATAATGAAACTTGGAAAGTCTAAATCATGGATTTTGTAGTTGTAATGGCTTTACAATGTATCATGACTCTGCACCCTTTTGCATTCTAAAGAGACTGCGGTGTACATGGTAATTACTTACCAATATAATGGAACTAATGATGTGTACCCTTGGGATGATCCAGACCAGGATTAGTGATCCGAGATCACTATGGATCAATTTGTGGCATTAAATTAGTGAACTGATTAATCTTTGCAAAGAGTGTTTTCATCCATTCCTTTGATACTTTGTGATCCGAGTGATCAATTGGATCGCTGATCCTGATCCAGATCATCCCACGCACCCTTAAAGTGGGAACTCATGACCCAACCTGAGTTAATTTAATATTATTATTAAATTATTACAACCTTGAAGGCTTGACAAGACAAATTAATCCACCCTAAAAATATTCTAAGATCATGGACTCCACTGACTAATATCTAAACATCTTATGTTGTCTTTATAGTCTATTAATGCTGTACAGTGTAGGCACAACCAGGTTTGACCTTCAAGAGAGGGCTAATAAGTCAGGCAGGCAGGCGGGTTTTAGAGTGGAAGTACTGTACACTGTATTTCAACTCTAACCTTGATTAACATCACACGCATTATTACTTTAAATAAAGATGAAATAGTCAGAGCTAACAATACCATTTTGTTGAGGGTATTCTTTTTCGCACAGCATCTTCTCGTTGTCTCCGTTTTCAGTATTTCCAGCAACTCGAAGTCCTTTTAACAACTCCATCAATTCTTGATCAAACAGCGAAAGGCCAGCGGCCGATCTTGAACTCGTCGTAGCGATAGCCATTTGTCGGCAGTGATCTCTCTCTACCATTCTTCTTGTCATTAACTGATATTTTAGGAATCACTTGTCTCTATTATATTGTATTTTTGACGAATTGCACCATCAATATGTGACCGCGCGAAATAAAAAATATCCGCGAAGAGCTATTTTGGTCTTACACGTAAGCTTAAATGCTTTTCCTCCCCTCTGTTTTTATTTAATCTTCTTTCATTATCCGCTGGTACCGAACATATCCTAACATATCTGACCAAAACATAGTCCATGTTTTTTTGGCATTTTCTCCAAAAATCTCACGAAAAATTTGTCAACATCAACAGGTGAAGCCATCTTGAAAAATTGTGGTTTGAGTAGTTCCCATGCCTAACCGCGCTCCGAGGTCATCCTCTTGCCCAGGCTCCAACCCAGGCTCTGTGATATTCCAGAAAAACTGTGACAGGTAGCGCAAGCTCGAAATATGAGCATCGGCGAACATCGGCATAGTTGCCTAACATTCAAAATA
Organism: Porites cylindrica; assembly: GCA_964035525.1. NCBI lineage: Eukaryota > Metazoa > Cnidaria > Anthozoa > Scleractinia > Poritidae > Porites > Porites cylindrica. Next base: position 42,005,566 of record OZ037777.1, on the reverse strand, counting down.
TAAGGATTTGTATGGGAAAAAAACCTATCGTTTCTGTAACCTACGAAAATGAAAGGATTTCAATAAAAAACAGCTTACCTTACTTATTATATTAAATTGTGTGTTACGTCTCCCCTGTGTGGTCCACGGGCCGATTTATGGCCGTTTCGCGGGTTTTTATGTAAACGATTTTCTCTCTATATAAAGGTTTACCAACCCTTATATTCATTTTCGTAGGTTACAGAAACGATAGGTTTTTTCCCGTACAAATCCTTATATTTCGAATGTTACGCAACAATGCCGATGTTCGCCGACCCTCAAATTTCGAGCTTGGGTTACCTGTGGTAAAATTACAGACTTTGTCTCCTGATGGGGTAAAATACGATGCTAAAATTTATAGGAAATACTTAATAAAGGTCAATGAAACTTACTCTCCAAATTTTCGTGATAATTTTCTCAAATTCAGCCTCCATAAAATACAATACACAGGGTAGGAGGCACGAGATGGCATCTCCGCGGCTATGGTCCCTTTCCAACACAACGTTTTTTCACAAATGATAAATAAACGTGCTAGGATCGAAGAAATAGGATAGCATCAAATAGAGAAACCAATGAAGCTTTCCCACCTAGAGAAACGAATCCAGCAGACTTTGACAAACTCGAAGGAAATAATCCAAAAAGGCCGAAAGTGGCCGAGCCAGATCAAAGCTCGGCTAAGCAAATGAGAAAATATATATATAAAAAAAAAGAAGCAAGGCTGATTTTGCAGTCGGGAATATATATATATATGTTTTTACCAATATTTCGGAGGGCTAAAAATAGAATAAATAAATAGTAGCAAATAGAAGAAATAAAGACTGTATTACATTTCATCTTTCTTATTCATACCTAACGGTTCAAGAATACATTCTTTATTTCTTCTATTTGTTATCAGTTATTTATTCTATTTTTAAATTTCTAATTTCTTTCCAAGCACTACTTCAACTGTTTCTGTTTTCAACGTCCACTCAATCCTCATTTAAGTTTTCATATGTTATTATAGTATCATATTGCGCGCTATTCTTTATTTCAAATTGTAACGTCTTAGCTTAACCTCTTCATTCAGTATGTAAGACCCCGAAGCCGGAAGGAAGGCCGTGCCTTCCGAAATATTGGTAAATATATATATATTCCCGACTGTAAAATCATCCTTGCTTCTTTTGTTTTACATTTTCACTTATTGCTGATTAGACCCTTCATTAGGATCCGGTCCTTCATTTTTGTAAGCTGGTCCTTGCTTCACAATTGAATTCAAGCAAATGAGGCCTGGGCACTGTACAAATCCAACCTCGTCCCTAGGGAAAATCCCTGGGGACGAGGTTGTGTACAAATCAAATCCTTCCCGGGTCTCCTGCTAGGGTGGCCGATACATAGATTTCCAAAAGTTAGCCTCTCCTGTTGGAAATACATTTGCTCGAAAGCTATTGTTAACTTGAGCCAATCTTAGTCAGTAGAGCGCTTGACTCTACTGAGAGAGGAGCTCGAGGTTCGGGTTCGATTTCCGATTCGATACTCGGGGCTTAAAAAACGATGAGCAGGCCTGAGACTACTCAGAGTTTTTGACAAATCAACCCTTTGCCATAGTGCCAGCCCTGCATTCAGTTTTGTTTTAAGTTACTTCCTTTGCACTGCGTGCAAGCTACTAGACCTTCGAGTGGCTCGGATGACCACGCAAACTGGCTGTCCCGTCTCAAGTCGGAGACGTAAAAATAGTGCCCCCAATTAGTACTTTCGTGCCAAATACATTGACGCTCGAATAAATTTTAAAAGATCATTTTTTAAGAAAATGCGAGTCAACAGGACGTGAAAAAGGCGGGAAAGCGAAAAATTGTCGAGTCCTACGTCGAGGCCTGGCTCGAGTCATCCTCAAGCGAACTGTTTTCGGGTTTACCGAAAGCTGATCAGGTGATCAACTACTAATGCAAAAGACCTATTATGGCACTTAAGGTTACTATCGCTACGCTCTCGGCTATCTTACCATTCAGGCTGTTAAGCCATAGTTTCAATTTTCTCTAGTAAATAAGTGTAGATCGCTGTTTTCATTTTTATGACTTTCATTAGGTCAACGAAACCCCACCACCCTGATAAATAAACACAAAATAACTATATAATACCTTCCACGATCTTGGTCAAGAAAAGAAAGCTTAAAAAAGTAAAATAAAATAACCGCTGAATACCGGCGTATCCTATAAATGTTTTTTGAAATCTTCATAGTGGTTTCAAATTTACAGGTGGATGTTGAGGATATCTGAAAAAAAAAAAAACATGGTTTTCTACTGAAAAAGCAAATCAAGTTTATTTAATAGACACACAGGCTCCCAAAATTAATATAGTGTATAATATACTGCAGATAGCGACAGCATTAATTTGATCATCATAAACGTGGCTAATAGAAAATTACTGTATAGAAACAGTGGGCCGGTGTACTGTAACAAATTAAAGCAGTTGAGACCACTAATGGCAAACTTAACTGAATATAAAAACAGCACAAGCTCGACTGAAGTAACAGCATGATGGAATGCTTTTACAACAAGCCTGGCAATTCTTGCAGACCTCAATATTTTTCTCGCCATTACCGCAAATAGAACGTGACAGTCATCCTGCTCAGCTCAAAACACTGAAAAACAAATCGTTAACAGGATCTGTTTACTTGGGAACTGTTTGAATATCCGTCAGTTCCTCTGTTGCTTTCCGACGAAGCAGCTCTGTGCTCAAACTAGAACGAATTCCTCCCATATATGTTCAACCTATTTTTTCTTTGCAACAAATGTAAAGACATGGCAAACTCAAACAGCACAAGCGCGACAGAAGTAACATCATGGAGTGCATATTCAACAAGCATGGCAATTCTTGCAGGCCTCAATATTTTTCTCGCCATCACGGCATCTCTTGGCAATGCTCTGATCCTGATTGCTCTTCATAAAGTGACGTCCATTTATCCACCAACAAAACTGTTATTTCGATGCCTGGCAGTCACGGACATTTTAGTTGGTCTCAACACTCAACCTATTTACGTAATGATTCTTATTTCTTCAATAACAAAGAGTCGCGCGGATCGCATTGTAGCCCTTGAGCAATACCGAGGGTTTTGGAGTGGTTTGTTGCCTCTAGTATCGGTTCTCACATTGTCCGCTATAAGTGTGGATAGACTTCTTGCCCTATCATTAGGGCTGAGATATAGACACACTGTAACCTTAAGGCGCGTTTGGGGGCTCATAGTCGGTGTATGGTTACTAAGTGCCCTAACTTGCACAGGGGTTATATTCTTTGTTAATAAGATAGCATATTTCTTTACTAGAGGGACCTTCATTTTCTTAGTCATAATTTCTGTGGTTATTTCAGCGCTCTCTTACATAAAAATTTTTGTCTCTCTTCGTCGTCAGCAAGCTCAAATTCAACAAGAACAAACATACGGAGCACGCCAGAGTCAACTAAATATAGCGCGATACAAGAAGACAGTGTACACCATAGCATGGGTGCAGTTAGCTTTACTTGTTTGCTATGCTCCATACGGCATAGCATTGTTAATAGGTCTGGCTATTAACATACCCCATTCTTCCACCGAAATGAAAGTCGCTTGGCGAGCATTATTAACTCTCCTATTTTCGAACTCTTCTTTCAACCCGGTACTTTACTGTTGGAAGATTAGAGATGTGCGACAAGAAGTGAAGAACATTTTCCACGAAGTTTGCTGTTGCTCTTATTAAAAGTTTAGGGTTACGGAGGCTGTTATCCTCTTCGATCTGCATAATTCTTTGCATCATACTCATTCTCATTCAACAATTGTTGAATATTTTACCGTGATCATTCAATAATTGTAAAATATTTTACCGTGATCATAATTACCCCCAATAAAGTAGTAGTCATTCAGGAGCTCCTCAGAGCTAAATAATGTATTCATTGAATTGCTCAGCCATTTATTCCAACAAAGGAAGTTGTATAGTAAATCAAAACGTCAAACCTCCTTTAGGGTGCATGTTTTTAGACCAATGACTATTTCAAAAGTGTTTGAAAACAGTTCAAACGCGACCGGATCGAATAAACACGGAATCTTTTTTAATAAATAAAGGTTTTTGTCATGATTTTTCAACACTGAAAACGTGACTTTCTTTTCAGCTTAGAGGAAGACCTAACTGTTATCTAATTTCAAGTCACTGTTTATACTGCCCTGAGTTGTTTTTTTAAAACACTGACCCGGTCTGAACAAAAAACTTTATCACCATCATATTCAACGTAACAAAACTGCATTCTTGGCTAACCCTGATTACACAATGTTTTGTGAAAATATATTCCAATAGGAATGAAATTCGACATTTCAGTCAGAATCATTTGTATGGAAAAGAATCGTATTGCAACTGAGAGGAAAACTTATAGATTTGTTTTTTGGTGTTTTGCGAATCCTCAGACAGCTTCTGCATAAGAGGGCCAATATGGACTTTTCTCCGAAGAAAACGAAAATAACTGCTCTAAAACCCTCTATAGCAAACACCGGATCAAGAGCGGGCAATTGCAACCAATTAATAGTTTTTATCATTGTTTATTTTTCCAAACTCATTCAAAAGACTCTAGACGAGGGATTAATTTGCTTGACTTTTAGTCTATGGACTAGCTTTTTGGTCTGTGGCAAATACATGACTAAATTATATCAATTCATATCAATTTAATAGTTGCTCTTTCAAACCGTAGTTTGCACCCAACTTATTTTATAATTTATTCACAAAAACAGGAGCCCATCATGACGGGCTCCTGACAAAAAGAAATGCATACATTGATTCCGATGAATAAAATCCAGGCAGATACACTTGTTTGATAGTGAAATTGTATACTATGTTTAAAACAGAAGACCCTGAGAATCCAGCCTGTTCACAGATCCTCTATTTCAGTCTTCAAAGTCCGTCGAGCGCGCGTGATATAAACTGCGGAGGATTTATTGACCGCCAGCGCAAGGGGGTAGGGTAGGGGAAGAAATTTTTCTTTCTCGAGCTCCGCGCTCGCCCTCGCTCTCGCTCTCGCTCTCGCTCGCCGACGTTTTCGAAAAGAACGAAAAGAAAAATAAAACAAGGGCTGTGTACAGACTACTGAGAACCATACCCTGTTCCAAGGCAAATCCCCTTTTAGCGTCTTATGCGTGCCAAATAAGTGAGTACTATCACTGTTGAAAACACATAGTTTAATTAAAGACAACCACATAAAATAAATACATCACAAAACAACAGAGTTAATAAGTCACCTCTCTCCTCCGCAGAGGCTCCCGCTGGGTATCCCAATAAAAAAAAGCAGTAATCGAAAAATGGAAAGCGCGCGGGGGACGATGGGAGAATAGCACGTTAAATGACCAGGCGGTGTGCGTCACGACCCACAAAGGTTCATGGGTAAAACTGTTACTGCGCCTCATTTCAATCGTGACACGGTCGAGTTCGCATCTCGTAAGAGAAATGAATCAAACCCAGGGATCAAAACACTGCTGCCTTTTCCTAAAAACATTACGGAAGAGAGAGATTTCGAGAATTTTTAAGATCTTATAGTGGCCTTAGATGCTTGCTATTGGCTTCACAAGACAATTTCAAGAAGTTTATCGCGATTCGGAGACGAACGTGCGATCTAGCCGACTTTGAGCGGCGACTAATTTCCTGCTTCTCAAAGATTTTATGTACTGTTTGGTTTATATGCATGTTTTTATCTCATAGTGAAAGAGATCTGTAGTTCATACCTGGCTTTGCTTAACTAAAAAAATATTCGTCCATTAGAAGTGTTTATATATTTGATGGACTTTGTTACCGGCAAAGCAGGAGCGCGTGCAAACAGCAAGGTGAGAAATCGTCTCTTATAACAATTTTATTTTCATCGACAAGTTTATATTATTTTGAAAACAGTGCCCGTTTGAAATCCTTATGCGTAAATAAATCTTCTATCAGGCAAGGGGAAAACAGACCGAAAGAGCCGAACAGCTGCAGCACAATCGGAATTTCATCGAAGCTACAGTCGCAGAAATAAACAGTGAAATAAACCACGATCTTGTCTTGTCTGTGCGGTCATTGAAGTGAGCGCAGTATATCGATTTTGTTATAAAGTAAGACCTAACCTCACAGTTTTAAAATCCTGTATGATGTTGTCTGGATCTTCGATAATGGTTTTGTGTTTTGGTAGAGATTTTAATATAACAATTTATTCCCTCACATAAGTTTACACAAAGATTTGCATACACACACACCGCATGCAAATTATTTTAAAGTCACGCTTTCAGTTTCCGCACTGGGTTATGAAAAATGTTTTTTTTTCCAAAGGTTATTACAATATTCAAACTCATTTACCTTTTGTGGTTTAAAATAGAACAAACTCTTCCTGGATTTGGCGTTACTCGCCTCACGTCGGCATCCGCTTCGGCATGTTTTCTCAGCCCGTTTCCCGGGAGTTGTGCCACTTGCCTAAGACGATGTCTCAATTCCAAGACACTTTCAACGGCTCATAACGGGAAAACTAACAGGGGTAGACCCGGGTAGACCCCGACATTTGCAAAGAAGAAAGGTTGAAGTAACAAGATGGCCAAAATAATTCGATAAAACCGCTAACAGTAACCAGCAATAAATCCAAGAAGAACGGCAAAAACAACACTCCAATCATCATGGCTGCCTGCACATGACCGAGTAATTCAAACTTGTCACAAACGCTCAAGAAAGCAAAATATTAAAAAGTAACGCAACTGCTATCAAGATAAAGTGTTCCAACAACTTTTCACGGCGGTATAGTGTCGAAATTACCAACACAAGCTTGGAATAAAGCGAAAATTTCACCACATATACCTCTGAAAACGGCTCTTTCCGAGCGCGAAAATCACTCTACAAATGACGCATTCTGATTGGTCGAATCTCGTGACGCACACCGCCTGTTAAATGACAGAGACCTCTTCTCTCTTTCCCCTTCCCATCGTGCCCCGCGTGCTCTATATTTCTTTCTCCCCAGCCCCCCTACGACACAAAGAGGCCTCTGCGGAGGAGAGAGGTTGGTCACTAGGCAGGGCAGAAAAACCGCTGATTGGTTAAAAAAAATTCCACTGAGAGCATGCGCTTGCGCCTTCCGCTGACCATATGCAGATGCAGTTGGTTCAAAAGAATGAGCGATCCGAAGGAGCTACAATCGAGCGATCATGAATGTGAGATATTTGGCCGAAATTTGAAGAGCACTGTGTTGAAATACATCACTGAAAGGTCTTGTATATAATGGTATCATTTTGTTTTGCTTCGCTTTGGAGGTAATGTTTGTGATTGTATTACGTTAAACGGACGGAGTCGTGCCAAGCAAACCATGTGCTTTTTTCGATCAACTTTCTTCTACGCGATTGTTTGGTTTTCCTGCAACAAGTCTCGGTGATCCTATAGTTACACAACTGAGTTTAAAGGTAAGACATTTTTCGTCTTTGACATAGTGAACGTTTTCAGAGTTAATGAGTTAACCGAAATTTGCATTGGATGCTATTTATCCTCCAAGAGATTGCGGCGGTGCAGCGTGCGCTGCGTGCAGGCGTATAATGCGGCACCTAACAGTTGGCGAAGCCATTGCTAATGCACCTATCAATGGTTTGCCCCAGGATGGGGGGGCCGGGCAACCCACGGGAAATTTGACATTTTCAGGTTTTCAAATGTCAATTTCCCCACCCTTGGGTCTCCATTGTAAGTCAAATTCCCACCCCTGGGGACCACAGACCTTCATAGTAAGTTAAACGAAATGATAGGCACTCACAACAAGTTTATTGCAGCACTCCTCCAGACAGTAACAATACTTGTTGGCAAATGGTCCCCACCAAGTTTGTGCATTTTTCTAAATGAAGGAGGCATATTCTAGGTATTTAGCATGGTTCAGTTTTGGTTAGCAATTTCACACACAGTCTGTACTGCTGAAAATACCTGTGAATTGTTTCACATAGTATTTACAGCAACACAAAATGTGCAATGCCAAAACATGTCGTCATCAAGAGGGGTTAATGCACAAACTTGGTGGAACCAATTATCACGGGTATCACACTGGATCCATTCTACAGTTTCACCTTTATCATCATTTAATTTAACATTTGGAGTATACTAGCAAATCTATAAACACAGCGAGAATCGAAAACTTGAGGCAGGGCGGCATCCTCTGAAGACAGGTAAGTAGGAAGTAAATTTTGATCTAAATGAGCTCTTGTGCGAATATTTCTTCTCAAAGCTGAAGGTAAAATACCTTATGTTATTAGAGCTTTAAAGACAGAGCACTGATGGGCATAAAAAGCAAAATTTTTGCTTTAAAAAAAGCAACACGATACTCCTTACTTTTCTTTCAGCCATCCTTGGACGCGGGAAACTCGCTCAAATGACTTCTGGGTATTTTCCAAGATGGCGGACCACTCACTCATTCCCAGGTCCTCTCCACTTTTCAAGATGGCGGTCGAGTCACATTTCCCACCCTGCGGACCGTTGTGGATGTCAAAATCCCCACCCAGGTGCGCTTTACGAAGTCTAATTCCCGTGGGTTGCCCGGCCCCCCCATCCTGGGGCAAACCATTGATAGGTGCATAAAAGTAACCAAACTTTCAAACAAAATAGCACTTCATAGCACCTGAGTTACAAGTTTAATGGGCTTTTGATTCTAGGTTAGATATATCCACACTGTTCAATGAATTCCTTGGTGTGAATTGTTTACATTGTTCCGCTAGAAGCGAAATTATTTTTTTGTACGCGTTGTCCAATTTGTAATTTCTTTAGATCAATTTATACCAACTGATTTATACAGTTAAGAACTTTGTTTTTGGACTGATATAGATTTGGAATGATTTCACTGTACAAAATTAGGTTGTTTTAAGAAAGGTGAAATTTTAAGGATGAATTTTTAAGCTTACATGTATCCAGAATTAGCAGAGTTATACACAATCCTTGCCCATATACAATGTGGTATTTTGAAGTGAAAATCTTATTATATTTACATGTTCAAAATAACATCGAATATTTTGAAGACACTATCTTACTCCTGTACATCACATTGTCCCTTATTAGTATTCTCGACAGGACTATCACTATATTTTTCTCACTGGCATAGTACTTGGGCTGAGTTAATCTTTTATAATGCAAAGATCTCATATAATATTGTATGGACCAAATTCCAAATGCAAGCACAAGATCACTTATTTGTTATCTAGCTAGTGGCATTGTTTTGAGATACCTATAGCAAGACAAAGGCAACAACAAAGGCATTGTTTAAGGTTTCTCTCCTGTGTTATCATGCCTATTCCTATTCAAGGTATTTTACATGAAACAAAGGGCTTGTATTATTTGTTTGGATTTGCTTCTAAAAAAGGAAATGATTATTGTTTTGTTATTCTCATTTCAGGGAAACACTTAACTATTTACCCCTTTGTGGGTGTTCTGATGCTGAGTCAAGCCCCCTTTGCTCTTACAGACCCTGCCACATGTGACACACACCATACTAGTATTAACAATTACTGCTTCTCCAGTAGAGTCGGTGGAGTTTATATTCTTGGAATTTTTGTTGCTGTACTTAAATAAAGCACTTTGTGGAAGATGCAAAAGGGATTGTTTTGCTTTAATGAGTATTCTATTTGCTAGTGTATCAGGTTTGCTATCATCATCATCACTGTCATCATCATCTGAGTTGTCACTTCCATCATCATCGTCGTCGTCATCATGATTATCATTGCTTCCGTCAGTTTCATCATTTCCTGCCAGTAAACCTTTGTTGAAACTGTCTGCAAGTTCTTGGATTCTTAAAGGAAGTTGCTCAGAGCAAATGGGGCATTTGACACCATACAGTATTGAGTAGTTATGATCGTTACAGTTTGAGGAACTACCAAGACAACTTTTGTGAAATGTGTGGCCACAGTTGAAGCGCTGAACTGCAAGTAGGAGATTGTCATCTGCTCTGCAATCTGCTGCATCACAAGCCAACAGTGCGTCTGGTTCTTGACCCTTCCAGGCATACCCTAAGGGGAAGCTTCTTTGGTCCACAGTTGCATCAAGAGAGGGTAGATAATAAGGCTGCATTGGAAAAAGATAAAGGTTTGTTTCAGGTATATCTTGTATAGGAAATGCTTTGTTTTGTTATGGAATGGGTTGTTACAGCCATATTGGATTCTACCTGATATTTCTTTTGTCCTCTGGGTATTTTTGCAGAGTTTCCAAGGTTTTGCCTCACAGAGATGAACAAGTCAAGAAGAAACTCAGCTGCTTTGTTTGATAGGTCCCTTAGGTTCTGGACACCCTTGCCTCTTGGATTATTGGTAAGGAACCAGGTACAAAAGTCTTCTGCACATCTGTTTGCACTTATGGCCTTTGCAGCTGCCTGAACTTGGCTGGCTGTGGCATTTGGAGGAACTGATCTGACAATTCAAGGACAATGAAATGTCTTAGTCACTTAGCTGAAATTAATGTAACACTTTTGGCTTATTTGAATTTTTCAAAAGTTTATTTTCCTTGACATTCCAGGGTGCAAAGAAACTCAGTTTTACAGATGCCGCAGCTGTAGCTAGCATTTACTAGCCCACAAGTCATTTCAACTAGCCGTAAAACCCTTTTTGATTAGCAGGATTGATTCCAATCCATCTGTAATTTGAATTTGCCTAAAAAACAGCACTTGCCTGTTGGGCAAGTTAAGAACAAGAATCACTAGCCCAATAGCAAAATCCACTAGCCGTGGGCTATCGGACACGACTGTCTTTGCACGCTGACATTGTCTGTCATTGACAGTCATATCAAGGGCTGTGGCCTTGACTAAATTTCATTTAAAACAACAGCACACAGATGAAAAATAGTTTTATTCAAACCACGTTTAGGAACTTTGCATTCGTTACCTTTAAAAATAATGATAAATCATAACTTTGTTGAAGTAGTGGTCTGCTTGTTTTAAGAGGAATTGATTGGTTTACCACTAAATTTTTCAGGTAAAAAAAATATGTGGCATTGCTAAAAAAACATGTTGCCCTTGGGGCAATAATGCACATTATTAGGATCTGTCTGTTATACTGGGTAATGTTTGACAAACCGTTTATGCACTTGAATTTCCTAGGTACATTTATGTTACCTTCGAAGAAGTGAGTGGAAAACTTCCACTTTCTTTTCTGTTAGCTCATTGAGCCATTGCTCCAGTAGCTCCTGGAAGTTGGGAATGGCCTCTTGCTGGTGTACAAGGTCGCTCAACTGACACAGGGTGGCCTTGTCATAGTGACGCCGCCTTTGGATGATAAACATGAGGGCTAACCGTATCATGGCATCAACCCACTTCCTTTGGTCACCACCTCGAAAGATAACTGAATAAAAGTAAAACACAAGTGGAACCAATTCATCCAGGAGAAACACAAGAAGGACATATTCTGGGTCTTTACATTGTCCAAATGCAGGTAGAACAGCGGTTTTTACAGTCAGCCATCCACCAAATGCTGTAGTGATGAGAGTCGAAATTCTGTGTGGTTTAGGCTTGGAAGGCAACACTTTTCTTTGACAAAACAAGTGTTTGTACAGCTTTTCAAAAAAACAGCGGAAATTTGCCACAACATCTTCTTGTGAGTTCAGACAGATATGGAAGGGCCCCTGCCATGGCACCACTGACAATACTCTGTCTGGGTCAACATCGGGTTTCCACTGTAGAGTAAGCAACTTTTTTTTAGCTAATGTTCATAATCAAACTTTGAAAGTATAAAATAATTATTCTTACTTTAAAATTTTATGTACTATTAATTACTATTAAGTAATTAAGAATAACAGACATGTAAATGTTTTCTGTTTAACTAGAGTGGACTCTCTCAGTGTGTATTTGTTTACGTACCTGTAGTTTCTTTTTGTTGCTCCTGAAATGCAGTTCTCTTAGTGGGACTGCCCAAGTTTTGAATAATATTTACCCTTGAGTATGTGTTGTGGCTCATTTTTATCTTTGGTTGAAACTTTTTTTTCCTTTGTAATGTGTTACAGTCAAGTCAAGCATAACCCCCAAGATTACATTAATGAATTTATTATTTGAAAGTTGAATCTGTTGGTAGTTGTAGATTTCAGATTCATCTCTGCATTCTTGCATGCGTAATGAGCCATGAAGTCACACGCAAAGCAGTTACGAAATTTCTACCAGCTCAGTTTCCCTGAATTTTATGTAAATGTCTTCTATGAAATTTAAACTGTTCAAAGATTTTCAATCTGACCAAGTACAGAGAAGTTGTTGTAAAATATTCACTGCCCATTATGCATGAAATATTTCACTTCAGAAATATACTGTGAATATTATATTAAATATATATTGATTCAGAGGTAGCACATCCACAAAGTGGTCCTTGTGTACCTAATTCTCAGTCGAATTGTAATTTGGCATTGTTAGTTTTTGAGGAGAGGGGAAAACCGGAGTGCACAGCGAAAAAAAAAAACCCTCGGAGCAAAGGAGAGAACCAACAACAAACTCAACCCACATATGGCGTCGATGCTGGGATTTGAACCCAGGCCACATTGGTGGGAGGCGAGTGCTCTCACCATTGTGCCATCCCTTGCTCATTATTGTTCCTTATGCTAAAAGTGTTTTAAAAATGTTAAGCCAAACCTGGCATATAATCTTCTTGTTGTAGTACCATGTTGGCCAATCACCAGCTAAGAGCAGTAGGTTCTTTTCCATGTATTCGCTTAGTGATGGGCAAACTTCATTGAGGTGCTGCATTGCTTGTCTATAATTTGCCATGCTCTTAAGGGACTGTTCAAATTCATCAACTAGCCAAGTGTTGGACAGCAAATCCAAGTCATGTCTGGCCTCATCTGTATACACTCTACAAGGTATTTGTTATTGTTTGTATCATGAAACATTGTACATGCTCTTTTTTGGCACCCTTATGCAACATTTGTTGAAAGTCAATTATCCATTCAATATTAAATTTTCCCTTTCAAATTCCTACACTGTGAGACAATGCAAAGTGGTATGTGGAAAAAATTTATGATGGGCTGTATGTAAAACTAGTTATTGACATTTGGAGTTGCCAATTTCATTTTTGAGGAGGAATTTATAATAAAGATATTTATGGTGCCAGTTAATTGTAAAATTTCTGTGGCATTGATTTATGCCAAAGTGTTAAATGGCATGAAAAGTTTGGATGAAATACATTACTAAAATCTATTACTTAAAAGTGTTATATTATTCTTTTTGTACCAGCTTGTGGCACCCAATGACTATTAGACCACTACCTTGACTTTTAGGTTTCTGATTTGTTGTAAATCATACCTTAATTCAACTAAACTTTTGTTTACATTTGTCAGGTCAAACTGGCTGAAATCAGCAGGTAGAGAGTCTAAATAACTGAATGTAAAATAATTTGACAAATGCTCTTGAAACAACTCGTTCACTTTGTTGGCATCAATTCCTCCCCGGCAGTTAACAATAATTGCACCCCCAGCAATTCGGACAGGTACAACCCGGTGGACATTTCTTGTTGTTGGCATTGCCGGTATAGATTCTTGGTGATCCACTACTCCAGTACACATGTGAAGGCACTTGCTCAGCTGGCTCTGTTTGGGGTCTTTTATAGACTGGACACAATGAAAATCATCTATAATGAGCAGGAGGAAGTTGTTGTTCTGTTGGGGAGGAAATTTTTAACTGGATCAGTGTACATCTATGGACTGATAAATTAAAGTCATTTTACTTAAACCGTGAAACAGGTAGAAGAATACTACGCACTATTATGTATTAATTCCATTGTCTTCTTTTGTTTACCTCTCGCTATTTTGCACTGTTTGTTAATATCTGTTTCACGGTTCAAATAAAATCACTCTATTTTTGTTGTTTTTGTCTCCTTGTTACAAGGTCCTTGTGCCTTCTATTTAGCCCCTGCTTCTTTACATCCAGCCACCTCACCTTGTGTCAACTTATTGTTTTGGCCAGGGTGTTGTGCAGTGGCAGATGTTTAATAATGAATTGTTTCAGTATGTAAATACATGTACCTTTATGGCACTCTCAACGATCGCTTGTGTCTTGTGAATGCTTTTTCCAGACAATCCTTTTTTATGATTTAGCACACTTCTCGGGTGAGTGCTAAACCCCAGAAGTGAGCCAGCTGTCAAAGCATCATCACTGGCACCATGAAAGGACAAGTGCAACCCACAGTCTTGTTGTAAGGGATTGTTTTTCTGTTGAAAACAAACAAGCAACACTTCTGTCTATTACACACCATGGTGTTTAATTTAATTTAAGTGTCTTTCTAAAGTATGGTTCCTGTTATTATTATTATTATTATTATTACTATTATTATTATTATCATTACCATTATCATTATTAGTATTATTATTTATTTTATTTTTTATTATTATTATACACACTTGGTTTCTAAAGTAAGACAGCTGATGAAGCAGTGCCACAACTCGCAGTCTCAGTATTTCATGTCTTTTCTTAGAAAGCTGTTGTTTTTCATCATTCTTGACTAGACACAAGGCACGGTCGAACAATCCAGGGGTGCACTTGTTGGCAAATTTTTCCATGTCTGCAGGGTCGTATAGCCGCTGCCCTCCATCCTTGTAATGTTTAGTGAGACACTTGTGGAAAGTTTTGAACTGCTCATCAAAAGTTGGCTCTGAAAATTAATAAAAAAATGTTTCTAATAAAGGTTGAAACTAGTCGTCTTTGTTTTGAATGTGTGGAAATTAAGAGTACGTCAATACAATACCTTCTAGCTTGTTGCATCTTTCTTTTAATGCTGCATTTTCGCGCTGTAATTTGGTGATTAATTGTTTTGCCTCTGCTAGCTCATTAACACTCTGCAAAGGGGCGGTCTGAGAGGTTCCATCCGTCCAAGTTATTTTCTTTTCTGGGGTAGTACATAGGACTGAAGTAGTACATTTTGTCTACAAATGTATAGGGCAAAATTTAATGCAAAATATGAATATTTTCTAAAACAAAACTAAGAATGTATGATCTGTTTCTCTACATTTTGACTGTTGTTTGAGTGTAAAAGAAACATACCTTTCTCGTAGTAGGGGGTTTGTAGAGAGCGTGGTTGGTAAATATGGGAGCTTCGTCCACGAGATTTAGGTGGCCTTGGCAAAGAAATGCACCTCCTTGGTAGTTTTCAAGGTTTGCTGCTACGGTGAGAATCCTCTGCGGACATGGCAGTAAATTGTTCCTTTGCGTGCAAGCATTTTCACTCGGAAAACAGCACCTCCTTTGACTTTCCACTTGCAATTTTTTTGCATGACCAAAACATAGCCAAACCGGCCTAGAGTAGCCACGTAAAACAGCCTCTTTTCCCGAATAGTAATTAGTGGCACCCCAACACTTTTCTGACACGCTTCTTAATCTGGAGCCACGTTCACAAACATTTTCCATTATTTAATCAACTTTGGACTGAAGTTTCCGCCGGAAACGCACGCAAAAAGACCGGAACTTGACAGTGAAGCGGTCGGTAACTATTTTTTGACATTTTTGAAGCTTTTTGAAGCGGGAAAAAACGAGCGGCGTCTCCAGTTTCATTCATAATTTCCCGCGTAAAGCATGAGGCCGGGAAGCTGGCGCCTACCAGTCAGTAAGTGGACACAAGCCGTAGGCGAAGAGTTTGATGTTTACAAATCTTTTCCTTTTTTTACTTGTCCAAGGAAATATATTTTAGCGCTGCTATCTACCTTCTAAGTGCAAGAGGATCGATCCTCTTAGAGGTAAGATTGGCTGTACATTTGGGGAAGCTTCTCACCGGCGATTACGTTCGAGTGTTTTAACCGCGAGGGGGATGCAAAAACAAAAAACAGCAAGCCACAGAAAAACGTACTGTTCGATTTTTTTACGTATTTCTTATTTTGATTCTTGGCTTTTAGCCTTTTGGTTGGTCGAATTTTGAACCTTAAATACTCCACCTGTTTCTTATTTTTGCAAATTGTTTAAGAGCTATTGGTCGTATAATGTCTCTATGAACTACACACTGTCCCGCGCATTTTCAGCAAGCACCCTAAAGTGTATTCCTAATCTGATTTCGCTACAACTCTTGACATCGCCTGTCAATGAGTTCTAGTTTGGGGATATCAGATCATAATCACCGAACTAGTCATGGTTAACTATGTATTTGGCTTCAAACTTTGCTCTTTTTTGTAGACTACTTGATTCGTTGTAAGATGGTCAGCGGAGACCACAAACTGCCGCGAAAACGGCAACCAATCAGCGGTTTTTCTGCCCTGCCGGTCACTATGAACCGCAAACAAAGAATAAACGTTTCAAGCCATTAAAAATTGTCTGCGTATCAAGAAATGGTCTATTGTTCCGGGTCCAATTCACCAAAACAATACCCTTTTGTCCTAGGTGTTGCTGCCGAAAACAGACCGAACAGTCTGTGCATGATCGTTTAATCTTCGGCGTGACAAATTTGTAATATTAGGGGGAAGGAGAGAGGTTTTTTATGCCTTGACGCGATGCTATTTTAACTGGGGTACTGAGGGGAAAGTTTCGCCACGAGGCGCTCGTTGTCAAGTAAACCATAGGGGCGTAAACGTTTTCTGTTTGCTTATCTTACATGTAACTACTACCAGACATGATAAATTAACAAGTGAGATTTACTGCGGCACACAACGCAGGAGTGCATATTTTGCGGGTTGAGCAAGAAAACCGTTTCACTTTTGATGGTATCGTAATTTTTTTCTCAGCGCTCTGAACAAGAAAATATTATTTCAGAAATACTTTACAGAGAACGTTCTTAAACCGTTATTAAAACAAGCTCAGTATTATTTGCGCGACCTACATTCAAAGGTGCGATCTTTGAATGTAATTTATACCTTTTTCTAATTTTAGAGCGCGCAAAATGCGTCCCATAATTCTCTTAACAAAATAAGATTGACAAGTGAGTCTACAACACATTTTAAAAACGACTTTCATTCTTATTCTAAACGACTTTTATTCTTATTCTCACCCAAGCGGCCCAGAATACGTTTTAACGATCTTTGTAATCCACAAATTTTTCCTGCTGAACTGAATTATTCGACTTTTTTATGTGCGCAACTTTATTCTCTCAAGAAAAGAAAAAAAAAGATTTTAGTCTTCAGTTCACTTTTACGAGCATTTCGAAAAGTTCATTAAAGAATATCCGGAAAATCAATAAAGCAGTCCTGGAAAAAATATAAGCAAAAATATTTTGATAAAATAACTGCAATGGCAACGGATTATTATTAGCATTAACGAAGCGAAAGTTGGCTTCCTTGCGTGCAGACAGAGACACAGTTATCAGTAATTCAAGCCATTCAACGTCACCTGTCCATATCTACCCATATCTTTTATACACGACAGTATTTATCAACCCAATAAGGTGGTTGTCATTTCGCAGTTTTATATTAAATTCAGGCCGGGGGTTCGTGCATTGAATTTCCAATTACAAACAATTTTTCAAACAAAGAAAGTTTTCTTATAAATCCAACAGTCGGTGCGCAAACTGAGCTGCTTAGGTTTGGCTCCTAGACCAAGAAAAATCAATAGGATAACATTTCGGTTCAAAGAGGACGAGACGTTTATCTTTCAGACGGACAAAGACACCGACACTGCGAAAAATTTATAGGTCACCCCCATTTGACGATAAAAGTGTTTTCAGGAAGTGAAAAAAAACCACTTTATTTGTTTTCTATAATTAATCTGTACGCACGGGCGTAAAGTATGTGCGAATATGGCAGCTAGAATAACGCTCCTGAGGAAGACTACTTGTAGTAAAATCATGCAGTCTTTTTCAATGAAGAATTGCATTTCTTGTTACAATATCCTTTTCCTCATAACACGAATTTATTAAACGTCACAGCCGTCCTGCTCAACTCAGAACAATAAAAAACAACCTGTTACGGTTGTCATACTCTGTTTACTTAGGAACTGTTTATACTGACTTGCAGTTCCTGTGTGTTGCTTCCCGAAGCAGTTTCAGAAGGAATTCTCTCCGTATATTGAACATATCAGTAGTTTCTTTGAAACAAATTAATGTACTGATTAAGACATGGCAAACTCAACTGAATATGAAAACAGCACAACTGCCACTCAAGTAACATCATGGAATGCTCGTTCAACAAGCTTCGCAGTTCTTGCAGGCCTTAATATTTTTTTCGCCATCACTGCATCTCTTGGCAACACTCTGATCCTGATTGCTCTTCATAAAGTGACGTCCATTTATCCACCAACAAAACTGTTATTTCGATGCCTGGCAGTCACCGATCTTTTAGTTGGACTTATCTCTCAACCACTATATGTAACTTTTCTCTTTCGCTTTTTTACAGCATGGAATGTGAATAACACTGCAATTATGGGTGCAGACAATTTTTTCTTTTCCCTGCTTCCTG
>OZ037777.1:41932255-41982255 GCA_964035525.1 Porites cylindrica | reverse complement strand
GTTGTAAAGCGTTGAAAACCCAATAGACCTATAGAAAAATAAGAACCCAACTTCAAACTGACATTAGTCATCCCTACTATTAAGTTATAACTTGCTTTAATGGAGTTATATTGTTTAACCAGTAGATGAACTTTGAATAAGTAGTAGTTTAAAAAATAGGGCCCCTTTCCGTTTCCAATTTGACATCACCATAACCAATTTTCAAATTGCCTATCTTTATTTTTACATTTCAAATCCCATGTAAATCGCCAGGTATGCTACATTGTTGTAACTGCAAAAGCTGCAAATACGAATCGCATTCTTTAAGTTTAGTCCCCCAAAGAGTGATATTACAAGGTTTTAAAAAACAAAACACACTGATACTCTAAAACTGAATTTTCTAAATATAACATGATTTATTTCTGTGTTAGCATCTTTGTCATTACATTAAAAATTAAAAAAACTAAACTTTTTCCAACACGTAAGGTTTAAATAAGAAGATACAGTGTACATAAACTTTTCAAATGGGTCAAAACAGTCTTCTCAAAATATCCAAAAAAATCATCTTAACTTAGTATTATACCACATTAAGATGATTTATAGTTTAAAATAATTATTAGCATTTATATGTAAGGTACAGGGTGTACAAGAAAACTGATGAAGTTAAATTTTGATAAAAAAAGAGCAACTCTAACACACAAATTAATGTAAAGGTGGGTCAAAATGGTCTCTTCCAAAATGAAAATATTTAGTATAATTTAGCATGATTCAAATTAAAAGCTTAAACAATTTTAGATAAGAAATAAAAAGACTGAAAGCCTAATACATGTATAACATTGACGGTTTCTTGATTTAGCCCTTTCACTCCCAGAAGTGTTTACAGTCAAATTTAACAACAAAATCCAAATAACAAATCATTTTCATAAACTGATGATGTAAAAGTTAGATGCACAAGGCTGTCACTAAGATTGCAAGTTGCACGGTTTAAGTGAAATTAGTGAGCGGGACATTGAAAATGTGGAAAGTTTCGTTTCCTCTCAAAACAGCCAAGTATTGGGCTCAAAGTAGCCGATTTGAAGTCTGGTTTATGGCCCTTAGTGACAGCCCTGGAACCACTTTACAAGACTAAGGCTTGTAATTAACATGTATTAATCCTGTTTGCTTTGAGAGGACTTTCTGTCACCAACATCCCATACCAAGCTGATCTGCTGAATAAATAGAAAGCAAGTATTATTTGAGTAAACTACACAGATTATTTGTAGGCTAGTGATAATACACTTAATTGCGCACTAAAGGCACAAGTACATGTACAGTAAAGGGGTGTTTACATGAGAAAACTCACACCGGCGCGAGTCTCATACCGGGATGACTTTTTGATTTTGTATCGGGTTTATATTATGACTGAGTCATTTCATATCTCGTTATTTGAAGGTACACTTCATGTTGATAAAATACAAGTGTGATTCAAAATCGCAAACATTACACGTGCGCTACCCATTCCAGTCTACCGGCAGACCGATTTCATGCTGAAACGGGTGGTCGTTTCGCATTTACATGATACTGCCATGAGATTTTGTACCAGAGTGAAATTCTCTCCCCGGTACAAGAACCGGGGTGAACTCACGCTGGGGTGACTCGTGCCTGCATGACATTTTGTGGTGGTATCATGTAAACAAATATAGAGCCATGAGAGGGAACCGGAGTGAACTCGCTCTGGGGCAAAAGTTGCCCCCGGTGTCATGTAAACACCCCCTAAGTTGCCAGAGGACACCACCTGCTATTACTAATTAATAATATTTTTTCCTACACTCATGGCCAAATTACTACAACCAGCACAATTTTACTTGACACAGGGTTCCCCACATGCCTCTTTTCACAAACCAAGACTAAAAATTTGAAAAAAATGATTATAAGGCATTTTCCACAAGTGGTCTAATAACAGTGCAAAACCTGAGTAGCAAATGATTTCAATGTCCACAAATTCACACAACTGAATAAGATTCATCTGACTGTTAGAGATTCAAAATGTTTGACTAGTATGAGTTAAAGGCTTTCCTTAAAGGCAATAATATTTACATTAATTTCAGAACCCTACTTGCAGTTGAGTGAAAATCAGGGTAAGATGCTACATGGAAACCCTATAATAATAATAATAATAATAATAATAATAATAATAATAATAATAATAATAATAATAATAATAATAATAATAATAGTAATGAACTTTATTAAAGTCTCATGTCTTATAACACAGGCACAGTGCCTTACTAGTTGGGGAGACTGAAGCATACATATATATGTTAAAATTATTAACAATGGTTTATTATATTATTAGAGTTCAATGTTTTACAATGTATATCTTTTTTTATTTTAATGTATGCATTTTTATAAAAGTATCATTCATTAATATCGTTGTAAAGTGCAATGAAAAACCACTGGATGTACATTATTATTATTATTATTATTATTATTATTAGAGAGTAAGCAGTGCGCAAAGAAAGTAGTGTCCGATAGCCCGAGGCTAGTGGATTTTGCTATCGAGCTAGTGAATT
Organism: Porites cylindrica; assembly: GCA_964035525.1. Classification (NCBI taxonomy): domain Eukaryota; kingdom Metazoa; phylum Cnidaria; class Anthozoa; order Scleractinia; family Poritidae; genus Porites; species Porites cylindrica. The sequence goes on along the minus strand of OZ037777.1, from coordinate 41,979,724 downwards.
TTGAACTTAACTTGCCCGATGGGCAAGTGAAGTTTTTTTGAGGAATTCAAATTAAAGAAGAACTGTGAAATCAATTCTGCTCATCAAAACGGTTTGGGGGCTAGTTGAAATAACATTTGGGCTAGTATATGCTAGCTTCAGCTTGCCCGAATGGCAAGCTTTAAAAATCACCTTCTTTGCACCCTGGTAAGAGAGAAATTTTCCTATCCACTTGTCCTTCACACAAGCAATACATTAAATTTGGTTGTCCGAAACCTAGAGTTCTTGTCCAAAAATTTTAGCTTGCAAAGGGCATTTAATGTTTTTAATCACATTATTTAATCACATTATTACCCTTGTATATTATTTTTGAATTAAACCTACAACAGAGCTTGTAAAAAAGCAAATGGATGAAACGACTGGCAGTGGAATGGCAAAGTTAAATGGAATATTTAAGGCAACTGTTTCTTATCTTTATTTTTCTAATTTATAATGTGCTTGTCCCACGGACAAGTCATATCAAAGGTTTACATGTTCGAACTAAATTTCTACCTGTCCCGGACTAAAGTTCCAAATCAATAAACATTCCTAGCCTTCTCATGAGCTCCACCAAAGACTTTCAGGGAAAATATAGAAACATATAAGCACCTTATTCCCAAAAGTTTCAAATTTTCCTGAAACTTTACCTAATATATTTTTTTTCCTTTTTAATACGAAACGTCAAGGTTCCTAGTTAACGTAACAGGAGTGAAGCCACTTTGCTATTTAAAGCCCTTATCCTCAATCTTGAAAACAATGCCTCCTAATAATAATGTACAGTGTACCCTGTACATAAAGCAGCCTATTTTCTTTCCTTGCCACCAGGGACATTTCACAAGAGAGACAGTTGTATTTGCAGATTAATAATGGTGTATGTAGACAAGAGAATCCAAAACAGCTATGACTGCTATGACTCTCTTAAGAGTCTTATCTTTCACAACTTGTTTCTTTAAATTTTATTTTCCTTTAAACCTAGATTTACTGACGATACAACTATGGTGCAAATAGAGCAATTTCTGGTTTCTAACATGACTGTGTGCTTTGCTTCCCAAAAAGTAAGGCATTCAATTTCCTGACAGTATGTGCTGCACTGTATCCTCTCAAGAACCACAATATAATTTCATAGGAGCAGTGCACAATGAAGATTAAAATTAATGGTAATATATCAAATGAATCATACTTTGAACTGCAGATGAAGGTATGAAACTGTGAAGATGTTAACAACTATGTTGGCACTTACATGAAAATACATTCTAATTCAATCATGGTCTGCATTAGCTATGCATTGAAAGACTCATGAAAATGTCTATTCATTCTCTGTTCATTAAAGTTAAAACCCATGTAATTTAAAATCAAAAATAAACTTTTGTACCTGCTTCAAAAAATACATGCATGCTGTTAAATTATTCACCACTTATGACGCTATGACTGCCCGGGGAATTGGGAAGCTTGGGTTTGTTATTGACTGACGCATGAAAATATAGAACCAGACTACGTAGATTATCTTTGCCTACTTGCAAATTCAACACTTGTTAACACTTTTCTATTCTGTTTATTAGTTCTTCTATAGTCTGTGAAAATTTTCATAAGAATGTTTGTATCACATTACATGTAAGCTTACTTTATACAGATGTCCTTTCTTAATTCCATTATTTTCTTTAGTAATTCCCAGTACCAGTGACCAAACTCCTATTTTCCAGTACAAAACAAGGAAATTCTACTCCTTCCACAGGGGGCCCACACAATCTGTTTGAGTAGCCGATTGGTATTTTATAGTAAATGTACTGGATTTACCGTTTGCTTCACCTATAGCGATATATCGCTAACTATGTATATAAATCAATGATAAATAAACGTTGAATTACCTTGCCTGTGGTGTATGGCCGTCCTTTTGCCTCAAAAGCGGTTTTTTGAGCGATTTTGAATGAATTTGAGTTCGAGGAACAGTCAACGGCGAACTCAAATTCATTCAAAATCGCTCAAAAACTGCTTTTGAGGCAAAAGGACGACTATACACCACAGGCAAGGTAATTCAACGTTTATTTATCATTGATTTATATACATAGTTAGCGATATATCGCTATAGGTGAAGCAAACGGTAAATCCAGTACATTTACTACAAAATAACAATCGGCTACACAAACAGATTGTGTGGGCACCCTGTGGGCTTAACTGCAGAATACCCTGCCACTTATTTGCATGTCATTGAATAAGAATAGCATCTATTGTGTTATGCTTCGTTCTTCAAAGAACGCCGACCAACGAAAACAATGGTGGTACAGAGTGGCAGGGTATTCAGCAGTTCCCTTGCTTAGTATTGAAAGGTTATGCCAAATAAATACACATGTTTAGTTATAATTTACTTTGGAGCAACTACATAATACAGGGCCACTTTAGTAAGAGCGTTAGATGTTAGCGGCTCGCCGGCTCGCCAGTCGCTTTCAGTGAATAAAGAACGAGAAAGGTATATGATGTAGTGGCTCGGCGGCTCGCCGGCTCGCCAGTCGCTTTCAGTGAATAAAGAACGAGAAAGGTATATGATGTAGTGGCTCGGCGGCTCGCCGGCTCGCCAGTCGCTTTCAGTGATTGAAGAACGAGAAAGGTATATGATTTAGTGGCTCGGCGGCTCGCCGGCTCGCCAGTCGCTTTCAGTGATTGAAGAACGAGAAAGGTATATGATTTAGTGGCTCGGCGGCTCGCCGGCTCGCCAGTCGCTTTCAGTGATTGAAGAACGAAGAAAGGTATATGATTTAGTGGCTCGGTGGCTCGCCGGCTCGCCAGTCGCTTTCAGTGATTGAAGAACGAGAAAGGTATATGATTTAGTGGCTCGGCGGCTCGCCGGCTCGCCAGTCGCTTTCAGTGAATAAAGAACGAGAAAGGTATATGATGTAGTGGCTCGGCGGCTCGCCGGCTCGCCAGTCGCTTTCAGTGATTGAAGAACGAGAAAGGTATATGATTTAGTGGCTCGGCGGCTCGCCGGCTCGCCAGTCGATTTCAGTGATTGAAGAACGAGAAAGGTATATGATTTAGTGGCTCGGCGGCTCGCCGGCTCGCCAGTCGCTTTCAGTGAATAAAGAACGTGAAAGGTATAGATTTAGTGGCTCGGCAGGTCGCCGGCTCGCCAGTCGCTTTCAGTGAATAGAGAACGAGAAAGGTACATGATTTAGTGCCTTGGCGGCTCGCCGGCTCGCTAGTCGGCGATCAAGGAATGTTTTGGCGATAAATTTCGAGTTAGAAGTATTCTACAGAGAAAATAGAAGGGATGTGGACCATTAGTTTCAACTGAGAGCTAAACTCGAGGTAGAGAATTTTGCTCCAGCTTGTCTGCTGTGTTAATATGTTCTTCAAATGTGATGAAATGACTTCAAGTACCGTCTGTTTTCGTCAAAACTTGCTTATTTTCCTGAAATCTATCTTTCACTGCTCCACTTGCTTGAGACGACGCTTTGTTCAAACAATCTAAAGCCAAATGGTTAAAATATATTATATTTCACCAATTATAGTGTGTAGGATTCAGTGGTGTAGTGGTTAAGCCATGTGCCTTATAGCTTTGACATTTTGAGAGGTGCTGGTTCGACGCCCCCTGTCGCTCTTCATATTGGGTTTGTTGTTTTGTTTTTTTCCTATTATTTGTTTTTGTATTTGTTTTTATTTTGGCCTTTTCATGACAGCGAGCCATGCAGGCCATTGAAAACGCATGAAAAAAAAAAAGAAAACAGTAATACGGAAAACATTGACTGAAAGGTAACCGTTGTGAACAAGTGTGTAACCCTAAAAAGCGCCCAACCCTCGTTCTTGGATCAACCCAGATCCAAAATGCAGCGATTCTTATTTTTAGAATGGACAAAGGCCACGGTCTTCTAGATCGCTTCTTAATTACTGTTCCAAACGCGCGAAAGCCGACACCGGAACAAGAAGAAGAAGGAGCACATTATCTAGCAGACCTTCCCCTACAAGATTTCGTGCCACTCTTCGCAGCAATCTACGCCGCCCACAAGAACGTCACCAGATCCTATACATTGGATCCTGACGCCGCACAGCTACATAAGCGCCTTAAAACCGATCATGTTAACGCGGTCAACAATGCGATCGAAAACGGAGAAGTGCCACCCAAATCTAAAGGAACTGATCTTGTCACAAGAGTTGCTGTGGCATTGAGTACCATTAGCTACTTCATCACTGCCATGTTGGAGGAGGATGAAACACATAGTCCACCAGAGCAAATTACTGAAGATTGCTACAAAAAAGCCGTGGATTACGTCGAATATCTACATGCACAGAAAGAAATGTTTGCTGAATTCGTTAAAGCTATTGTTGAGCCTGCTACAGAGAAACCGAGGGCACAGCCAACGGAGATCGACATCTCTACCGCCATCATACGTTTTCCGGGACGACTGGTTACTTATCAAGCCTTCAAGAAGTTCAGCCCCCGCTCTTTGAGAAGTGTTCAGAAGCCAGAATATGATCACTGCACCCAAACACTTAAACGGTATGGCCGTGTTGAAGAAATCCGCGTCCCTAGAAGCGCCCAGAAAGTTCGCGTTTTTATTAAGAAAACAACCGATGAAATTGTCCATTGGCCGGCGGATGCTCCATGCACGCGAGAGGAATATGGAGAACGAATTTCCGAGCCAGTCAACAGGCTTATCACAGAGAATATTAGAACTGCACTTGTCAATGCTGGACATATCACACGCGCGGACATTGCATAAATTGAACTTCACATACGCCTATTGTTTGCGCAACTTTTTCACGCGCACGAGAACATTAAGGAGTTATCCATTCTAATTAAGGAACAGTGTTTATTTCTTTCTCTAATGACAATTTATTAAGGCTGCCGTAGCTTTATATCATCGAATGCCATTACACTCAGCACAATCACAGTGTTGAACGTCTTAGTACTGTAACTAGTTTCGTGCATCAATCAAACAACTTTTATTCTCCTTTTATACAATATTGTGGTTTTTATTCGTCAAAGAAAGATTGTACCGTCGGTCTTTTACTTGTAAATAAATATCTTTAATGTTTTCTAACTACATGTCGTTCTTTCATTTCTCCGGGTCCTCCCAAACTGCGAGCCAGCGAGACATGCCACCCATCGGCAAAAATAAAGATAACACAAGTAAAACCTGCAATTTTACAGATTAGAGTTGAGCATTCATTAGGGTTAAGATTAGGGTTGAGAACGCGGTGTTTGATTCAATTTCTCGCGTAGCCTCTGTCGCGAAATGGTAGGATGCAGATTCCCCACTCCATAGTTTGCAGAGCAGCTGTACGTCACCAGTGGCGTTCTCTTCGTCGTTTTTGAGGAGTTTGTTCAAAACATCAAATATTTCGGGGGAGACAACAAAGGCTTTACCTTGCTTGGAAATGGTTTTCACAAGTCCGGACGATGTTGTGGCGCTGACAAGGGTCTCCTTTGAGATGGTGTCTATGTCTCGAAGTGCGGCCAGCACTGTCTCTATGGCAGGTGATTTTCCCGTTCCTGGATGACCAACGGACATGGTGTATAGGTTTAGTGGCTGAATGTGATTTCCATTTAGGAAGTGGGCGTCAGTATTTCCGAGGAGAAATGAGGTAGCTGTCATCAATGATGGCACCAGATAACCAATGGAGCTGCCGACGGACTTAGCTTTTGCTTCTAAGAACTGGAAAACAGTCTCAGGAAATAGCTGGTCATAATTGTAATGTATTCCTGAAACTCGACGATGAAATGAAGCCCAGGTAGCTTCGTTTTGACGAGAAAGACGCAAGATAGGATTTGACATTGTGAACTGGTTGGCGTTAACACACGAATGAGCAGAAAGAGCAACGCGTTGAGATTAGGATGAAACTTACAAACAAAACGTTTTCTTTGAAAACAAAAGAAATCGGCGAGTGACGCCGTTTGAAGTGAGCGATTTAATTAGTATGTTTGTGAAATTTTTAGTTCATTGAATATGAACCAATCTAAAGGTGAGACTTTTTTTCATATATTGAAAGGAGGGAAGCATTGGTTGAAACTTGATGAATGGATGTGTTTAAGTATTATTTTAATTTATTAATAACGAAAGTTACATAGGCCAAGTTAACTGAAATTTCCGAGATAAATTGAAGTAGCGTGAAGACGAAAATGTTGCGGTGTGGAAGCAATGGAAAAGTATATCGAACTATTAGTGTTCAGGTTGGTTGTAGTGGAAACACGAAAGAAGTTGCTACTCTGTATTCAAGTGGAAAGGGAAGCTACCAGCGAAAAATAGGTGGTACTTCGCACTGGACGTATGATGAGCTGAAAGACAGAGTTCTCTGCAAGTTGAAGGACAATGGGTATTTGGCGGTATAGAAGAAGATTCAAGGAGATGTTTTTTGGTGGCAGTGGAAGATAGGAGCGAGGCAACACTTTTGCCTATCATAAAAGACTGGATCGAACCGGGAACATTAATTGTCTCCGACTGCTGGAAGTCATACCACAACTTAAATAAACATGGATATTCACATCAAACCGTGAACCATTCAAAGGAGTTCGTAAATAAAGACGGGTATAATACTAACAAAATGGAAGGTCACTGGCGGCACATGAAAGTGAGTTTGCCTGTATTCGGCACTCGCAAGGACATGTACTCTTCCTATCTTGCCGAGTTTATTTGGCGTCATGTAAACAAAGAAAAAGACTTATTCGCCACGTTTTTAAATGATGTAAAAACTCTATACAATCCGAATTGAGTTAAGGTCGGAAAAATAGGCATACATAAAATACATGTCTCGTTGGCATGCATTTTTCATTTTTTTGTTTCTTAGTTTAGCTTGAACCGAAGTGTTTTTCATGAACGTTTGAGAAAGTTGCGGAATCACCTTTTGTTTTGTAGTTATGTTTTGAAAAGTGGTTTCTCAGTTGAGTTACCGAAGTGTTTATTCCTGAAATGAAAGTTAGAGAAAGTCGGGTTTATTTCAGTTTTGAGCTGTAGTCTGTGAGACACCCGAAAAATGTTTTGTTCAAGAAATCTGTATGGTTGTGATCATCATTTTGAAATGATGTTAATGACTCTAGAGATTAGTGCTATAAAACTTTGAGTGATTGTTAGAACATGGAGGTTGTGTGTTTTTGTTTTTTATTTATTTATTTCTGCTACTTTGGCATGCACGCCCGTAGTTCGGGAGTGAAATGTTATCGTTAAAATAATTAAAAATGTTGAAAGTTCTGTAAACTTGCGAACTCACCCACCAAGGCAAGATTTTCAAATACCCGAAAGTTATTATGCATTCAATTTTGCGGGTCTCGCTGTATCCGTGCTTTATGAATGATATTATAAAGGATATTGTAAGCATAATTAACTAGCTGAGAAGATGAGACACAACTGGACTATTATACAAAGTATTCTCTTCTTTTATTGCTACCGCAGAAAATTGGTCGAACCATCGGATACGTCTCAGAAACGTATATTTGTAAAACGTAAACGGTAACGCATGACGATAGGTTTTTATATGAGTTACAAGTGGTCACATGCATGATCAAAACAATGAAAGAAACTTCGCTAGTGAGACCAAGGAATCTACTGGCGAGCCGACGAGCCATTGAGCCATTTGAATAATATACCTTGGAATGGACTTACGAGCTCTCGAGCCGTTTGAATATTACACCTGGGAATCGACTGCCGAGCCAACGAGCCATTTGAATAATATACCTTGGGAATCGACTGACGAGCCAACGAGCCATTTGAATAATATACCTTGGGAATCGACTGCCGAGCCAACGCGCCATTTGAATAATATACCTTGGGAATCGACTGACGAGCCAACGAGCCATTTGAATAATATACCTTGGGAATCGACTGCCGAGCCAACGAGCCATTTGAATAAATATACCTTGGAATCGACTGACGAGCCAACGAGCCATTTGAATAATACCTTGGAATCGACTGCCGAGCCAACGAGCCACTTCAATTAGAATAGTTGGAAAAGTGGCCCTGTATTCTGTAGTTAAATTTAAACGGTTTATGCTGGTTTCATTGCTCACTGAAATGTTAGTTACTGAGTACTTGAGACAGTCATTCGAACTCGTCATAAACAAGTTGGATTTAAGCTTAAAAAGTTAGAGAAAAGGCGGGCCAGGACAACTTACCTTGCCTTACTATCTGCTCTTTTCAGCGAGATCTTGAGTATCGAAGAGCCTTAGTAATACGTGTAATACAGTCTTGGTCTGTGTTGTGAACATTCCAGTGTTAATGCTTGCGCTTCACACGATGTTTCTGTCTCCATTTCTGACTGAGTATCTCGTCCCGAAAGGGTTGCTGCACACTTGAGAAGTGATCGATTACTTAAGGCTGATAGTGCCATTATAAATTGTAACAACCTTAAGATGTCCTGTGATGCTATCAAGAAGCATAATATATGAACGATCTCCAACCTTTCAAAGAAGCAAGTTTGAAACCGTTGGTCACTTTCAAAATGGACGCCAAATCAACGAACCTGATTGAGCATGTGCAAAGGAACAAGCCCGCTGACCAGGTGTCCCCTCACTCTATTGTTTCCAGGCTCCTTTCTTTTAACAAATCGTCCCAAACCTGAAGTCCGCGGACTTAAAATAAGGAAGCGATAAAGGAGGTTCAACAATGAAGCCAGTACTCCGTTGAATGTAAAATGGTCAGAGTAATTCGTGAATGCGTTCTTTCTCTTTAAGCAATGCGTTCTTTCTTTAAGTAAAACTCGCCGTTTTTGCGAGGCGATATTTTTTCTTTATTTTCCAATTATTTCAATTTGATCAAATTACAGTTGAAACTCTCTACAACGGCCACTGGGACATCGAAGAAAGTGGCCATAGTAGAGAGGTTGAAAGAAGAGTACATGTATGTCATGTATGGACCGTCCGCCGAAAAAAAAAAACAAAACAAAAATGGCCCGTGTAGAGAGGTGACCGTTAAGGAAGAAACACCTTATACTGACTAAAATCAATGAGGGAATACTACTGAGTATTGAAGGCTTTTGTGTTTGCCGCGACAGATATGCCGTTTTTTGAAAATTGCCGCACAGTCGCAAGCTATATCTTTGCATGAACTCTGCCAGCAGAATTTTCTTTTCAGTGTCATTTTTAAGCGTGTACGAAGTCGTTCGCACCACCAAAAAAAATTTGCGTGGTTGGCTTGTTTACATCGCACACCAACATCGAACACCAAATGAGTGATCAAAAAAACTATGCGAACTAGTATCAGGACACAAACGACTTACTAAAAACAGTGCCGGGAATAAATTGCTGTTAGGAAGCTAGCATTATATGACAACCTTACTAAACCTTTACTTGTAGCGTAAATGAGCGTAAAGCTGTTACAACAACTTTATGCTAGCTTTACGAAACCTTTACGAACCGAGCGCGTAAATTTACCTTTACAAACCTTTACGCGCCGTGGAAAGTTTGCGTAAAGTTGGATGACCAACTTTACGCAGGTTTACGCAAACTTTAATTTTGCGTAAATCTCCATTTTCATGCTGTGAAATTTTTTCACTACAGTATAAGAAAATTAATCAACACTCTAGAAAGCATATTTAAAAATATAACTGCAGTGTGAGGCTGCGGACGAAAGGAATTGTAATACTAAAATTGTGAGAATGAAACTAGGTTCCCCTAAAGCTATGTAAAAAAGAAGAAAAACAACATACCCATTAAAAAATTCCTTAAGCCCCTTATCAATTAATATCTCCTGCCCACCTCCGCCTTTGATATGAACCGCAGTGTCTACCATGCCATCGTTAAGGCAATAAGGTAATAATCACTAAGTTGTTGTCTAATAGAGACTCTGAACTACTGCATGTAATTACTAAGATACTTATTCAAACGATAAAAAGGAAGTATTAGCATACCAATAACTAGTTCAACAGAGTATAAAAACAAAAACAAAAAAATCCATGGAGTCCTTTTAATTTATGAAAAAGCATGGAATTTCTTTTACGTTTTAAACCTCTAAAGCAAAAAGTGACTTATCTTAGAACTGAGATGAGCAATTTTCTATCTGTTTCCTTAATGGTAACAATAATTATTGAGACAATCATCACTGACTCTAATGGAAAGCAATATTTTCACGACACTAAGTGGGAGAAATATGTTTAAAATAATAAGCCCGCCAGTCGGATTACATAAATGTGAACTAAAACTTCCTCGTTTGAACACCAAACAACTGCTGAGAAGTAGATCTGAAGAAACTACTCCAAATCTGCTGGGTAAAGAAATTAGTTTTAAAAGCTAAGCCAGTTTCCCAATAACATATGATTCCGACATTTTTTTGAATCATTTAAAAACTGACTCTTATAAGGCTAAATTAACAATAAAACAACTCTTTTGTTTGAATGTTGATAAACGATAAAAATATATAAATTTATATGGCACCTGTTAACTACTACGCTCTTTAAATTATCAATGTTTTCAATTTCCTCTAGTCATGTTATGATTTATTGATTTTTACTCTCAATTTTGCTATAAATTGGTTGATCCGACATTCTGGTTTCATTAAGTCAAACCCACCGCCCTCATATGTCATTGGTTGTCATTTCGTTGTTTTATATTCAGACTAAGAGTTCGTGCATTGAACGGCTAACTTAAGACACTTAATGAAACAAAGACATTTTGTCCTAAGTTCAACTATCGGCATACTCAGTTTGTTAGGTTAGCTTTAGCTCCTAGAAACAACAGGCAAATAAACAAGACACGATAGTAGGTCACAGACCACTGACCGGTATGTCGTAAAATCATGCAGTTCTAAATGTGACAGTCATCCTGTTTAGCTCAGAACCAATTAAAAACAACCAGTTATCATAATCTCTTTACTTGTAGAAACTGTTTATAAAGGCCTGCGTTGTTTCCAAAAGCAATTACTAAACTTAGAAGAAATTCTTTGCATACATATTAAGCCGAGTGTAGTTCCTTTGCAACAAATGTAAAGACATGGCAAACTCAACTGAATATGAAAACAGCACAAGTGCGACTGAAGCAACTTTATGGAATGCTTATTCATCGAGCATGGCAATTCTTGCAGGCATCAATATTTTTCTCGCCATCACCACATCTCTTGGCAACACTTTGATCCTGATTGCTCTTCATAAAGTGACGTCCATTTATCCACCAACAAAACTGTTATTTCGATGCCTGGCAGTCACCGATCTTTTAGTTGGACTTATCTCTCAACCACTGTATGTTACTATTCTCTTTCCCCGGTTCACAACTTGGAATGTGAATGTCGCAATTCCGCGTGCAGACGATTTCTTCTTTGGTCTGCTAACTGTAGTATCACTCCTTACATCAGCTGCCATCAGTGTGGACAGACTTCTTGCCCTAATGTTAGGGCTGAGATATAGACACACTGTAACATTAAGGCGAGTTTGGGTGGTTATAGTTTGTTTTTGGTTGATCAGTGCCCTTCAAGCAGCAGGTAGTATATTCTTTGAATATCCGAAACTACCCTACTACTCTGCCTTATTAACCTTTTCCTTGCTAGTTTCAGTATTCTCTTACGCGAAGATATTTAAAACCCTTCGTTATCGACAAGTTCAGGTTCATGGCAATACTCAACAAGGACAGCGGCCAAATGGAGGAGGGAATCAACTGAACATAGCTCGATACAAGAAGACAGTGTACAGCATAGCATGGGTGCAGTTAGCTTTACTTATTTGCTACCTTCCGTATACCTTAATCAGATGGTTGAGTGTTAAACCATCCTATTCGACCGAAATATATATTCTTTGGGAATTATTCGTGACTCTCTTTTATTTAAATTCTTCTTTAAACCCAGCGCTTTATTGTTGGAGGATCAGAGACGTGAAACAAGAAGTGAAGAACATCATCCGCAAGATTTTCCGCTGCTTTTAAAATTAATAACTATAAAAAAAGGAACTGGTAAAGTAGGCTTATTTTTCTACAGATATCGAAGCCTGTATATCTTTTGAGATCCATACAAAGTTAGAAAATATCTCAAGTAATTAAAACAGAAATTAAAGGGGATGATTTACTAATTCATGTGTCTCGAAAATTGATGATTTTCACCTGGTAAAAATGGAATCAAATAAAATTGCCTAATGTTGGCCACCAAGAGCCATTATGGCTCTTGTGGCCACTTTATACCTTATTTTGACTCTTATTTTTGTAGGCCTTTAATTAAAATCACCTTGAAGTTTTGGATGGTTTAAGAAGAAAAAAAATTGTTTTTCAGTTTTTACACGATACAATCCCCGAATCAGGACAAGTTCATCAGTGAGAAGGCGGAAAAAAGTTGGGGAGTTGAGGGATGACTAAGTATAGTCAACAAGAACCCACCAGGGGTACCCTAACCTTACACAGTTCACAGATTTAGGGACGAGATTTAGGGCATTCATCTGGGTGAGGGTGATGGAAAATTTGATATAAGATTTTTGTGTGCAGTGATACACTTCATAGCACGATGCAGAAACTGACTGTACAGTCAGTATAGCATATAATAGGTGTAGTTGCTTTTACTTGTTTGACTTGTTTGCTATGCTCCTTAAAGCATAGCATATGCATTGTTTATAGGTCTGGCAATCCACCCTCTGAGCGTCAGATTTCACGCGTAGTTTCAGGTATTTTTGATGACCTTATAAACAAACCATAGTTCCGACATCCGTTGTCTCCCACATACTGTACTTGTACAAACTACAATTCAAGTCGCTATTTCAAGTTCTCCTTAACTTTAACCCCATCGCTGTTTGAAAATCAATTAGCTTAAAGTTCAAAATGTCAAAGCAGAGATCAGGAGTGACTTTAACCGCCTCGAGTGTGGTAGAACAGAAAAAATATTGCCGGAACATGGAGTTACAAGCGCGTGGAATCTTCTCTTCAGTTGATCATGAAATGATGCAGACACACTTATAATTCATGATACGGCAGTGTGCTTACGTTTTCGTCTCGACCGCCTTTTATACGCTGAGACGGGAGAGGTACACAACAGGGAGGAGGGAGAAATCGGGGCGAAAATGTAGGTAGGAGGGAGAATAATGATAATAATACTTATATAGCGCCGATAACAATATTGCTATTTTCATCAGCGCTTAAAAATAAAAATATTCAAAAATAAATAAATAAATAAATAAATGAAATGTTGTGGAAGTAGAGAGAAATCGATGAGAAGGTAATTTTAAAACTTTTTTTTAAAACTTGCGTAATGAAAAGGGATGGGGGAATGGGGAATTTGAGGTACACTGCGTTCCCCTTGGGTCTCCCTTGACTCCCTTGGTCGGACTTAATCGAGAAAGCATGGAATCAAACTGGACACATCTCAGGTTTCAAGGTTTAAAAACTGGCGACGGGCAACACAAGACTCATGCACTTGGTCGAAATCTGACCTTAAGGGCTTCGCTCTAACTAATAGGTCCTCAGTGCATGTCCCTTGCGACATGATATAAGAAAGAAAGAAAAATATGCAAATTTGAAATAGATTTTGGCTGCTGTTCTAAGTAATGACGGCAATATTTCTTAGAGGCCAGGTCTGAAAACGGGTTTAAATAACGCCATATTTTGGTCTGATATAGGGTCAGAATTTGGAGAATCGGGCGGCACACCCCTACCAAGAATTCCCTGGAATACCCCCCGGTTTTTTCCTCCATAAAAATCTTCGTATGTATGACATGAGGTGGTTACGCAATCTTCGTGCCATATGTTGGTTTAGAGGCGAAGCTCTGAAGGTCAGAAAACTTCCTCTACAACTAAATGCAGGATTCGTGTGTTGCCCGCTGCCAATTTTTAAACCAGGTTTAGGGAGGAGGGAGATTTACCTCCGTATACCTCTCCCCCCCCCCCCCCCTCCCGTTTAAATAGTAGTAAGTTTATGCTTATCTTGCCCTGAAGTACATACACCGCCTCCGTTTGTCTGTACACGAATAAATAGAAACCCAGTACATGTTCACCGAAGTCTGCACTTTTTTGCTACATGTGAACAGCCCGTCTTCATGATTCAACTTAGCAGTTACTAAACGCCATCAACATAACATTCATAAAAAGTGTCGAGACCCCGTTTGCGGTAACATACAATTTAAAATATAATGTCAAACAACAAATGGCAGGGGCACCCAACGAGTAAATAGTTCAAAACCAATTAATATAGCAGTCGACTGTTGTCATTTGTTCGTGGAGGTAATCTCTTATGTTAGCAAATGCATGGTAGCGTCCCACTGAGCCTTTGAGTCTCTGGAACTGATTCGGACAAATAGTGATAAATTTCCGACCCTGTTCCAGACAATAATACAAAAATATCAATCCTGTTCCTGTGCAATTTTTTCCTTATTGCGTAGAATTCATATTAGAATTTGATAAATCGAACGTGGGCGAATGTAAGCGATAATTACCAGTACAACGCAAAATTGCTACTTTGGTTAAGGCTTGAATCCAAAATGGGACAAATGTGTGTAACGAGCGGAAGGCCAATTTATGTAAGCGCATACATCAAACATGGCCTCATGAATAGAAACAGAGGCATTTGTGCCGCTTGTTTAGGTATTATACCAGCATTTACACCCTGTTCTATCCTGGTAGCGGAACGAAGTACATTGGGAGCCATGGCCGCTAACCTATTCTTCAAAGTAACAAAATATGTTTGTGATGATGTTGAGTGCATTGTAGCCGGGCTATACTGTTGAGAAGGCAGTCTTTTTCTGCGTAGAACAGTGCATCTAAGAAGGGTGGGTAGAAAACAGAGACCGAAGACCCAAAAACAAGAAAACCGCCTCCCTCAAAATCACTTTAACCCTTAATGAAATGGATCAGTGTCTTCCTTTTCCACAACCCCATTCCCCCTTACCTCCCCCTACGTAAAGAAGAAAAAAATAGAAAAGGTTGACAATTGTTTTTTTTTTTATCCCATATAAATTCATTAAAATCTCTGAGCATTTTTGTCAGAGGTCCCTTGCTGTATTACATAATTTTTCACTATGATAATGTTGACAAATATTTGTGGCGAAACAGGAGTTTATTCACTTTTAAAACTAACATATTACTCACACATATATAGACGTAGGTAATTACACTGCCTTTATCATTTAATTTAACTGCATCAATGGAGTAAAAAGTTACAGAAAATCTAAAAGCAATTAGCCGGCCCCAGTTTTCGGTATACAACTGGGGCACCAACCCAATGACTGTTTCTTTTTCTTTCTTCCTTTCTTTCCTTTTCCTTTTTTTCGAAAGCTTGTTTAGAGTCTCTACGAATACATTCTAGCCAAGCTACGCATAAGAGTGTATATTTGTTCGGTCATCCCAGGACAACTTAAACCTTTTCGAATTTTTTGGCGCATTTCTACTATTTCCCTAAAATACGTAGATGCTATTCATGCATGAAACGGTCAAGAATATCAGATTGCCGCTACTATTTCGAATAATACAGCTAAATGTTGGAAGAAAGCTTGAAGTGAAATTCTAATTAACTTCCAAAAATCGTCGGCAAGTGAACAGAAAACATCAGAAAATCTTAGATGAATTGAACAAGACACCTAGAAATTTCTAGCTTTTTTCTTTCAGATATGGCGATGACTTCTGCGCAAACTTTGTTTCTTCATGGAGCAGTACTATACAGAAAGCAGTCGTTGAGTTCCCCTAATATAAGATGGTGTAAATTTAATGCCACATCGAGAAATCAAACGTGTAAATATGATCGCCAATTTACATTTATCTGAAAATAACCATGACTTTTTCTGTAGGTATGCAAAAACTCATTTAGGAAATAGACATTTTGGGGGCTTTGAAATGTTGTGTTTTGAATACGTGGATTATATTCACAAACTCCACTTAGATATAATCCATTGGCAACTAGGGTTCCGCTCTCGGTTTCAACATTAATTTTCCAGGTTTTGTAGAAGGAGCTGATTTTTGATACTCTTATAACTGTTCCTGTTTTGCTGCATAACATTTGATCGCCTACTTTCACATCTTTCGCCGCTTTTGCAATGAGACCTTTGTCCTTTCAATACACGATCATAATATGTGGAGTAGTTACATTCAAAGATGTTACTTTATCTTCGAAATTAAGCTGTACAAAATCGAAGTGTCCTTCAATGATCTGCATTCACTTTATTTTTGTGAATGACGGAATGGTGACATCGTCTTCGTTCAGACTTTTAACCACTGAATTCACGCCAATCGCTCGCAAAGGAACATCTTGTAGTTTTCCATTTTCTAAAACTGTTGAAATGGTTTCTTCGTCAAAGCAAGACGCTGTAGACAAAGCGGTCGTACACACAGTTGTGCATCCAGCTACAGTCATTCCGACACCTGCTGCACCAGCTGCTCCTTCTAGCGCTGCTATTAGTATTCCAAGGATAGGGTTTGCAACGCCTGCTGCGATACCTGCGGCATTTGCCGCAGTTACTCCACCAGTTACAAAGGCCGTGCAAACCACTGGACATGCCACGGCCAAGGCAGCACCACCGTCCACAACGGGTGACAGTAAAAAGCCCGTAGAGGTGAACAGCAAAAGGGCAAAAACGCAATTCATTCCTCTAACCACTTTTCTAAAGAGACGAACAAAAACAGAGATTATTGACCTCTAGGGTAATGCTAACAAGTTTGTCTTCCGTCGATGATACAAATTAGAATTAAAACGGTGGTGCGGTTAAATCACGAAAGAGGAAGTTCGTCTCGTCGGCGTTTCAGCCAGAGGGAACCATAAAGGGAAAAGATAAATTATCTGGTACGGTAAAAACTCCGGTAACTCGAGCCAACTTCGAATATGAAAGGCTAAAGAACAAAAACGCACTTACTTTGCTTGACGACCTGGACCAAAGGGAAAACCTGAGCGAAATCAGTTGCAGCTCTCACTTTTGGTTTGTGCGCGTTGCGCTCTGTACTCTTTTAAACTCTTCCGTTGATGTTAGCTAATTAAAATAACAAAAGGTATTTACGTGAAACAGAACGAACTTTGATGCCATTAGCTGTAAGTTGCCTAATCTTCCTTTTTGTGTGTTATTTCATTGGTTCCACGTGAAAGTGCTGAGTCGATTGCATTATGTTGCACATGCAAATGTTTTCTCCGTGCCATTTGATTGGTTCCAACGTTGGAATCACGTGAAAGTGCTAAGTTAAGTTTATCGAAAAGTAACAGGGAAGAAGAGTAATATTTATATATATACCGAGTTGTCATATTCGTGTCTACGTTAGAGTATATAGGTAAGCTGTGATATGTATTTACAAACTGCAATTATAGTTATCAGGCTTCAGACCGACGATCCGTTTTCGCTTTTATGTAAGAAAGGGGTGCAAACTGCCAAGTATCACGTAGAAAATATTTTATCCTTGCGGTGAAACTCAGAAAACTCTTATGCATGCGTTATTGACCAAGCGTGAGTTGAAAATGGTTAGATATTGGTCGCAAAAAAAAAAACAAAACAGAACAAGGCCATAACTAGCCATCTTTGACCGAATAAGCTCCCCGTCGGTTGATAAATGATTTATTTATCATATGGCCAAAACTAAATGTTTTTTGGTGGAACAAAACTGGCGTTCCCGAGCAGGCAAGATTTCAGGCCCTTCTCGCGCGCTCAGGTAGTCAATCAAAGCAAAGGATTCTCGTCATCTTGCCCGCTCAAGGAGCCATCCGTATGACAAGAAACGTTATTGTGCATCCAGGAAAAAAGCCAATCAGGCGTGAGAAAAAAAAACCGAAAAAGCAACAGTAATTAGTTCATGATTAGTTTTTGAGGTTTGCTCGCATGTCCTGAATTTATTGTGATTGGTCACTACACAATTGACCTGTTAGAATCAAGTGTTCACGGTCTTTTGCAATCGCACGGTAATGTACCTGTCTGCTTGTTTGACTTGAAGAAAATATATGGGCCAAAAGGATGGGCAATTATGCTTATAATCATATTTATAACAAAATTCTCAAATCTGATTGGCTATCATCTGCTTGATATAAGCCTTTATAGGACAGTTTAATAGGACCGAACGCGCCAATCACTCGCTCGCTTAAATGGCTTTTTTTCACAGCTAGCAGAAACATCTTGGAATTTCTTGTGTTTTGATTTAAAAAAGAGCCTTATACATCACCAATTTTGTTAAAGTTATGATTAATTGGTAACAGAACTTCGTGTCGTCCAATTCGGTCTGTGATCATACTCGTCATTAAACAAATCAGAAAATAGACTCAGACCGAATTGAACTCCACTCAGTCCTGATACCATTAAAAATCTAAAATCTGTTTGAGAGAAAAATCCGGTTGGTGTAAGTTCAAACGTCTAATATGATCCCGAAGCTTTCTGGTCATATTTCCATATTTAGTTTGGCTTCCTTGGCTCTCGCATCTCTGCTGGGAATTAGAAAGCCTTGTAATTGGCGTGTAATTCAAAAAAACATAAACAGTTATTTATACATGTACATGTAAGTACAGGAAGTCAGTATAAACGCGGGTTGTTTTTTGAGTTGAATGACAACTTGCTCTTCGTCTTTGCTAGAAATCACGTTTGATCGAAAAGTATCGGAGACCTTACAGAGATGCCGTGCTTGCTGTAGTCGCGTTTGAACTGTTTTCATACTAGCTCTTTTGAAATAGTCATTTTGCCGCACGGCAAAACATGTAGTCTAAAAAGGTGCCAGTGACAGTTGGATTAACTATAAAACTTCCTTTGTTTGATCGAATGTCTACGCAAGGAGCTTTGAGGCTAAATTAGCAACGACTCAATGACTACTACCTCAGTTGTGTAAATGATCATATAAAATACTCCGGTTTATATTAGAGACGCATGTGGGCAGGTGATATTAATTGTTAAGTGGCTTGAATTTTTTAAAAATTTGTCGTTTTCTGCAAAAAAGGAAGCCGGCTATTTTACTCTATCGTCTCACAAATGATAATTATTATAGCTGAAATGCATAACAATTGTAGTCATTTGTTAAATATCTTCGAATGCCTTCAAGACTGTTTGATTGGTTTTTTCATATTCGGACAAACTAATACATTCTTAATTTGTTCTAATATTCCATGCGGCTCATAGGCACCATCCAGTTATACGTATGCATTTGTTCCAAGTGTTGAATTATGAAGCAATGAATGTGTACCTCAGGGATCAACCCTTGGGCTACTATTATTTCTTCTTCACATAAATGATCTTGCCAACTCTTTAGATATGCTTTCCTTTCGACTTTTTGCTGATGATGCTAATATCTTCTATGCCACTAAAACATCAAAGATCTTGGGGCAGTTATGAACTCAGAACTTAACTATTGCAATCTTAATAAGTTGTCTTTTAACAGGACGAAAACAAACTTTATGATAATGAGACGGAATCCACCAGGAAATTGAGTAATTTTAATTTTCAGTGGACAGAAACCTTATACCAGAGCAATTTAAAGCATACTGCATTTCTTTACATTTTTCAAGGGCTAAAGATGTAATTAGTCATCTTTATTATTCCACTATTATGTCATTTTACCATATAAGGTCAAGAGAACAAGCAAAATACGAGGCCGTAATACACCGTAGTGTCCTGGTTTAACCGGTTTACAACAGGGCGAATATCGGCGGATGCAAAAGGAGCAACTGTGGCTTACAGAATCAGGATGTTTTGGATACTCGCATTAGAAAATAGAAGCCAAAATACCATTTTTTTTTGCAGTAAAATAATTAACCATCTCATTCAATGGTTTGGCATGTAATAAGCGCGAACATTTTGCTAATTGTTAACATAATTCTCACAGGCAGAATCAGGATGTCTCTGAATACTCTTACCAAAAAATAGACGCCAATTGCCAGATATTTTTCTTTTGTAGTGGAATAATAAACCTCTTATTCGATGGTTTAGCATATAATACAAGCCGAAATTTCTGACTATCACTTGAGCCAATCTCAGTCGGTAGAGCGCTTGACTGAAGAGAGGAGGTTCGGGTTCGATTCCCGATTGGATACTCAGGAACTTAAAAAACTCTGAGCAGGCCTGAGACTGCTCAGAGTTTTTAGCGGAGCTCCCGCGCGCGCGAAGCGCGCGCGCAGCGGAGCACCATGGGTAAGAAAATTTGGTAAACTATCCATCCGAGAAAATTTGGTTATGACGTAGAGTACGCCCACCCGTACACACACTTCATGTAAGCCGATGTCAAATGTCACAATAGATCTTGCACAACTTGACTAGCCTCTTAGTTATGTAAGCCATCCGTATGAGTACGATTAGATTGACAGCTGTCAAAATCAGACATCCGCTGACAATTATCACATGACCATCTCGCGGGCTCAGATAAAAGACCAGTCGTTTTACCCCTATATATAAGCTGACATAATATGTCACACTTACCAATTCAACATAAAAACGAAACTACGCTGGGCAAGGCTGTCAGTTGACTGACAGTCGTTTAAAGTTACATTGGCAAGCCAAATTAAGTTCAATTGACAGCTGTCAAAATGGGACATGTGCAGACCACAATCAGAAAACTAGTAACGTGGGCTCAGGTTCGCTCAGGTACACGATCTGGCATTTTCCACTACATGCCGGACGGATATGTCCTACTCACACTTGTAGTCTGTTAATTCGAATATTCGCCATTCTAATGAAGGTTAATTGACAGCTGTCAAACTAGAGTATACGCTGACCATCATCACCTGAGTGGATCGCGGGCTCATTTTTCTATCCATTGAGGTCACGTAGTGTTTAAAGTTTTGCGCATATATTTTATTTGATCACAGGCTCAATTCGAAGCCCCATAGCTTTATAGAAAATCTGTCCATCCTAGAAAATTCGGCAAGCAAGTGACCGTACACCGACCACCCGACCTTCCGTCTGTCCGCACCACAGGCATACCAATGTTTCTGCTGACTAGTATCGCGCCTGACCGTATCGCGGGGTCAGGTATAGACCCTCTGAGTTCGAGTAATTTTTTGAAGGTATCCGCTGACAAGTTGCTACTTTTCAAATGATCGCAGGCTCAAGTTCAATTTTTTTAAAATGCATATGAAATAAGTCGTGTTCATGAGCCGCACTTTTAAAATGTTGATTTCGAACTGACCTCGGACACGAAAATTCAACCGGCTTTTACATTTAAATGCAGGGAAGGCAATCGCTTTTGACTTTTCTCACTGTCACGTGTTCATCACGCTCTACGTCCAACTTTTATGTTCTGATTGGTCAAAATTTGACAGGTGAGTTTATGGGGAAAATTTATGCAGCGTCTGGAAACTTGCTTACTGATAGCTGGAGCTGACAGAGTTTTGTGTCATCTTGTGATGTTTTAAACTGTCTTTTTCTACTTGGTGTACAAAATGAAATACAGCTGCTATCAACATTGTTCTGTAATTCGTGGCTGGTTTGCTTATTGCGCTTTTTGTTGACAAATGCACCGCTTGTCAAAGTCATTGGAAATCCGATTTCGGATGGCATCGTTTTCAAAAATGAGCTTACTCACTTGAGGCGTAAGAGGGTTGAAAAGTCTCAAGCGATTCTGGAACACTTGAAGACCTTCAGAAGCAGCATCTCGACTGGTAAGCCTGAGCAATTATTGTCTTTGATGTGTTTTTTTTTCGGATTCCTGAAGTCGAGCGTATGGTTTATGCGGCTTAAGTTTATACACGAGCAATTATCTAACCTACAATAGTATCAGGTTTAAAAAGCCTTTAGACACTTTTTGACCCGCAAATTCAAAGAAAAGGTTCCGAAGATTATTTAGTTATGATTTTGGCAGTAAACAGAAAGCTCTGATGGATTTTCTTGCCTCGAGTTCATCTTGAAAAAGAGAAAACACCGGGAAGCCGGCTTAAAACATAAATAAGCTTATGCTTACCTGACTCATGATTTTCTGAGACACTTTACTCTCAATACTTCTCTTCGTGAATGAAAATTATTGTCTCTGTGCATGTTTCACCGAATTAAATTTATTTTATTGATTGTTAGTAGTCCCTCTCGCAATTTTTATCGCTGCACCGGTTTTCTTTTTTAATTTCCAGTCGAACATAAACATCGCATGCAAGAATACTCAAAACGCCGCGCGTAAATATCACTCGCTTTTAAAGATTACACATAAAAAAATTATGCACAGTTTAATGAATAAAGGGAAGTAAAACCTAAACATAACAATTTCTCTATCATGCTGAAGCGTGAATGGTAACTTTTTGACCCGCAAATTCAAAGAAAAGGTTCCGAAGATTATTTAGTTATGATTTTGGCAGTAAACAGAAAGCTCTAATGGATTTTCTTGCCTCGAGTTCATCTTGAAAAAGAGAAAACACCGGGAAGCCGGCTTAAAACATAAATAAGCTTATGCTTACCTGACTCATGATTTTCTGAGACACTTTACTCTCAATACTTCTCTTCGTGAATGAAAATTATTGTCTCTGTACATGTTTCACCGAATTAAATTTATTTTATTGATTGTTAGTAGTCCCTCTCGCAATTTTTATCGCTGCACCGGTTTTCTTTTTTTTAATTTCCAGTCGAACATAAACATCGCATGCAAGAATACTCAAAACGCCGCGCGTAAATATCACTCGCTTTTAAAGATTACACATAAAAAAATCATGCACAGTTTAATGAATAAAGGGAAGTAAAACCTAAACATAACAATTTCTCTATCATGTTGAAGCGTGAATGGTAACTCTATTAATCGCACTGCAAATTTGGTGCCTGTCAAAAGTGAGAACCCGTCCGGCTGGCCGAAAAGTGATTTTGGGAATTTTTTTTATCGTTTTCATTAAAAGCCCATAATTATTACCCTGCATATAGGACCAGATTTTTCTAACTGAAAAGTCCCGGCATTATAGAATTCTTTTCATGAAAACGTTTTACAATTCAATGCTATAATTTGTTGTGCAAACGAAGCGCGTGCTTTGATCGTCGTGGATATTGAATGAGTGCAAATTCTCTTGCAAAATTGTGAAAAACTGCAGAATTATAGGTTTGAATAGAGCAAAAAAGAACAAATTCTGTCCGAGGTCTGTATGATAAAAAAAGGGCCTCATAGTACTGTTTACCTGAGACGTGATGAGAAAAAGTATGTTTAAAAGGCTGGTTTACACGCCACCAGATTCGTCGCCAAGATTTACTAGTAAACTAAACTTGTCGAACACAAAAAATCCGGCCTGATTTTTTTATTTTGGCCTCCCTTTTATACAGAGGAATGCAACTTGTAAATTGGCTGCCACCAAGGACTATCGTGGCGCGTGTGTTTCTTAAAATTATAATTCGAGGTTATCCAATTATCCATAGTCTCTCTAACGGAGCAATGTTGGTGAGACTAGTGAATGCCGCATTATGATGCAACAGCTAATGCAAATACAATACACGAATAGGTCTATTTGTTTTCCAGGCCTAATCTACTGTGATCGAACATGACTGCTATTTTTCGGTGTGCAAATAAGACTATTTAATAACTCGATGTAAAATTTGTTGCACTCTTGGACGGTCAAATTCTGATTTTTCTCCAAAATCACTCAGCCTTTGCCTCAAAAGTCAAATGAATGTGCCCTGATCTGTGGATTACAATTGCAAGTTTATTGTTTGATTTAAATTATGAATTTATTAACGGGAGCTTCGCTTTTAGCCCTGGCTAAATCTATATATTAATAAATCAACCCTTTGCCGTAGTGCCAGCCCTGCATTCAGTTTTGTTTTAAGTTACTCCCTTTGCACTGCGTGCAAGCTACTAGACCTTCGCGTGGTTCGGATGACCACGCAAACTGGCTGTCCCTTGTCAAGTCGGAGACGTAAAAATAGTGTCCCCAATTAGTATTTTCATGCCAAATACATTGACGCTCCAATGAAATTTAAAAGATCATTTTTAAAAAAAAATGCGAGTCGCCAGGACGTGAAAATGGAGGGAAAGCGAAAAATTGTCGAGTCCTACATCGAGGCCTGGCTCGAGTCATCCTCAAGCGAACTGTTTTCGTGTTTACCGAAAGTTGATCACATGATCAACTACTAATGCAAAAGACCTATTATGGCAGTTAATGTTACTATCGCTACGCTCTCGGCTATCTTACGATTCAGGCTGTTAAGCCATAGTTTCAATTTTCTCTAGTAAATAAGTGTAGATAGCTGTTTTCATTTTTGACTTTCATTAGGTCAACGAAACCCCGTCACCCTGATAAATAAACGCAAAATAACTACATAATACCTTCTACGATCTTGGTCAAGAAAAGAAAGCTTTAAAAAATAGAATGAAATAACCGCTGAATACCGGTGTATCCTCTAAATGTTTTTTGAAATCTTCATAGTGGTTTCAAATTTACAGGTGGATGTTGAGAATATCTGAAAGAAAACATGGTTTTCTATTGAAAAGCAAATCAAGTTTATTTAATAGACACTCAGGCTCCCAAACTTAATATAGTGTATAATATACTGCAGATAGCGACAGCATTAATTTGATCATCATAAACCTGTCCAATAGAAAGTTATTCTATAGAAACAGTGGTGTACTTTAACAAAGCAGGTAAGACGACTAATGGCAAACTCAGCTGAATATAAAAACAGTACAAGCGCGACGGAAGTAACAGCATGGAATGCTTTTACAACAAGCCCGGCAATTCTTGCAGACCTCAATATTTTTCTCGCCATTACCGCAAATAGAACGTGACAGTCATCCCGGTACTTGGGAACTGTTTGACTATCCGTCAGTTCCTCTGTTGCGTTCCGACGAAGCAGCTCAGTGCTCAAACTGGAAGGAATTCCTCCATTATATGTTCAACCTACAACAAATGTAAAGACATGGCAAACTCAGGTGATGGAAACAGCGCAAGCGCGACTGAAGTAACATCATGGAATGCTTATTCAACAAGCCTGGCAATTCTTGCAGGCCTCAATATTTTTCTCGCCATCGCGGCATCTCTTGGCAATGCTCTGATCCTGATTGCTCTTCATAAAGTGACGTCCATTTATCCACCAACAAAACTGTTATTTCGATGCCTGGCAGTCACGGACATTTTAGTTGGTCTCAACACTCAACCTATTTACGTAATGATTCTTATTTCTTCAATAACAAAGAGTCGCGCGGATCGCATTGTAGCCCTTGAGCAATACCGAGGGTTTTGGAGTGGTTTGTTGCCTCTAGTATCGGTTCTCACATTGTCCGCTATAAGTGTGGATAGACTTCTTGCCCTATCATTAGGGCTGAGATATAGACACACTGTAACCTTAAGGCGCGTTTGGGGGCTCATAGTCGGTGTATGGTTACTAAGTGCCCTAACTTGCACAGGGGTTATATTCTTTGTTAATAAGATAGCACATTACTTTACTAGAGTGACTTTCATTTTCTTAGTGATAATTTCTGTGGTTATTTCAGCGCTCTCTTACATAAAAATTTTTGTCTCTCTTCGTCGTCAGCAAGCTCAAATTCAACAAGAACAAACATACGGAGCACGCCAGAGTCAACTAAATATAGCGCGATACAAGAAGACAGTGTACACCATAGCATGGGTGCAGTTGGCTTTACTTGTTTGCTATGCTCCATACGGCATAGCATTATTAATAGGTCTGGCTATTAACATACCCCATTCTTCCACCGAAATGAAGGTCGCTTGGCGAGCATTATTAACTCCCCTGTTTTCGAACTCTTCTTTCAACCCGGTACTTTATTGTTGCAAGATTAGAGATGTGCGACAAGAAGTGAAGAACATTTTCCACGAAGTTTGCTGTTGCTCTTATTAAAAGTTTAGGGTTACGGAGGCTGTTATCCTCTTCGATCTGCATAATTCTTTGCATCATACTCATTCTCATTCAATAATTGTTGAATATTTTACCGTGATCATTCAATAATTGTAAAATATTTTACCGTGATCATAATTACCCCCAATAAAGTAGTAGTCATTCAGGAGCTCCTCAGAGCTAAATAATGTATTCATTGAATTGCTCAGCCATTTATTCCAACAAAGGAAGTTGTATAGTAAATCAAAACGTCAAACCTCCTTTAGGGTGCATGTTTTTAGACCAATGACTATTTCAAAAGTGTTTGAAAACAGTTCAAACGCGACTGGATCGAATAAACACGGAATCTTTTTTAATAAATAAAGGTTTTTGTCATGATTTTTCAACACTGAAAAC
Source organism: Porites cylindrica (assembly GCA_964035525.1). Lineage (NCBI taxonomy): Eukaryota > Metazoa > Cnidaria > Anthozoa > Scleractinia > Poritidae > Porites > Porites cylindrica. The sequence continues at coordinate 41,953,735 of OZ037777.1, read as the reverse complement.
GTGACTTTCTTTTCAGCTTAGAGGAAGACCTAACTGTTATCTAATTTCAAGTCACTGTTTATACTGCCCTGAGTTGTTTTTTTAAAACACTGACCCGGTCTGAACAAAAAACTTTATCACCATCATATTCAACGTAACAAAACTGCATTCTTGGCTAACCCTGATTACACAATGTTTTGTGAAAATATATTCCAATAGGAATGAAATTCGACATTTCAGTCAGAATCATTTGCATGGAAAAGAATCGTATTGCAACTGAGAGGAAAACTTATAGATTTGTTTTTTGGTGTTTTGCGAATCCTCAGACAGCTTCTGCATAAGAGGGCCAATATGGACTTTTCTCCGAAGAAAACGAAAATAACTGCTCTAAAACCCTCTATAGCAAACACCGGATCAAGAGCGGGCAATTGCAACCAATTAATAGTTTTTATCATTGTTTATTTTTCCAAACTCATTCAAAAGACTCTAGACGAGGGATTAATTTGCTTGACTTTTAGTCTATGGACTAGCTTTTTGGTCTGTGGCAAATACATGACTAAATTATATCAATTCATATCAATTTAATAGTTGCTCTTTCAAACCGTAGTTTGCACCCAACTTATTTTATAATTTATTCACAAAAACAGGAGCCCATCATGACGGGCTCCTGACAAAAAGAAATGCATACATTGATTCCGATGAATAAAATCCAGGCAGATACACTTGTTTGATAGTGAAATTGTATACCATGTTTAAAACAGAAGACCCTGAGAATCCAGCCTGTTCACAGATCCTCTATTTCAGTCTTCAAAGTCCGTCGAGCGCGCGTGATATAAACTGCGGAGGATTTATTGACCGCCAGCGCAAGGGGGTAGGGTAGGGGAAGAAATTTTTCTTTCTCGAGCTCCGCGCTCGCCCTCGCTCTCGCTCTCGCTCGCCGACGTTTTCGAAAAGAACGAAAAGAAAAATAAAACAAGGGCTGTGTACAGACTACTGAGAACCATACCCTGTTCCAAGGCAAATCCCCTTTTAGCGTCTTATGCGTGCCAAATAAGTGAGTACCATCACTGTTGAAAACACATAGTTTAATTAAAGACAACCACATAAAATAAATACATCACAAAACAACAGAGTTAATAAGTCACCTCTGTCCTCCGCAGAGGCTCCCGCTGGGTATCCCAATAAAAAAAGCAGTAATCGAAAAATGGAAAGCGCGCGGGGGACGATGGGAGAATAGCACGTTAAATGACAGAGACCTCTTCTCTCTTTCCCCTTCCCATCGTGCCCCGCGTGCTCTATATTTCTTTCTCCCCAGCCCCCCTACGACACAAAGAGGCCTCTGCGGAGGAGAGAGGTTGGTCACTATGAACCGCAAACAAAGAATAAACGTTTCAAGCCATTAAAAATTGTCTGCGTATCAAGAAATGGTCTATTGTTCCGGGTCCAATTCACCAAAACAATACCCTTTTGTCCTAGGTGTTGCTGCCGAAAACAGACCGAACAGTCTGTGCATGATCGTTTAATCTTCGGCCTGACAAATTTGTAATATTAGGGGGGAGGAGAGAGGTTTTTTATGCCTTGACGCGATGCTATTTTAACTGGGGTACTGAGGGGAAAGTTTCGCCACGAGGCGCTCGTTGTCAAGTAAACCATAGGGGCGTAAACGTTTTCTGTTTGCTTATCTTACATGTAACTACTACCAGACATGATAAATTAACAAGTGAGATTTACTGCGGCACACAACGCAGGAGTGCATATTTTGCGGGTTGAGCAAGAAAACCGTTTCACTTTTGATGGTATCGTAATTTTTTTCTCAGCGCTCTGAACAAGAAAATATTATTTCAGAAATACTTTACAGAGAACGTTCTTAAACCGTTATTAAAACAAGCTCAGTATTATTTGCGCGACCTACATTCAAAGGTGCGATCTTTGAATGTAATTTATACCTTTTTCTAATTTTAGAGCGCGCAAAATGCGTCCCATAATTCTCTTAACAAAATAAAATTGACAAGTGAGTCTACAACACATTTTAAAAACGACTTTCATTCTTATTCTAAACGACTTTCATTCTTATTCTCACCCAAGCGGCCCAGAATACGTTTTAACGATCTTTGTAATCCACAAATTTTTCCTGCTGAACTGAATTATTCGACTTTTTTATGTGCGCAACTTTATTCTCTCAAGAAAAGAAAAAAAAAGATTTTAGTCTTCAGTTCACTTTTACGAGCATTTCGAAAAGTTCATTAAAGAATATCCGGAAAATCAATAAAGCAGTCCTGGAAAAAATATAAGCAAAAATATTTTGATAAAATAACTGCAATGGCAACGGATTATTATTAGCATTAACGAAGCAAAAGTTGGCTTCCTTGCGTGCAGACAGAGACACAGTTATCAGTAATTCAAGCCATTCAACGTCACCTGTCCATATCTACCCATATCGTTTATACACGACAGTATTTATCAACCCAATAAGGTGGTTGTGATTTCGTAGTTTTTAATTAAATTCGGGCTGGGCGTTCGTCCATTGAATTTCCATTTACACACAATTTTTCAAAAAAGAAAGTTTTCTTATAAATCCAACAGTCGGTGCGCAAACTGAGCTGCTTAGGTTTGGCTCCTAGACCAAGAAAAATCAATAGGATAACATTTCGGTTCAAAGAGGACGAGACGTTTATCTTTCAGACGGACAAAGACACCGACACTGCGAAAAATTTATAGGTCACCCCCATTTGACGATAAAAGTGTTTTCAGGAAGTGAAAAAAAAACCACTTTATTTCTTTTCTATAATTAATCTGTACGAACGGGCGTAAAGTATGTGCGAATATGGCAGCTAGAATAACGCTCCTGAGGAAGACTGGTTGTAGTAAAATCATGCAGTCTTTTTCAATTAAGAATTGCATTTCTTGTTACAATATCCTTTTTCTCATAACACGAATTTATTAAACGTCACAGCCGTCCTGCTCAACTCAGAACAATTAAAAACAACCTGTTACGGTTGTCATACTCTGTTTACTTAGGAACTGTTTATACTGACTTGCAGTTCCTGTGTCTTGCTTCCCGAAGTAGTTTCAGAAGGAATTCTCTCCGTATATTGAACATATCAGTAGTTTCTTTGAAACAAATTAATGTACTGATTAAGACATGGCAAACTCAACTGAATATGAAAACAGCACAACTGCCACTCAAGTAACATCATCGAATGCTCGTTCAACAAGCTTCGCAGTTCTTGCAGGCCTTAATATTTTTTTCGCCATCACTGCATCTCTTGGCAACACTCTGATCCTGATTGCTCTTCATAAAGTGACGTCCATTTATCCACCAACAAAACTGTTATTTCGATGCCTGGCAGTCACCGATCTTTTAGTTGGACTTATCTCTCAACCACTATATGTAACTTTTCTCTTTCGCTTTTTTACAGCATGGAATGTGAATAACACTGCAATTATGGGTGCAGACAATTTTTTCTTTTCCCTGCTTCCTGCAGTATCACTCCTTACATCAGCCGCCATCAGTGTGGACAGACTTCTTTCTCTGTTGTTAGGGCTGAGATATAGACACAGTGTAACATTAAGGCGAGTTTGGCTGGTCATAGTTTGTTTTTGGTTGATTAGTGCCCTTGAAGCCACAGTTAGTATAATCTATGAACATCCAATACTACCCGAAATATCCTTGTGGTTATTCTCTTCCTTCTTAACATTTTCCTTGCTAGTTTCAGTATTCTCTTACGTGAAAATATTTAAAACCCTTCGTTATCGACAAGTTCAGGTTCATCGCAATACTCAACAAGGACAGCGGCCAAATGGAGGAGGGAATCAACTGAACATAGCTCGATACAAGAAGACAGTGTACAGCATAGCATGGGTGCAGTTAGCTTTACTTATTTGCTATTTTCCATATAACTTGATAAGTTTTTTAGAGTTGCTTGGTAAACTACTACTTTCGACCGAAACATCTATTCTTTGGGAATTGTTCGTGACTCTCCTTTATTTAAATTCTTCTTTAAACCCAGTACTTTATTGTTGGAGGATCAGAGATGTGAGACAAGAAGTGAAGAACATGATCCGCAAGATTTTCCGCTGCTTTTAAAAATTAAAAACAAATAAAAATGCTTAATGTTGGCCACTTTTATACCTTATTTACTCTTTTTTCTGTAGGCCTTTACTTAAGAACCACCTTTTTTATGGTTTACCAAAAAATTGTTGTTTTTCAACTTTCGCACAATACAACCCCAAATCAGGGCAAACTAAGAAGGTTTAGCTCATCAGTGAGAAGGCCGGAAAAAGCTGGGGAAGTGAGGGATGATATGTCAACAAGCCTAATCTTACGCAGTTCAAACTTACAGTTCTAGGGAAAAGATTTAGGGCATCCATCTGGTGAGGGTGATGGACAAGAATTTTTAGTCTGACAATTCGATATAAGATTTTTTTGTGCAGTGAACATAGCGCGATACAGAAAGACTGAACAGTCAGTATATAGCTGAGCATATAATAGGTGTAGTTGGCTTTACTTGTTTGCTATGCTCCTTTAGTTACAGCATAGCATGCGCATTGTTTATAGGTCTGGCAATTAAACTACCCGAAATAGAGCGGTCGATGTGGGGCAGGATAAAGATGTACAAAAATACAAGAAGTGAAGAACATTATTCGCAAATATTGCAGTCGCTCTCAAAATTCAGGGTAACAAAGTTAGAATAAACTACAGGTCGATTGTGTATTATCAAGACGACAGATCTTGATTACGAATTTATTTTTAAATAAAGGGCTTTCCACTGGGAAAGAGAGGTTGCAGTGCCACCCCACCTATTTCCAAACACCACCATCCGAGACTACTATACGGAAAAAGTCTGGTCTCAGAGTGTTAAAACATCAAACATTAAGACAAATTGAAAGAGTTGTTGTGTTTGTTATAGTTATCGTTTACCCAGCTATTTGAACTTGTTTTTTAAACGTTCACGTATGGTGCTCCAGAATTTGATTATGTAGGGAGTCCAGAGCAGAAAAGACGTTCACAAAACTGTCGGACAAAGTATATGAAAATTAACAAAACAGAAGCTTTGACTGTGCTCTGTTATGTTGTAAAGCAAGCAGGAAGCGGCTAGAGCATGAAAAAGGGAAACACGAGACGCAGTTTGGGAGTGTTTGTCTCTACTTCTTGAGTGTTAGCCCTCACTTTAACTTCTCTATTTTTCCTTAATTCCCATTACTCCCTGCTCGCGCTCTGCGTTCGTTCCAATCAGGGCTGATAAAGGTTGGGCGGTGAAACGAGCGCTCCGCTCTTAATTCAATGTGTGATGCGAAGTAGGACTGGCACGAGCGCTCTTTCCGCGCTTCCGGTACGCTTGAAGGCCGGTGAAATTTTCCTTTTTGCAAACCGGAAATCCTATTTTCTTTCTGTAATTTCAGGCTACAATGTTAAATAGATAAATTTGTTTTATAACAATATTAATAAACAGTTTGATATGTTAATGTTTGTGTGCCTAAAAGTCAAACTTGTTGGTTGGGTAATGCCAAAATTTGAGTTCAATTTGAAAGTGTTGAAGGCCTCCTCCTTCCGCTAAATATCACCTAATCGTCTTTCGCCGTTTCGTTTGCATAACACTTCTCAACCGTAATTTTTACATATGGTAAAGGGGGATAAATTTTACATAACATAACAAAAAATTAGCTTGATATATTTTGATATAGTGGCGTTGTAGTACTTCAAACATTGCTTCTCGGGAGGAACGCGCCATGGCGATTCGCGCAATGCGTCGCAAATCCGGCAACTGCATGTAAACAAAATTTATTGAGGTTAATTGTAAGGTTTTTTCTCGTTTTTCTCTCTAAAAAAAGACAAATTAAACAGTAAACACTGAGGGGAAACTAATTTTGAAGTTCCGAAGAAACAGAAAGACGTACGATGATGGTGATTGAAATTAGCACTGAATTACACCTTGCACGAGGTGCACGCATTTATAAAATACATGCGTCCAGTCTAGTTATGAAAAACCATCTGCTGTCTTTTATTTTTGCCATGGATGACATGGATGAGATTTTCCTTCGTGTTTTAGACAGTATCTAGTTGTTTTTGTGTTGGTATAACATCAACATGGGCGTAATATAACGAAAATATAGTAGAGTATGGTAGAGTCATGGAAGTAACCAGAGAAACCATTTGAAAGAGATGTTTGTTTACTCCAACTAAACCTCCCACAAAAAATTAGCAACATTTGCCTCTTAGAGACAACGTACCAGCAGAAAGGAACGAGGAAGAAGTGCAAGAAAACAACTCGAGCCGCCATAATTCAGTGACAGCGGCAGTGTCTAAAGAACAATTAAACCACATCGCCCTGACCGAAGTCGAAAACAGGCGGCATTTCTAGACACAGTCCCAGTCCACTGCATCACACCTTCTTCCTCGGACGCGCTCGTTTCACTGCCCAACCTTTATCCGCCCTGGTTCCCATCATTCCCTTCTCGCGCTTCTCGCTTGTTGTTTCTCGCTTTCTTCTTTTTGGCTCGCTAACTGCTCACCACAGCGCCTTGGAAAAGGCTGTGTGGAGGAGGCAGAACTATTCATACATGTATGTTGGGATGGAAGATATACGCAAGGAGTACGTTTTCTGGCAAAAATGGTATATAGAACGGTAAGGGGCTGGACCTCGGGGCGGAGCCTCCCTATATAAAACTTTGTTCGGTACCCCCCCTCCCCCCCCCCCGGAGATAACACCTACTAGAGTGAACCCTTCAATCAACTCAAATTTTTTCACTACGGTATAAGAAAATTAATCAATACTCTAGAAAGCATTCGAAGCTATTTAAAAATATGACTGCAGTGGCCACGGACGAAAGAAATTGTAATACTAAAATTGTGAGAATGAAACTAGGTTCCCCTAAAGCTATGTAAAAAAGAAAAAAACAACATACCCATTAAAAAATTCAAGCCCCTTATCAATTAATATCTCCTGCCCACCTCCGCCTTTGATATGAACCGCAGTGCCTACTATGGCATCGTTAAGGCAATAAGGTAATAATCACTAAGTTGTTGTCTAATAGAGACTCTGAACTACTGCATGTAATTACTAAGATACTTATTCAAACAATAAAAAGGAAGTATCAGCATACCAATAACTTGTCAACAGAGTATAAAAACAAAACAAAAAAAATCCATGGAGTTCTTTTAATTTATGAAAAAGCATGGAATTTCTTTTACGTTTTAAACCTCTAAAGCAAAAAGTGACTTATCTTAGAACTGAGATGAGCAATTTTCCATCTGTTTCCTTAATGGTAACAATAATTATTGAGACAATCATCACTGACTCTAATGGAAAGCAATATTTTCAAGACGCTAAGTGGAAGAAATATGTTTAAAATAATAAGCCTGCCAGTCGGATTACATAAATGTGAACTAAAAATTCATCGTTACAACACCAAACAACTGCCGAGAAGTAGATCTGAAGGAACTCCTCCAATTCTACTGGGTAAAGAAATAGAAATAGAAATTTTAAAAGCTGAGCCAGTTTCCCAATAACATATGATTCCGACATTTTTGTGAATCATTTAAAAACTGACTCTAATGAGGCTAAATTAACAATAAAACAACTCTTTTGTTTAAATGATGATAAATGATAAAAATATACATATGGCACCTGTTAACTGCTACGCTCTTTATTTTATCAATATTTTCAATTTCCTCTAGTCATGTTATGATTTATGGATTTTTGCTTTCAATTTTGCTATAAATTGGTTGATCCGACTTTCTGGTTTCATTAAGTCAAACCCACCGCCCTCATATGAATAAACAAAAAATAACTATAAAATACTTACTACGATCAAGATCAAAAAAAGAAACGTTATGAAAGAAAGTAAAATAACCACTAAATATGTATCCTATAGATGTTTTTGAAATCTTGGTTTCAAATTTACAGATGTTAAATGATGAGACTACTGAACTACAAAACAAGTTTATTCAATGGACAACCAGGCTCCCAGAACAAATTAAAATGCAATATGCCGCAGATATTTAATTGGCGACAGAAATAGGCTATGCTTACGCAGACCATACCGTATGGCTTTTCGTGCCGAAACCATAAGCAACTCTGTCTGTATAGTATGAACACCTAATCTGAAATGTGACTCTTCGGCGCTGCGCAGCTTCACTAGTCCGAGATAGCTAACCAATCAGATTGCTTGAATTACCAAGATCACGGAGTGTGTATAAAATAATTACTTATCTTATGAAACCGGTACGTGACACAAACCGTGAGCCTGGGTTACCTGTGGTGAGACAAACAGCGAAGAACGCGATCCGCAAGATTTTCTACTGAGTTTAATGGCTGTAAACGAAAAACATAACAAAGACACAACATATATGAAGTAGTAACATGAAAATCTTAGTACAATAAAGTTCAAAAAATTGTTTTTGGAGTCGTTTAACCCGAAAACATTACCTAAGCGGCCTGTTGTTTGGCTTTCATGAGCAGATGTATTTCCTGATGTTTGATTCGAAGTCGGAATGGAATTACCAGTTTGAATTTAAAAAAGAATAGTTATAATAATCCCAAGTGCGGGCAAATGCGACGGTTAAGAATCCACCCGACGGTTCAGATGACAAAAATATCCCTTATCCATCAATCTTCCGACAAAACTGAAACTTTTTATTTTTACACTGAAAACGTGACTTCCTTTTCAGCTTAGAAGAAGACCAACTTCTTATCCAATTAAAAATATGCATATATTGAATCCGATGAATAAAACTGCAGCCAGATACCCGTGTTTAAGACGTTAAATAGTGAAACTGTAACCTTTTCTAAAACAAAAGACACTGGGACTGTTACGGCCCTGTTTAGTGGCATTGATAGAAAAGATAAAAAAAGAAAACAATCTTCCTGCCGTAAGGATCGGTTTACTGTTTCAATTTTAACATTTAGTCAATAGATCACCTGCCCAAGTCTGTCCATATCGTTTATAAGCGACCGTATTTATCAACGTAATAAGGTGGTCGTGATTTCGTTGTTTTATATTCAGACTAAGGGTTCGTGCATTGAACGGCTAACTTAAGACACTTAATCAAACAAAGAAATTTTCTCCCAAATTCAACTATCGGCATACTCAGCTTCTTAGATTAGGTTTAGCTCCTAGAAACAACAGAAAAATAAACAGCATACGATAGTAGTTCAAAGACCACTGACCGGTATGGAGTAAAATCATGCAGTTCTAAATGTGACAGTCATCCTGTTTAACTCAGAACCAATTAAAAACAACCTGTTATCATAATCTCTTTACTTGTAGAAACTGTTTATAAAGGCCTGAGTTGTTTCCAAATACATATTAAGCCGAGTGTAGTGCAACAAATGTAAAGACATGGCAAACTCAACTGAATATGAAAACAGCACAAGTGCGACTGAAGTAACATCATGGAATGCTTATTCAACGAGCATGGCAATTCTTGCAGGCATCAAAATTTTTCTCGCCATCACCGCATCTCTTGGCAACGCTCTGATCCTGATTGCTCTTCATAAAGTGACGTCCATTTATCCACCAACAAAACTGCTATTTCGGTGCCTGGCAGTCACCGATCTTTTAGTTGGACTTATCTCTCAACCACTGTATGTTACTATTCTCTTTCCCCGGTTCACAACTTGGAATGAGAATGTCGCAATCGATTTGGCAGACGGGTTTTTCTTTCGTCTGCTTCCTGCAGTATCACTCCTTACATCAGCCGCCATCAGTGTGGACAGACTCCTTGCCCTGTTGTTAGGCCTGATATATAGACACACTGTAACATTACGACGAGTTTGGGTGGTTATAGTTTGTATTTGGTTGATTAGTGCCCTCCCAGCAACATGTGATATATTCTCTGAATATCCAAAACTATATGACATATCCTTTTGGTTATTCTCTGCTTTAATAACATTTTCCTTGCTAGTTTCAGTATTCTCTTACGCGAAGATATTTAAAACCCTTCGTTATCGACAAGTTCAGGTTCATTGCAATTCACAACAAGGACAGCGGCCAAATGGAGGAGGGAATCAACTGAACATAGCTCGATACAAGAAGACAGTGTACAGCATAGCATGGGTGCAGTTAGCTTTACTTATTTGCTACCTTCCATATATCTTAATAAGATGGTTGGGTGATTTGACCGAAATAGACATTCTTGGGGAATTATTCGTGACTCTCATTTATTTAAATTCTTCTTTAAACCCAGCGCTTTATTGTTGGAGGATCAGAGACGTGAGACAAGAAGTGAAGAACATCATCCGCAAGATTTTCCGCTGCTTTTAAAAATTAATAACTATAAAAAAGGAACTGTTAAAGTAAGTTTATTTTTCTACAGATATCAGAGCCTGTATATCTTTTGAGACCCATACAAAGTTAGAAAATATCTCAAGTAATTAAAACAGAAATTAAAGGGGATGATTTGTTAATTCATGTGTCTAGAAAATTGATGATTTTCACCTGGTAAAAATGGAATCAAATAAAATTGCCTAATGTTTCTTTATACCTTATGTTGACTCGTATTTTTGTAAGCCTTTACTTAAATCACCTTGAAGTTTTGGATGGTTTAAGAAGAAAAAAATTGTTTTTCAGTTTTCACACAATACAACCCCCGAATCAGGACAAGTTCATCAGTGAGAAGGCGGAAAAAAGCTGGGGAGTTGAGGGATGACTAAGTATGTCAACAAGGACACACCAGGGGTACCCTAACCTTACACAGTTCACAGATTTAGGGACGAGATTTAGGGCATTCATCTGGGTGAGGGTGATGGAAAATTTAATATAAGATTTTTGTGTGCAGTGATACACTTCATAGCAAGATGCAGAAAGACTGTACAGTCAGTATAGCATATAATGGGTGTAGTTGGTTTTACTTGTTTGACTTGTTTGCTATGCTCCTTAAAGCATAGCATACGCATTGTTAATAGGTCTGGCAATCCACCCTCTGAGCGTCTGATTTCATGCGTAGTTTCACGTGACTTTTGATGACCTTATAAACAAACCATAGTTCGGACATCCGTTGTCTCCCACATACTGTACTTGTACAAACTACGAGTCGCTATTTCAAGTTCGCGTTATTTTTAACCCCTTCGCTGTTTGAAAATCAATTAGCTTAAGGTTCAAAATGTCAAAGCAGCGATCAGGAGTGACTCTAACCGCCTCGAATGTGGTAGAACAGAAAAAATATTCGCCGGAACATAGAGTTACAAGCGCGTGGAAATCTTCTCTTCAGTTGATCATGTAAGAATGGTTTTGCCCGGTGGATCTAAACTTGGAAAAAATGAACTAATGATGCAGACACACTTATACTTCATGATACGGCAGTGTGCTTACGTTTTCGTCTCGACAGCCTTTTATACGCTGAGACGGGGGAGGTACACAATAGGGAGGAGGGAGAAATCGGGGCAAAAATTTAGGTAGGAGGGAGAAAATGAAAGGTTGTGGAAGTAGGGAGAAATCGATGGGAAGATAATTTTAAAGCTTCTTTTTTTTAACTTGCGTGATGACAAGGGATGGGGGGATGGGGAATTTGACGTACACTGCGATCCCCTTGGGTCTCCTTTGACTCTTCTTGGTCGGACTTAACCGAGAAAGCATGGAATCAAACTGGACACATCTCAGGTTTCCTGGTTTAAAAATTGGCGACGGGCAACACACGACTCATGCACTTGGTCGAAGTCTGACCTTCAGAGCTTCGCTCTAACTAATAGGTCCTCAGTGCATGTCCCTTGCGATATGATATGATCGGAGGCTCCTTAAAGATTTCTATTAGCCGTTGTTGGTTTTGCAAAAGGTGCGATTTCCCCATTAGTATTTTCGTTAGGCTAGGTTACGTTGGGTGGTATTGACTTTGTGTAACGAAAGGTAGTAGTTTTTTTTTTTTTTACGGGCGGATTTGTTTCTGTGGTAAGGGGCTGTTTCCTGTCGGCGAATTTTATCTCAGAGAGGTACTTTCCTACAATAGCGGCAGGGTAGCCTCTTTCTATCAGGTGTTTTCCGAATTTTTTGGATATTTTTCTCCGAGTCGTTTGAGAGGAATAGGTCCTTAGAAGCCGGAGCGCTCGTGTCACCTGGAGGGTGACACGAGTAGAACTTCGTGTACTGAAAAGTTTCTGTTGGTTTGTACTGTGTTTGCAAAACCAAAGGCTATCTTTGTTCCCATGGCAGCTCCATGGATCTGTAGGTAGTTGTTACTGCAAAATTGAAACGCTTTTTCTGTTAATATAAGTTAGAGTATTTCCCTTAAATACTTGATATGTAGGGGGGCTTTTTCCTCGGGGGGTTACTCCCTTATATAAGCGATATAGGTGCGTGCCGCCCCGAAGGGAAGGGTTTTTGCCAAGGGGGGATACTCCAGATTTCAAGGGACAGGGATGATCAAATGGGTCTAAAAGGCAAAACTCCCAAAAATCCCTAGAGCTTCCAACAAAACCCACAAAAACGTCCTGGACCAAAAATTAACCCCCAAAAAATCACATGCTGAATTTCTGAGCCTTAAAAATCTCCAGAAAAGAAGACAAGTTTGCCGGTTCATTTTTAATCGCAGAACTAGGCGGCCGGGAGTTGTGGGATTTGCGGACACTATGGGGGAATTTTCAGATTGTCCTGAAGAGCCAAAACAAATCCCTTCTTAAATCAAGCCACCCAAAAGAATACTTGCCAAATTCTACTACGCAAAAAAATCCCGGAATCGAAAATTTCAAACCCAAGAAAATCCTTTGATCATCCCTGTCACTTGAAATCCAGAGTACCCCCCCCCCCCCGCCCCCTGGGGGTTTTTGGGTCGTTTTGGTCTGAAAATGGGTATAGACTTTGCCTATCGGGTAAGTTTCGAGGGAACTATGGGAGTGTATGAACATATTCATCATTTCAGTTCCAAATGACTAAGAAAGAAAGAAAAATATGCAAATTCGAAATAGATTTTGGCTGCTGTTCTAATATAAGTAATGACGACAGTTTACAGGCCAGGTCTGAAGACGGTTTAAATAACGACATTTTTTGGTCTGAAATATGGTCAGAATTTGGAGAATAGGGCGGCACATTCCTACCAAGAATTCCCTGGAGTACCCCCCGGGTTTTTCCTCCATAAAAATCTTCGTATGTATGACATGCGGTGGTTACGCAATCTTCGTGCCGTATGTTGGTTTAGAGGCGAAGCTCTGAAGGTCAAAAAACTTCCTCTACGACTAAGTGCAGGATTCGTGTGTTGCTGCTGCCAATTTTTAAATTAACCACGTTTAGGGAGGAGGGAGAAATTGGCTGAAAAAAGTAGGGAGGAGGGAGATTTACCTCTGCCCCCCACCTCCCTTAAAGTCTTTCATCTGTGCGGATTACCTAGCTGAAAGTCTAGTGATCCGAAAATTATAGGGATCAAAACTTACCTTTTCCAAATTTTCAGCTAGAAAAAAGGCTCCCGAAAATTCTAGGTGATCTTTTAAGGGTAAAAATCCGTTAAAATTGGCAATTATACCATTTTTTAGACGTTCGAAAATCCTAGGAGAGGCAGGCAAGCAAGAAATTTTACAACAAATGTTCCGAAAATTCTAGATCTCAAATCGTCTTCCGAACAGATATTTTCCGAAAATTGACGTTGGGTGCCCCTGAAATGGCCAAAAGGTCTTTATGGCGAAAATGGATTAGAAATTATAGCGTGTGATCATGAATTTTGAAATGTAAATTATGTATGTATTATGTGTATTATGAAATTTCCCTACATCACCAGTTTTACCTGTTTCGAGGTTTAGTTCCAATGTTAAAGACGGGGGATTTCCACTACAAGAACTCCTCGTTTCGGCAGTTCTGTCATGCTCTTGGCCTTAAAATCGCTCTTAATCTTCTGCTTACTTAGACATTTTTGAACCTTCAACTTTTCGAGTTTCAAACAGCGAAAGGAAAATAACATTTGTAAGTTAAGGCAAACTTGAAATAGCGATTCGTAGCTCGTATAAGTACTGTGATGAGTATGTAGCCGAGAACGGATGTCCAAACTTTCGTGGGTTGTTTACAACAAAGGTCATCAAAAGTCACGTGAAACTACACGTGAAATCTGACGCTCAGAAAATGATTGAAACTACCCGAAATAGAGGGGTCGATGTTGGGCAGATTAAAGATGAGCAAAAATAAAAGAAATGAAGAACATTATCCGCAAATTTTGCTGTTGCTCTCAAAATTAAGTCCGAGGGTAACAATGCAACAACTGTTTAAGTCAGCTCGTTGGAATTTAAAACAGGTCGATTGTGTATTATCAAAACGACAGACTCGATTATGAATTTATTTTTAAATAAAGGGCTTTCCACCGGGAAAGAGAGGTTGCAGTGCCACCCCACCTATTTCCAAACACCACCACCCGAGACCTCGGAAAAAGTCTGGTCTCAGAGATCTAGAGTTAAAACAACAAAAAAAAAAGGAAGACAAATTGAAAGAGGTGTTGGGTTTGTTATGGTTATCGTTTACCCAGCCATCTGAACTTGTTTTAAGTTCACGTATGGTGTTACAGAATTTGATCATGGAGGGAGTCGAGAGCAGAAAAAACGTTCACAAAACTGTCGGACAACGTGTGTGAAAATTAACCAATAAAAAAGCTTTGATTGTGCTTTGTTCTGTTGTAAAGCACACTGGAGGCGAGCAGAGCATGAAAGAAGTGTAAGGGGAAACACGAGACCCAGTCGAGTGTTTCTTTCTTCTTCTTGAGTGTTTACCCTAACCCTAACTTCTCTATTTTTCCTTCCCATCACTCCCTACTCGCGCTCTGGGTTTGTTTCCATCATTCCAATCTCGCGCTTCTTGCATGTTGTTTCTCGCCTTCTTCTTTTTAGCTCGCTAAGGGCTCACCACAGCGCCTTGGAAAAGCCTGTGTTGAGGAGTCAGATTTATTCATACATGTATCTTGGGATGCAAAGTTCTAAGCAAGGGATGTGAAAGGGGTGCCATTTGTCGATGGAAGATATGCGAAAGGAGTACCTTTTCTAGCAAAAATGTTATATAAAACGGTAAGGGGTTGGACCTCGGGGTGGAGCCTCCCTGTATAAAAGTTTGTTGAGTTCCCCCCGGAGGTAACACCTACTAGAGTGAATCCTTCAATCAATTCAAATTTTTCACTACAGTGTGAGAAAATTAATCAATACTCTAGAAAGCATTCGAAGCTATCAGGAGCCCATGGGCTCCTGAAGCTGATTTAAAAATATGACTGCAGTGGCTACGGAAGAAAGAAACTGTAATACTAAAATTGTGAGAATGAATATAGGTTCCCCTAGAGCTATGTAATAAAATAAAACACTGAACTCTTTTGTTTGAATGTTGATAAATGATAAAAATATATATATGGCACCTGTTAACTACTACGCTCTTTATTTTATCAATATTTTCAATTTCCTCTAGTCATGTTATGATTTATTGATTTTTGCTTTCAATTTTGCTATAAATTGGTTGATCCAACTTTCTGGTTTCATTAAGTCAAACCCACCGCCCTCATATGAATAAACAAAAAATAACTATAAAATACTTACTACGATCAAGATCAAAAAAAGAAACGTTATGAAAGAAAATAAAATAACCACTAAATATGTATCCTATAGATGTTTTTGAAATCTTGGTTTCAAATTTACAGATGTTAAATGATGAGACTACTGAACTACAAAACAAGTTTATTCAATGGACAACCAGGCTCCCAGAACAAATTAAAATGCAATATGCCGCAGATCTTTAATTGGCGACAGAAATAGGCTATGCTTATGCAGACCATACCGGATGGCCTTTCGTGCCGAAACCATAAGCAACTCTGTCTGTATAGTATGAACACCTAATCCGAAATGTGACTCTTCGGCGCTGCGCTGCTTTACTAGTCCGAGATAGCTGACCAATCAGATTTCTTGAATTACCAAGATCACGGAGTGTGTATATACTAATTACTTATGTTATGAAACCGGTACGTGACACAAACCGTGAGCCTGGGTTACCTGTGGTGAGAGAGAAGAACGCGATCCGCAAGATTTTCTGCTGTTGAGTTTAATGGCTGTAAACGAAAAACATAACAAAGACACAATATATATTATAAAGTAGTAACATGAAAATCTTAGTACAATAAAGTTAAAAATTTGTTTATGGAATCGTTTAACCCGAAAACATTTACCTAAGCGGCCTGTTGTTTGGCTTTCATGAGCACATGTATTTCCTGATGTTTGATTCGAAGCCGGAATGGAATTACCAGTTTGAATTTAAAAAAGAATAGTTATAATAATCCCAAGTGCGGGCAAATGCGACGGTTAAGAATCCACTCAACGGTTCAGATGACAAAAATATCCCTTATCCGTCAATCTTCCAACAAAACTGAAACTTTTTATTTTACACTTAAAACGTGACTTCCTTTTCAGCTTAGAAGAAGATCAACTTGTCATCCAGTAAAAAATATGCATATATTGAATCCGATGAATAAAACTGCAGCAAGACACCCGCATTTGAAAACTGTAAACCTTTCCAAAACAGAAGACACGGGGACTCATACGGCCCTGTTCAGTGGCATTGATAGAAAAGATAATGAAAGAAAACAATCTTCCTGCCGTCAGAATCCGTTTACTGTTTAAATTTTAAAATTTAGTAAACAGATCACCTGCCCAAGTCTGCCCATATCGTTTATAAGCGACCACATTTATAAAACCAATAAGGTGGTTGCCATTTCGTTGTTTTATATTCGGACTAAGAGTTCGTGCATTAAACGGCTAAGTTAAGACACTTAATCAAACAAAGAAATTTTGTCCTAAATTCAACTATCGGTATACTCAGCTTCTTAGGTTAGGTTTAGCTCCTACAAAGAACAGAAAAGTAAACAGGATACGATAGTAGGTCATAGACCAATATTTTCAATTTCCTCTAGTCATGTTGTGATTTATGGATTTTTGCTTTCAATTTTGCTATAAATTGGTTGATCCGACTTTCTGGTTTCATTAAGTCAAACCCACCGCCCTCATATGAATAAACAAAAAATATCTATAAAATACTTACTACGATCAAGATCAAAAAAAGAAACGTTATGAAAGAAAATAAAATAACCACTAAATATGTATCCTATAGATGTTTTTGAAATCTTGGTTTCAAATTTACAGATGTTGAATGATGAGACTACTGAACTACAAAACAAGTTTATTCAATGGACAACCAGGCTCTCAGAACAAATTAAAATGCAATATGCCGCAGATCTTTAATTGGCGACAGAAATAGGCTAAAAAACAATCTTCCTGCCGTCAGGATCCGTTTACTGTTTAAATTTTAAAATTTAGTAAACAGATCACCTGCCCAAGTCTGCCCATATCGTTTATAAGCGACCACATTTATAAAACCAATAAGGTGGTTGCCATTTCATTGTTTCATATTCGGACTAAGAGTTCGTGCATTAAACGGCTAATTTAAGACACTTAATCAAACAAAGAAATTTTGTCCTGAATTCAACTATCGGTATACTCAGCTTCTTAGGTTAGGTTTAGCTCCTACAAAGAACAGAAAAATAAACAGGATACGATAGTAGGTCATAGACCACTGACCGGTATGTCGTAAAATCATGCAGTTCTAAATGTGAGAGTCATCCTGTTTAGCTTAGAACCAATTAAAACCAACCTGTTATCATAATCTCTTTACTTGTAGAAACTGTTTATAAAGGCCTGTGTTCTTTCCAAAATCAATCACTAAACTTAGAAGGAGTTCTTTGCATACATTTTAGGCCGAGTGTAGTTCGTTTGCAACAAATGTCAAGACATGGCAAACTCAAGTGAATATGAAAACAGCACAAGTGCAACTGACGTAACTTTATGGAATGCTTATTCAACGAGCATGGCAATTATTCTTGCAGGCATCAATATTTTTCTCGCCATCACCGCATCTCTTGGCAACGCTCTGATCCTGATTGCTCTTCATAAAGTGACGTCCATTTTTCCACCAACAAAACTGTTATTTCGATGCCTGGCAGTCACCGATCTTTTAGTTGGACTTATCTCTCAACCACTATATCTAACTTTTCTCTTTCCGAAGTTTACAGCTTGGAATGTGAATGTCGCAATTACGCGTGCAAGTGAGTTTTTCTTTTCTCTGCTTCCTGCAGTATCCCTCCTTACATCATCCGCCATCAGTGTGGACAGACTTCTTGCCCTGTTGTTAGGCCTGAGATACAGACACACTGTAACATTAAGGCGAGTTTGGCTGGTCATACTTTGTTTTTGGTTGATTAGTGCTCTTCAGGCTACCGGGTAGCACATGTTCAGATGAATGTCCCCAACTAGATACTATAGCCAATACGTTATTCGGTCCTTTATTAATGCTTTCCTTGCTAGTCTCAGTATTCTCTTACGCGAAGATATTTATAACCCTTCGTTATCGACAAGTTCAGGTTCATGGCAATACACAACAAGGACAGCGGCCAAATGGAGGAGGGAATCAACTGAACATAGCTCGATACAAGAAGACAGTGTACAGCATAGCATGGGTCCAGTTAGCTTTACTTATTTGCTATATTCCATATATCGTATTACGGTTTTTAGGTCATTTAGGAATGCTTGATAAACTACCCTCGACCGAAATATCTATTCTTTTGGAATTATTCGTGACTCTCCTTTATGTAAATTCTTCTTTAAACCCAGCACTTTATTGTTGGAGGATCAAAGATGAGAGACAAGAAGTGAAGAACATGATCCGCAAGATTTTCCGCTGCTTTTAAAATGAATAACTATAAAAAAAAGGAACTGTTAAAGTAAGCTCGTTTTTCTGCAGATGTCAGAGCCTGCATATCTTTTCAGACCCATACAAAGTTAGAAAATATCTTAAGTAATTAAAAAAGAAATTAAAGAGTATGATTTGTTAATTCATGTGTCTAGAAATTGATGATTTTCACCTGTTAAAAATTAACAACAAATAAAAATGCTTAATGTTGGTCACTTTTATACCATATTTCACTCGTTTTTCTGTAGACCTTTACCTAAAAATCACCTTTTTTATGGTTTACGATGAAAAAAATTGTTGTTTTTCAACTTTTGCACAATACAACTTCCAATCAGGGCAAACTAGGAAGGTTTAGTTCATCAGTAAGAAGGCCGAAAAAAGCTGGGGAGGTGACGGATTATATATGTCAACAAGCACCCACAAGGGGTACCCTAATCTTACGCAGTTCAAACTTACAGATCTGGGAACGAGATTTATGGCATCCATCTGGTGGTAGTCTGACAATTTGATACAAGATTTTTATTTCCAAACAGCACCACCCGAGACCTCGGAAAACGTCTGGTCTCAGAGTGTTAAAACATCAAACATTAAGACAAATCGAATTGCAAGCGTAGTTGTGTTTGTTATAGTTATCGTTTACCCAGCTATTTGAACTTGTTATAAGTTCTCCTAAGGTGTTCCAGAATTTGATTATGTAGGGAGTCAAGAGCAGAAAAAACGTTCACAAAACTTTCGGACAAAGTACGGGAAAATTAGCAAATAAAGAAACTTTGACTGTGCTCTGTTCTGTTGTAAACACGCAGGAGGCGGGCTAGGGCATGAAAGAAGTGTAAGGGGAAACACGAGACGCAGTCAAGTGTTTCACTCTACGTCTTGAGTGTTAACCCTAACCCTAACTTCTCTATTTTTTCTTCCCCGGCTTCACTCCCTGCTCGCGGTCTGCGTTCGTTCTCATCATTCCAATCTCGTGCTTCTCGCTTGTTGTTTCTCCCTGTCTTCTTTTTACACGATAAGTGCTCCCCACAGCGCCTTGGAAAAGCCCGTGTGGAGGAGGCAGATTTATTCATACATGTATCTTGGGATGCAAAGTTCTAAGCAAGGGATGTGAAACGGGTGCCATTTGTCGATGGAGGATATACGAAAGGAGTACTTTTTCTGGCAAAAATAAAACGGTAAGGGGTTGGACCTCGGGGCGGAGCCTCCCTGTACAAAAATTTGTTTAGTACCCCCCCGCAGGTAACACCTACTAGACTGAATCCTTCAATCAATTCAAATTTTTTCAATACAGTATAAGAAAATTAACCAATACTCTAGAAAGCATTCGAAGCTATTTAAAAATATGACTGCAGTGGCTATGGACGAAAGAAGCTGAAATAGTAAAATTGTGAGAATGAAAATAGGTTGCCCTGTAGCTGTGTAAAAAAGCAAACAACATATCCATTAAAAAATTCAAGCCCCTTATCAATTAATATCTCCTGCACACATCAGCCTTGGATATGAACCGCAGTGTCTACCGTCATTAAGCTAATAAGGTCATCTTCACTAAGTTGCCTTCTACTAAAAAAAATAAAGACAAACTTAAAGCAAGGGGTAAATGTCTAGTAGAGACTCTGAACTACTGCATTTAATTACTAAGATACTTATTCAAACAATAAAAAAGGAAATTCGCAGTATTAACATACCAATAATTGATTCAACAGAGTATGAAAACAAAAACAAAAAAATCCATGGAGTCCCTTTATGAACGCTTGAAACCTATAAAACGAAAGGTGACTTAGCTTTGAAGAAGAGCAATTTTCCATCTGCTTACTGATAACTATAATTATTGAGACAGTCATATGCTGACTCTCCTAATGGAAAGCAAGCCTTTCAAGAAGCTAAGTGGAAGAAATATGTTAAAATAATAAGCGCGCCTGGCAGCCGGATTACATAATTGTATTTTGGGTTTGAAATTTAACAAATGGCCGTTTAATCATACTTTTGACTCGTCACGTTTCATAAGTTCCATTTTCATTAGCACCTTTCTCGCTAAAATTATCTAGAGTGAGACACACAGGGGAGTCCTCAATTACAAACATTTTTGTCTTAGAATAATTTCCACGCCGCACGCCAAACCTATGGCAAACCTGCCTATTTTTATAAAATTAATATGCCGCGTTGAATTGTCGGTTATAGCCTTAAGACTGATATGTCTGTCTCACACAAGTGTCACGGTAGCGCAGGAAACAATTCACCGCTCCTACCCACAAAGATACATGCACGAAGTTAAATTCCAAACCTCTTCGAATCCGTTCACTCGGAAATAAAAACTCACTCAGGGGCGGAAAATGACATTTGGATTTTCAAGGCCCAGTTGACCAAGAGATAAAATTTCTTGCTTTATGAATGAGTGCTTGGAGGAGTAAAATACTTAATAAAAGTTAAAAGGTACCGAACATGCAACTGCTTTCTAATTTGACGCTAGCCTGCGAAAACAGCCGTTTCCAGGCTTTCGGCATATCTAAACTAGTTTATCTGCTGATTGTTTCCCGATTTTCTTTCTGAACTTTCCTCTAAAAATGCAGTACATTCGTCGTTTGAACACCAAACCTCTGCCGAGAGGTAGATCTGAAGAAACTACTCCAAATCTGCTGGGTAAAGAAATAGAAATTAAAGTAGCTTTAAAAGCTGAGCCAGTTTCCCAATAACATATGATGCCGACATTTTTGTGAATCATTTAAAAACTGACTCTTATAACATAGCGCGCGTGCTTGCCCTATATAAGTCCTATTGAGCCGCTATGAACAAAATCTTTACTTACGCACGCCCGTGCGTAAATAA
>OZ037777.1:41907255-41929755 GCA_964035525.1 Porites cylindrica | reverse complement strand
ACTTAAGACACTTAATCAAACAAAGAAATTTTCTCCTAAAATCAACAATCGGCATACTCAGTTTCTTAAATAAACAAGATACGAAAGCAGTTCAAAGACCACTGACCGATATGTAGTCAAATAATGCACTAGTTCTAAATGTGGCAGTCATCCTGTTTAGCTCAGAACCAATTAAAAGCAACCTGTTATTATAATCTCTTTAGAAACTCTTTATAAGGGCTCTCAGCTCCTGTGTTGTTTCCAAAAGCAATTACTAAAATTAGAGGGAATTCTTTCCATACATATTGAACCAAGTGTAGTTCCTTTGCAACAGACGTAAAGACATGGCAAACTCAACTGAATATGAAAACAGCACAGGTGCGACTGACGTAACATCATGGAATGCTCGTTCAACAAACAGCGCCATCATTGTAGGCATCAATATTTTTCTCGCCGTCACTTCATCTCTTGGCAACACTTTGATCCTGATTGCTCTTCATAAAGTGACGTCCATTTATCCACCAACTAAACTGTTATTTCGATGCCTGGCAGTCACCGATCTTTTAGTTGGACTTATCTCTCAACCACTGTATGTAACTTTTCTCTTTCGCTTTGTTGCAGCATGGAATGTGAATACCTCTGCAACCATGATTACGCGTGCAGACGTGTTTTTCTTTTCTCTGCTACCTGCAGTATCAATCCTTACATCAGCCGCCATCAGTGTGGACAGACTTCTTGCTCTGTTGTTAGGGCTGAGATACGGACACACTGTTACATTAAGGCGAGTTTGGCTGGTCATACTTTGTTTTTGGTTGATTAGTGCCCTTCAAGCCACGGGTGGTATATTTTTTGAATATCCAAAACTAGATAAAATAGCCCTTTGGTTATTCTGTGCGCTATTAACGCTTTCCTTGCTAGTCTCAGTATTCTCTTACGCGAAGATATTTAAAACCCTTCGTTATCGACAAGTTCAGGTTCATCGCAATACTCAACAAGGACAGCGGCCAAATGGAGGAGGGAATCAACTGAACATAGCTCGATACAAGAAGACAGTGTACAGCATTGCATGGGTCCAGTTAGCTTTATTTATTTGCTATTTTCCACTTAACTTAATGGTATTCTTAAGGTTGTTTGGTAAACTACCCTTTTCGACCGAAATGTATCTTATTTGGGAATTATTCGTAGCTCTCCTTTATTTAAATTCTTCTTTAAACCCAGCGCTTTATTGTTGGAGGATCAGAGATGTGAGACAAGAAGTGAAGAACATCATCCGCAAGGTTTTCCGCTGCTTTTAAAATTAAAAACTACAGAAAAGGAACTGTTAAAGTGAGCTCATTTTGATGCAGGTATCAGAGTCTGTATATCAGACCCATACAAAGTTGAAAAATATCTCAACTAATTAAAACAAAAATTAAAGGGGATGATTTTTTAATTCATGTGTCTAAAAAATTGATGATTTTCACCTGTTAAAAATGAAAAACAAATAAAAATGCTTAATGTTGGCCACTTTATACTTTATTTTTCTCGTTCTCGACAGGACCGCTTCAAGGAAGAAAGAAGATATTTAGCCAAAGCTCACTGCTTTTTATATGAGCAGTACATGCTCTAATGGCAAAAAACTTGACAGTGACACGGACAGTGAGTCCACATCAACCTCATCTACAAATAGTGATTCGGATAGTAAGATTGCATAACATGACTTTATGCATGTAATCATTTGTTTGATGCCGATAAAATTGTTTCAGTGTTAGACAATGGATGTTGTGCTGATGCACCTTCTATTTGAGCATTAAATCTTTTTGTTAAAATGCTGATTAAATTGTTTTAGTATTACACAAAATAGGACTTTGTGTAAAAGTGAATCAAAATAAGGTCCTTTAATACTCACTGAGCATCATGCTGCTCAGTAGGGATGCTACTTAAAAGAAACTTGAAGACCCCCCCCCCCCCCCGCCCCCCTCAACGTCACTTGCCCCATATTCCATCCAAAAAAAATTGAAGGCCCCCAATTTCTCCTCCCCCCCCCCCCCCCCTCCCTCCAACTTAAATTATGACTGGTCCCTAAAGATGAGCAAAAATAATATATAGATTTAGCCAGGGCTAAAAGCGAAGCTCCAATTAATAAATTTATAATTTAAATAAAACAATAAACTTTTAATCCACAAATCGGTTAACTTAAGGGCACATTCATGTGACTTTTGAGGGAAAGGCTAAGTTATTTTAGAGTGAAACATCTTACATCGAATTGGTAACCTTATATGTACACCCAAAAAATAGCAAACCTCTTCGATCACATTCAAGATCACACTAGATTAGGCCTCGAAAACAAATTCTTGGAAAACAAAGCACGCCGAATTTTTTGCGTTCAACAGGTTTACTTTACAAATTCTTACCAACAAATCTGGGGGTGTTTAAACCAACCTTTTATAATTTTTATACATCACATTTGAGGTGAAACAATACTATTTATCATACAGACCTCGGACAGAATACGGTATTTCACAATTTTTCAAGACAAATTGCACTCAGTCAATATTCAGGACGATCAATCATGGGCTTAAAGCGAAACCGTTCTCGTTTCTATAGTGCGAGCAGTCAGTGTGGTCGAGTGTTTGAATGAACTTTAATAGAGTTACGCTTCAACATAATAGCGAATTTATGATTATTATTTTTTTGTTATTTAATGGTTTCAGTTATAACGATGTGTAATCTTATAAAGCGTTTGATACGCGCGACATTTTTGAGTACTCCTGCAAGCGATGTTCATGAACGATGAAAACAAACGGCACGGACAAGCGATTAAAATTGCGAGAGAGACTACTAACAATCAAAAAAAGAAATATAATTCGGTGAAACATTTACAGAGACAACAATTTTCCTTCACGAAGACAAGTATTAAAGTGTCTCTAAAAATCCTGAGCCTTTAAGCGTACGGCTTAAGCCGGCTTCCCGGCGCGGTGTTTACTGTTTTCGAAGATGAACTCCTCGAAGCAAGAAAATCGCTCAAAGTTTTCTCTCTACAGCCAAATTTATGACTAAATATTCTTCGGAACGTTTTCTTTCTATTTGCGGTGAGCAAATATATCTGAAGGCTTTTTAAAGTTCTGTAAGCTTATATCAAACCTGATACTAGGTCAGATCATTCACTCAAATCCTACAATCGTGCATAAACTTGCCGCTTAAACTGTCAGCGTGAACTGTGCAAGACTTCAAGAAATTAGATATAACAAAAACAAACATCAAATACAATAATTACTCAGGCTTACCATTTGAGATTCAGTTCCTCAAAGCTATTAAGGAAGGCCACAGTTGTTTGAGACTTTTAAACCCTCTTACGCATTAAGCAAGGTGAAAAACGAAAACGATGCCATCCAAAAACGAATTACCGAATTTTGACAAGCGACGCATTTCTCAACCAAAAACCCAGTAAACAAACCATCCATGAATAACAGAAGACCCTTGATAGCACCTGTATTTCATTTTGTACATCCAGAGGAAAAAGACAGTTAAAACATCTCAAGTTGACACAAAACTCTGTCAGCTTCAACCGTCAAAGTTAACAACTTTCAAGATGCTGCATAATTTGTCCGCATGAACTCACCTGTCAAATTTTGACCAATCAGAGTATAAAAATTGAACGTAGAGCGTGACCAGCGCGTGACCATGGTAAGATAAGGTCTTCCCCGCCTGTACTTTTAAAAAAACTGGCTGAATTTTCGCTTCCGAGGCCAGTTTGAAATCAAAATCCTAATAGAACGGGGCCATAGTGACATAAACACAACATATTTGATATGAATCCTTGGAAAAAATAAACTTGAACCTGCGATCATTTGAAAGTGGTAATTTGTCAACGGATATTTTCAAAAAAATTTTCGACCTCAATGGGTGGACACTTGAGCCCGCGGTACGGTCAGGTGATACTGGTCAGCGGATGCCCTGTTTCGACAGCTGTCAATTGATCACAACATTGATGTGCAATTAGTTTTCACTTGGGCTCCCAAACTAGCTAAAAGTGTGAGAGTAAACATTGGTTGTCCTGTGGTGCGGACGGACGGCGGGCGGTCGGTCGCTGTACGGTCACGTGATTACCAAATTTTCTGGGATGGGTAGATTACCTTAGCGATGGGGCTCCGCCCGCGCGCGCGTGGAGCTCCGCTACAAGAAATGAACAACATTATTCGCAAATATTGCAGTCGCTCTAAAAATTCAGTTTAACAAAGTTAGAATAAACGACAGGTCGCTTGTGTATTATCAAGACGACAGATCTCGATTACGAATTTATTTTTTAATTAAGGGCTTTCCCAGTGGAAAGAGAGGTTGCAGTGCCACCCCACCTATTTCCAAACACCACCATCCGAGACTACTATACGGAAAAAGTCTGGTCTCAGAGTGTTAAAACATCAAACATTAAGACAAATTGAAAGAGTTGTTGTGTTTATAGTTATCGTTTACGCAGCTATTTGAACTTGTTTTTTAAAAGTTCACGTATTGTGTTCCAGAATTTGATTGTGGAGGGAGTCGAGAGCAGAAAAAGCGTTCACAAAACTCAGTGTCGAACAACGTATTTGAAAATTAACAATAAAGAAAGTTTGACTGTGCTCTGTTCTGTTGTAAGGCAAGCAGGAAGCGGCTAGAGCATGAAAGAAGTGTAAGCGGAAGCACAAGACGCAGTTTGCGAGTGTTTCTCTCTACTTCTTGAGTGTTAACCCTCACTCTAACTTCTCTATTTTTCTTTCCCATTACTCCCTGCTCGCGCTCTCCCGATCTGTGTTCGTTCCCATCATTCCCTTCCCGCCCTTCTTGCTTGTTGTTTCTCGCTTTCTTCTTTTTGGCTCGCTAAGTGCTCACCACAGCGCCTTGGAAAAGCCTGTGTGGAGGAGGCAGATATATTCATACATGTATGTTGGAATGCAAAGTTCTAAGAAAGGGATGTGAAAGGGGTGTCATTTGTCGATGGAAGATATGCGAAAGGAGCACCTTTTCTAGCAAAACTGTTATATAAAACGGTAAGGGGCTGGACCTCGGGGCGGAGCCTCCCTGTATAAAACTTTGTTCAGTACCCCCCGAAGGTAACACCTACTAGAGTGAATCCTTCAATCAATTCAAATTTTTTCACTGCAGTATGAGAAAATTAATCAATACTCTAGAAAGCATTCGAAGCTATCAGAAGCCCATGGGCTCCTGAAGCTGATTTAAAAATATGACTGCAGTGGCTACGGACGAAAGAAATTGTAATACTAAAATTGTGAGAATGAAACTAGGTTCCCCTAAAGCTATGTAAAAAAGAAAAAAACAACATACCCATTAAAAAATTCCTTAAGCCCCTTATCAATTAATATCTCCTGTCCACCTCCGCCTTTGATATGAACCGCAGTGTCTACCATGCCATCGTTAAGGCAATAAGGTAATAGTCACTAAGTTGTTGTCTAATAGAGACTCTGAACTACTGCATGTAATTACTAAGATACTTATTCAAACAATAAAAAGGAAGTATTAGCATACCAATAACTAGTCAACAGAGTATAAAAACAAAAACAAAAAAAATCCATGGAGTCCTTTTAATTTATGAAAAAAAATGAAATTTCTTTTACGTTTTAAACCTCTAAAGCAAAAAGTGACTTATCTTAGAACTGAGAAGAGCAATTTTCCATCTGTTTCCTTAATGGTAACAATAATTATTGAGACAATCATCACTGACTCTAATGGAAAGCAATATTTTCACGACGCTAAGTGGAAGAAATATGTTTAAAATAATAAGCCCGCCAGTCGGATTACATAAATATGAACTAAAACTTCGTCGTTAGAACACCAAACAACTGCCGAGAAGTAGATCTGAAGAAACTACTCCAAATCTGCTGGATAAAGAAATTAGTTTTAAAAGCTAAGCCAGTTTCCCAATAACATATGATTCCGACATTTTTGTGAATCATTTAAAAACTGACTCTTATAAGGCTAAATTAACAATAAAACAACTCTTTTGTTTAAATGATGATAAATGATAAAAATATACATATGGCACCTGTTAACTACTACGCTTATTGTTTTATCAATATTTTCAATTTCCTCTAGTCATGTTACGATTTATTGGTTTTTGCTTTCAATTTTGCTATAAATTGGTTGATCCGACTTTCTGGTTTCATTAAGTCAAACCCACCGCCCTCATATGAAAAAACAAAAAATATCTATAAAATACTTATTACGATCAAGATCAAAAAAAGAAACGTTATGAAAGAAAATAAAATAACCACTAAATATGTATCCTATAGATGTTTTTCAAACCGTCAGGTTTCAAATTTACATGCAGGTGTTAAGTGATGAGACTATTGAACAACAAAAGCAGTTTATTCAATGGACAACTAGGCTCCCAGAACAAATTAAAATGCAATATGACGCAGTTCTTTAATTGGCGACAGAAATAGGCTATGCTTATGCACACCATACCGGATGGCTTTTTGTGCCGAAACCATAAGCAACTCCGACTGAACACCTAGTATCCAATATGTGACTCAGGAGATGTGACTCTTCGAGGAAATTTTGAGATAAATTCTTTGCAGAGAGTGTAAACACAGAAATACATTGTAAGGAAGTAAAAAATAAAGTGTTTACAGGAGGACGCAGACACAATATAAATTGTTTGTAGCAGGAGCCGCATATAAAAAAGATGTTTGCATGTGAAAATTTTCCAACCTCCCTCTTAAAAAAATAATGATCCGTCCGTTACAGAAATTTCGCCTAAATCACCGTTATTATGTGTGAACAGAAGCCCTATTCGGTATGGTTTTCGTGCCGGCGCTAAAGTTATCCTGTATAGTGTAAGCATAACATTAATTTGATCATTATATCGTAAATCCAGCCAATAAGTAGAGGCAGCAAACGACTGATTGCTGTAAAATATCTGTTCGGAGAAGAAAAAATTCCCTGGACTTTTCTATAGCTTGAGGATGACCAAAACTTTCTGGGTGACGGGTCCTTTCATGTACAATTTTCGAAGCTTATCTAATAAATTAGCTACGATTTTCCTTAGTTTAATTTTTTTGCATTTCCCTCCCCAGGTTATGCTATTTTTCAATTCGTAGAAAAAGAAAACCCAAAACTTTTTAGTAGTCAAAATTGTTATGGACAGAGGAATCAGAAAATTCTCACTTTCGTAAAACTTTATATTGCGTCTAAAATTTTCGGGAAAGTAATTCTGAAGCCCTTGTAAATTCGAAAAGACTCAAGTTGCCCTAGTATGACCGAACAGACACTAATTTTATATTAATTTCATAACTCCGCTTAAAATGCATGTCGAGAGGCTTAAAAATATTCGAATTAGTCATTATAGACACACTGTAACATTAAGACGCGTCTCTTTGGTTTTAATCTGTGTTTGGTTAATTAGTGCCCTAACATCCATTGATAAAAACTCTTTATTTTGTGAACTTTACAAAACGGTACATTGCTCTCTTGGCTACCATGTCTTATTGATAATGTCTGTTATTACATCAACGTTACTTACATAAAAATTTCCCACACTTTTCGTAAGAACCAAGCTCAAATTCGAGAACCACCAAACGGAAGGGATAATCAACTGAACATAGCTTGATACAAGAAAACCATTTACAGGGATAACATGGGTGCAGCTAGCCTTACTTGTTTACTATGCTCTGCACTAGCTGCTGTCATTTCAATAACATTCTGTTTAATAGCCGGTTTCAGTTAAATACCACAACAGCCATCGCTCGGGAATCATTTGCAACTATTCTTTATTTAAATTCTTCTCTAAACCCTTCGCTTCATTTTTGGATGATCAGAGATGTGAGACAAGAACTATGCTGTTGAGTTTAATAAATTATTTGATGGCTGTAAACAAGAAACAGATAACAAAGACACAACATATATAAAGAAGTAACATGAAAATCTTACTATAAAATATATTTCAAAATGAACTATTTACAAAATTGTCTTTGGAGTCGTTTAACCCGAGAACATTAACTAAGCACCTGTTTGACTTTTATGTGCTGATGCATTTGCTGATGTTTCATTCGAAGCCGGAGTGGAACTACCAGTTTGAATTTAAAAAAGAGAATAAAAATAATCCCAAGAGCGGGAAAATGAGACGCCTAAGAATCCACCCCACGTTTGAGATGACAAAAATGTCCCTTATCCATCAATCTCTAACAAAGTTGAAACTTTTTATCTTTACACTGCAAACGTGACTTCCTTTTCAGCTTAGACGAGGACCAACTTGTCATCCAATGAAAAAAAATCTATATAACTATCCATTGAATGTGATGAATAAAACTGCAGCCAGATACCCGCATTTAAGACGCTAAATAGTGAATCTGTAAACCTTTTCTAAAACAAAAGACACTGGGGCCGATACATACGGCCCTGTTCAGTGGCGTGTTTCCGCTTAGGCCAAATAAAGGAGAACCACCACTCCTGAAAACAGAGTTGTAAGAGAACGTATAGCTTCGTTAAAATGAACAACTAAGTATATGACAAACGACAGAATTGGTCACTATGAACAGCTAACTAAGAATAACTGTTTTCAATGAATCCATTTGAAAATGTCCAACTATAAGAAAAACAATAACGCAGTCTTGGAAGCAAATTACAAACCAAGTTATTAAAGAAACAATAACTGCAATGACTACAAGCTTAATTAAGAAAGAAAATAGGCTTCCCGCCTTGCGGCTTCCTTGCAGACAGAGACTGACAGTTATTGGTAATTCAGTCAATAGATGAGAAACACTTGCGAAGGAAAAACCACGACGACGAACCAGTGAGGATCAGCCGGATCTTTAGTCATGTTTAGTAGACCTGGATCAGTAAAATTTGGATCGCCGAATTTTAAAAAAAAATAACACTACACTGATCCTTAAGAGTGATAGAAAAGATAAAGAAAGAAAACAATCTTCCTGCCGTAAGGATCGGTTTATTGTTTTAATTTTAAAATTTAGGCAATAGATCAGCTGCCCAAGTCTGCCCATATCGTCTATAAGCGAACCAATAAGGTGGTTGTCAGTTCGTTGTTTTATATTCAGACTAATGGTTGGTGCGTTGAACGGCTAACTTAAGACACTTAATCGAACAAAGAAATTTCGTCCTAAATTCAACAATCGGCATACTCAGCTTCTTAGGTTAGGTTTAGCTCCTAGAAAGAACAGAAAAATAAACAGCATACGATAGTAGTTCAAATACCACTGACCGGTATGTCGTAAAACAATGCACTAGTTCTAAATGTGGCAGTCATCCTGTTTAGCTCAGAACCAATTAAAAACAACCTTTTATTATAATCTCTTTACTTGTAGAACCTGTTTATAAAGGCCTGCGTTGTTTCCAAAAGCAATTACTAAACTTAGAAGGAATTCTTTGCATACATATTAAGCCGAGTGTAGTTCCTTTGCAACAAATGTAAAGACATGGCAAACTCAACAGAATATGCAAACAGCACAAGTGCGACTGAAGTAACCTCATGGAATGCTCATTCAACGAGCATGGCAATTCTTGCAGGCATCAATATTTTTCTCGCCATCACCGCATCTCTTGGCAACACTCTGATCCTGGTTGCTCTTCATAAAGTGACGTCCATTTATCCACCAACTAAACTGTTATTTCGATGTCTGGCAGTCACCGATCTTTTAGTTGGACTTATCTCTCAACCACTGTATGTAACTTTTCTATTTCGCTTTTTTACAGCATGGAAAGTGAATACCACTGCAACCATGATTAGGCGTGCAGACGGGTTTTTCTTTTCTCTGCTACCTGCAGTATCACTCCTTACATCATCCGCCATCAGTGTGGACAGACTCCTTGCCCTGTTATTAGGCCTGAGATATAGACACACTGTAACATTAAGACGAGTTTGGCTGGTCATACTTTGTTTTTGCTTGATTAAAGCCCTTGAAGCCACAGTTGGTATAATCTATGAACATCCAAAACTACTCGAAATATTCTCGTGGTTATTCTCTTCCTTTTTAACATTTTCCTTGCTAGTTTCAGTATTCTCTTACGTGAAAATATTTAAAACCCTTCGTTATCGACAAGTTCAGTTTCATCGCAATACTCAACAAGGACAGCGGCCAAATGGAGGAGGGAATCAACTGAACATAGCTCGCTACAAGAAGACAGTGTACAGCATAGCATGGGTGCAGTTAGCTTTACTTATTTGCTACCTTCCATTTAGCTTGATAAGTTTTTTACGGTTGCTTGGTAAACTACTACGTTCGACCGAAACATCTATTCTTTGGGAATTGTTCGTGACTCTCCTTTATTTAAATTCTTCTTTAAACCCAGTACTTTATTGTTGGAGGATCAGAGATGTGAGACAAGAAGTGAAGAACATGATCCGCAAGATTTTCCGCTGCTCTTAAAAATTAATAACTATAAAAAAGGAACTGTTAAAGTGAGCTCATTTTGCTACGGGTATCAGAGCCTGTATACCTTTTGAGACCCATACAAAGTTAGAAAATTTCTCAAGTAATTAAAACAGAAATTCTGAAAGGGGATGATTTTATTGTTAATTCATGTGTCTAGAAAATTGATGATTTTCACCTGTTAAAAATGAAAAACAAATAAAAATGCTTAATGTTGGCCACTTTTATACCTTATTTTACTCTTTTTTCTGTAGGCTCTTACTTAAGAATCACCTTTTTTATGGTTTACCAAAAAAAAGATTGTTGTTTTTCAACTTTCGCACAATACAACCCCAAATCAGGGCAAACTAAGAAAGTTTAGCTCATCAGTGAGAAGGCGGGAAAAAGCTGGGGAAGTGAGGGATGATATGTCAACAAGCCTAATCTTACGCAGTTCAAACTTACAGATCTAGGGAAAAGATTTATGGCATCCATCTGGTGAGGGTGATGGATAAGAATTTTTAGTCTGACAATTCGATATAAGATTTTTTTGTGCAGTGAACATAGCGCGATACAGAAAGACTGAACAGTCAGTATATAGCTGAGCATATAATAGGTGTAGTTGGCTTTACTTGTTTGCTATGCTCCTTTAGTTACAGAATAGCATGCGCATTGTTTATAGGTCTGGCAATTAAACTGCCCGAAATAGAGCGGTCGATGTGGGGCAGGATAAAGATGTGCAAAAATACAAGAAGTGAAGAACATTATTCGCAAATTTTGCAGTCGCTCTCAAAATTCAGGGTAACAAAGTTAGAATAAACGACAGGTCGATTGTGTATTATCGAGACCACAGATCTTGATTACGAATATATTTTTAAATAAAGGGCTTTCCACTGGGAAAGAGAGGTTGCAGTGCCACCCCACCCATTTCCAAACACCACCATCCGAGACTACTATAAGGAAAAGGTCTGGTCTCAGAGTGTTAAAACATCAAACATTAAGACAAATTGAAAGAGTTGTTGTGTTTGTTATAGTTATCGTTTACGCAGCTATTTGAACTTGTTTTTTAAACGTTCACGTATGGTGCTCCAGAATTTGATTGTGGAGGGAGTCCAGAGCAGAAAAGACGTTCACAAAACTGTCGGACAAAGTATATGGAAATTAACAAAACAGAAGCTTTGACTGTGCTCTGTTCTGTTGTAAAGCACACAGAAAGCGGCTAGAGCATGAAAAAGGGAAACACGAGACGCAGTTTGGGAGTGTTTGTCTCTACTTCTTGAGTGTTAGCCCTCACTTTAACTTCTCTATTTTTCCTTAATTCCCATTACTCCCTGCTCGCGTTCTGCGTTCGTTCCAATCAGGGTTGATAAAGGTTGGGCGGTGAAACGAGCGCTCCGCTCTTAATTCAATGTGTGATGCGCAGTAGGACTGGCACGAGCGCTTCCGGTACGCTTAAAGGCCGGTGAAATTTTCCTTTTTGCAAACCGGAAATCCTATTTTCTTTCTGTAATTTCAGGCTACAATGTTAAATAGATAAATTTGTTTTATAACAATATTAATAAACAGTTTGATATGTTAATGTTTGTGTGCCTAAAAGTCAAACTTGTTGGTCGGGTAATGCCAAAATTTGAGTTCAATTTGAAAGTGTTGAAGGCCTCCTCCTTCCGCTAAATATCACCTAATCGTCTTTCGCCGTTTCGTTTGCAAAAGCTTAACACTTCTCAACCGTAATTTTTACATATGGTAAAGGGGGATAAATTTTACATAACATAACAAAAAATTAGCTTGATATATTTTGATATAGTGGTGTTGTAGTACTTCCAACATTGCTTCTCGGGAAGAACGCGCTATGGCGATTCGCGCAATGCGTCGCAAATCCGGCAACCGCATGTAAACAAAATTTGTTGAGGTTAATTGTAAGGTTTTTTCTCCGTTTTTCTCTCTAAAAAAAGACAAATTAAACAGTAAACACTGAGGGGAAACTAATTTTGAAGTTCCGAAGAAACAGAAAGACGTACGACCGAGATGTTTGTTTCAAAATTAAAATAAGGATGATGGTGATTGAAATTAGCATAATTACACCTTGCACGAGGTGCACGCATTTATAAAATACATGCGTCCAGTCTAGTTATGAAAAACCATCTGCTGTCTTTTAGTTTTGCCATGGATGACATGGATGAGATTTTCCTTCGTGTTTTAGACAGTATCTAGTTGTTTTTGTGTTGGTATAACATCGACATGGGCGTAATATAACGAAAATATAGTAGAGTATGGTAGAGTCATGGAAGTAACCAGAGAAACCATTTGAAAGAGATGTTTGTTTACTCCAACTAAACCTCCCACAAAAAATTAGCAACATTTGCCTCTTAGAGACAACGTACCAGCAGAAAGGAACGATGAAGAAGTGCAAGAAAACAACTCGAGCCGCCATAATTCAGTGACAGCGGCAGTGTCTAAAGAACAATTTAACCACATCGCCCTGACCGAAGTCGAAAACAGGCGGCATTTCTAGACAGAGTCCCAGTCCACTGCATCACACCTTGCTCGGACGCGCTCGTTTCACTGCCCAACCTTTATCCG
This sequence comes from Porites cylindrica, assembly GCA_964035525.1. NCBI lineage: Eukaryota > Metazoa > Cnidaria > Anthozoa > Scleractinia > Poritidae > Porites > Porites cylindrica. Next base: position 41,916,856 of record OZ037777.1, on the reverse strand, counting down.
CCCTGGTTCCCATCATTCCCCTCTCGCGCTTCTCGCTTGTTGTTTCTCGCTTTCTTCTTTTTGGCTCGCTAAGTGCTCACCACAGCGCCTTGGAAAAGGCTGTGTGGAGGAGGCAGAACTATTCATACATGTATGTTGGGATGGAAGATATACGCAAGGAGTACGTTTTCTGGCAAAAATGGTATATAAAACGGTAAGGGGCTGGACCTCGGGGCGGAACCTCCCTGTATAAAACTTTGTTCAGTACCCCCCCCCCCCCCCCCCCGGAGGTAACACCTACTAGAGTGAACCCTTCAATCAACTCAAATTTTTTCACTACAGTATAAGAAAATTAATCAATACTCTAGAAAGCATTCGAAGCTATTTAAAAATATGACTGCAGTGGCTACGGACGAAAGAAATTGTAATACTAAAATTGTGAGAATGAAACTAGGTTCCCCTAAAGCTATGTAAAAAAGAAAAAAAAAACATACCCAATAACAAATTCAAGCCCCATATCAATTAAAATCTCCTGCCCACTTCCACCTTTGATATCAACCGCAGTGTCTACCATGCCATCGTTAAGGCAATAAGGTAATAATCACTAAGTTGTTGTCTAATAGAGACTCTGAACTACTGCATGTAATTACTAAGATACTTATTCAAACGATAAAAAGGAAGTATTAGCATACCAATAACTAGTTCAACAGAGTATAAAAACAAAAACAAAAAAATCCATGGAGTCCTTTTAATTTATGAAAAAGCATGGAATTTCTTTTACGTTTTAAACCTCTAAAGCAAAAAGTGACTTATCTTAAAACTGAGAAGAGCAATTTTCCATCTGTTTCCTTAATGGCAACTATACTTATTAAGACAATCATTACTGACTTTAATGGAAAGCAATCTTTTCACGACGCTAAGTGGGAGAAATATGTTTAAACTAATAAGCCCGCCAGTCGGATTACATAAATGTGAACTAGAACTTCGTCGTTTGAACACCAAACAAGTGCTGAGAAGTAGATCTGAAGGAACTCCTCCAATTCTGCTGGGTAAAGAAATAGAAATAGAAATTTTAAAAGCTGAGCCATTTTCCCAATAACATATGATGCCGACATTTTTGTGACTGACTCTTATAAGGCTAAATTAACAATAAAACACTGAACTCTTTTGTTTGAATGTTGATAAATGATAAAAATGTATATATGGCACCTGTTAACTACTACGCTCTTTATTTTATCAATATTTTCAATTTCCTCTAGTCATGTTATGATTTATTGATTTTTGCTTTCAATTTTGCTATAAATTGGTTGATCCGACATTCTGGTTTCATTAAGTCAACCCCACCGCCCTCATATGAATAAACAAAAAATATCTATAAAATACTTATTACGATCAAGATCAAAAAAAGAAACGTTATGAAAGAAAATAAAATAACCACTAAATATGTATCCTATAGATATTTTTGAAATCTTGGTTTCAAATTTACAGATGTTAAATGATGAGAATACTGAACTACAAAACAAGTTTATTCAATGGACAACCAGGTTCCCAGAACAAATTAAAATGCAATATGCCGCAGATCTTTAATTGGCGACAGAAACAGGCTATGCTTATGCAGACCATACCGGATGGCTTTTCGTGCCGAAACCATAAGCAACTCTGTCTGTATAGTATGAACACCAAATCCGAAATGTGACTCTTCGGCGCTGCGCAGCTTCACTAGTCCGAGATAGCTAACCAATCAGATTGCTTGAATTTCCAAGATCACGGAGTGTGTATATACTAATTACTTATGTTATGAAACCGGTACGTGACACAAACCGTGAGCCAGGGTTACCTGTGGTGCGAAAAATAGAGAAGAACGCGATCCGCAAGATTTTCTGCTGTTGAGTTTAATGGCTGTAAACGAAAAACATAACAAAGACACAACATATATAAAGTAGTAACATGAAAATCTTAGTACAATAAAGTTAAAGTTTTGGACTCGTTTAACCCGAGAACATTTACCTAAGCGGCCTGTTGTTTGGCTTTCATGAGCAGATGTATTTCCTGATGTTTGATTCGAAGCAGGAATGGAATTACCAGTTTGAATTTCAAAAAGAATAGTTATAATAATCCCAAGTGCGGGCAAATGCGACGGTTAAGAATCCACTCAACGGTTCAGATGACAAAAATATCCCTTATCCGTCAATCTTCCAACAAAACTGAAACTTTTTATTTTACACTGAAAACGTGACTTCCTTTTCAGGTTAGAAGAAGACCAACTTGTCATCCAGTTAAAATATGCATATATTGAATCCGATGAATAAAACTGCAGCAAGACACCCGCATTTGAAAACTGTAAACCTTTCCAAAACAGAAGACACGGGGACTCATACGGCCCTGTTCAGTGGCATTGATAGAAAAGATAAGGAAAGAAAACAATCTTCCTGCCGTCAGAATCCGTTTACTGTTTAAATTTTAAAATTTAGTAAACAGATCACCTGCCCAAGTCTGCCCATATCGTTTATAAGCGACCACATTTATAAAACCAATAAGGTGGTTGTCATTTCGTTGTTTTATATTCGGACTAAGAGTTCGTGCATTAAACGGCTAAGTTAAGACACTTAATCAAACAAAGAAATTTTGTCCCAAATTCAACTATCGGTATATTCAGCTTCTTAGGTTAGGTTTAGCTCCTAGAAAGAACAGAAAAATAAACAAGATACGATAGTAGGTCATAGACCACTGACCGGTATGTCGTAAAATCATGCAGTTCTAAATGCGGGAGTCATCCTGTTTAGCTCAGAACCAATTAAAGCCAAACTGTTATCATAATCTCTTTACTTGTAGAAGCTGTTTATAAAGGCCTGTGTTGTTTCCAAAATCAATTACTAAACTTAGAAGGAATTCTTTGCATTCATTTTAGGCCGAGTGTAGTTCCTTTGAAACAAATGTCAAGACATGGCAAACTCAAGTGAATATGAAAACAGCACAAGTGCAACTGACGTAACTTTATGGAATGCTTATTCAACGAGCATGGCAATTATTCTTGCAGGCATCAATATTTTTCTCGCCATCACCGCATCTCTTGGCAACGCTCTGATCCTGATTGCTCTTCATAAAGTGACGTCCATTTTTCCACCAACAAAACTGTTATTTCGATGCCTGGCAGTCACCGATCTTTTAGTTGGACTTATCTCTCAACCACTGTATGTTGTTACTATTCTCTTTCCCGAGTTTACAGCTTGGAATGTGAATGTCGCAATTACGCGTGCAGCAGACTTTTTCTTTTCTCTGCTTCCTGCAGTATCACTCCTTATATCAGCCGCCATCAGTGTGGACAGACTTCTTGCTCTGTTGTTAGGCCTGAGATATAGACACATTGTAACATTAAGGCGAGTTTGGGTGGTCCTAGTTTGTTTTTGGTTGATTAGTGCTCTTCAAGCTACAGGTAGCGTATGTTCAGATAAATGTCCTAAACTAGATACTATAGCCGATACATTATGCAGTCCTTTATTAATGCTTTCCTTGCTAGTCTCAGTATTCTCTTACGCGAAGATATTTGTAACCCTTCGTCATCGACAAGTTCAGGTTCATGGCAATTCACAACAAGGACAGCGGCCAAATGGAGGAGGGAATCAACTGAACATAGCGCGATACAAGAAGACAGTGTACAGCATAGCGTGGGTGCAGTTAGCTTTACTTATTTGCTATATTCCATATATCGTATTACGGTTTTTAAGTCTTTTAGGAATGCTTGATAAACAACTCTCGACCGAAATATCTATTCTTTTGGAATTATTCCTGACTCTCCTTTTTTTAAATTCTTCTTTAAACCCAGCTCTTTATTGTTGGAGGATCAGAGATGTGAGACAAGAAGTGAAGAACATCATCCGCAAGATTTTCCGCTGCTTTTAAAATTAAAAACTACAAAAAAGGAACTGTTAAAGTGAACTCATTTTGCTGCGGATATCAGAACCTGTATATCTTTTAAGACCCATACAAAGTTAGAAAATATCTCAAGTTATACTGTACATGAAAAATTTGTGCAATTAGAGCAGTGTTTTTTCAGCTTAATTTGAAATGCTTACATGTGAAAATTACTATTAGCCTTTTGCAGGTAGTAGTATAAAGAAATAATAGCATGGTTTGTGGGTTATATTTGGCATAAATACCACTCGTGATATTTTCAAAATTGTCTCAAATTAAATACCTATACCACTTGTGATATTTATGCCAAATATCAATACAAATCATGCTATTACCTATGCTAATTAAAACAGAAATTAAAGGGGATGATCTAGAAAATTAATCATTTTCACCTGTTAAAAATGGAAACAAATAAAATCTCCTAATGTTGGCCATTTTTATACCTTCTTTTGACTCGTTTTTGTCTAGGCCTTTACTTAAAATCACCTTTTTGATGGTTTACGAAGAAAAAAATTGTTGTTTTTTTCAGTTTGTAAACAATACATCCCCCAGTAGGACAAACATGGAAGGTTTCGTCCATCACTTAGAGGACGAAAAAAAGCTGGGGATGTGAAGGATAATATGTCAACAAGGACCCACTAGGGGTACCCTAATCTTACACAGTTCAAACTTACACATCTAGGGACGAGATTTAGGGCATCCATCTGGGTGAGGGTGATGGATACGAATTTTTAGACTGACAATTTGTTAGAAGATTTTTGTGTGCAGTGAACATAGTGCTTTACAGAACGACTGAAGAGTCAGTATAGCATAGCTGTAGTTGGCTTAACTTGTTTGCTATGCTCCTTACAGCGTAGCATGTGCATTGTTTATAGGTCTGGCAGTTAACTGAAACTACCCGAAATAGAGGGGTTGATATTTACTACATGGCGACTATAATTATCGAGACAATCCTCTAATGGAAAGCGAGCTTTATACGACGCTAAGTGGAAGAAATATTTACAAAATAATAAGCCTGGCAGCCGGATTATACAAGTGTATTTTGCGTTCGAAATTTAACAAATGGCCGTTTAACCATTCTTTTGACTCGTCACATTTTATAATTTCCGTTTTCATTAGTACTGTTGCGAAGAAACTTAATGGTTTTCCTGTGGCACCTTTTGAGCATGCGCATTTTCGCTTAAGAACTCGAGGTGTCTTTATTTTGTGTCAGTTCAGCATAATTTTGTACGCAAGCGAAATGACATTAAATTGTTGATGTTCTTAATATATGGATTCAGCCAGGGCTAAAAGCGAAGCTCTCGATAATTTTGATAGTTTGCTCAAACAAAATATAAAATCGTATAATGCTAAGCGGCGAAGAACCAGGCGAAATAATAGCTAAAAACATGACAGGAACAGTAAGAAGACAACTCGAAGGGTGACATCTGCTATTTGGAGAGTATTTGCGGAACTGAACAACCCTAAACTTGCACTATCGAAGATGAACTTAACATGGATGGATCGATGGAGGTAAGTATGTTTTTGCCATGTTTTTAAACTAGAAATTATTTTGAATGAATAAAACAATTATTGAATTCGGCTTTTGTTTCATAGCGGAGCTCTCACGCGCGAAGCGCGCCAGCGGAGCACCATGGGTAAGAAAATGAGGTTATCTACCCAATCGACAAAATTTGGTAATCACGTGACCGTACACCGCCCGCCCGCCCGCCCGAGATACCATCTGTCCGCGCCACAGGCATACCAATGTAAAATAACTCAATCAACAGGTATGGTAAGCCAAATGCAACTCGAGGTTATTTTGGCGGGAAATCGCATAACCACCGGCGTCTTGTAAAGCAGAGACAACAAAAGAGTCAATAAAGCACGAAAACGGAAAGCGGAAATTGTTTCTGTATCCGTGTTGTCTAAATTATTAAACTTAGATAAATTGTCATGTCCACAAATTTGGAATATAGAGCAAGAGAAAGACAGAGGGAGAAAAAGAGAAAGTGGGCGGCAGGCCAGCGAAGCTCAACGAGAAAAAGGGCGACAGGGAATTAGAGCGAGAGATAAAAAACAAAGGAGACATTCTTTTCTTGGAAGAACAACAGGAAAATTTTGTAGCGGCGGTGACAAAATGAGAAATGCTAGAGCCCACCAAGACAAGGTGAAAATTGACCACTCCAGAAAATACCACAACATACCATAATGCTCTTTGTTTGTCACCCCAAAAATTTGAATAAGCACTGTTTCCAGTTTCTCTTGGGGCCATTTTAACTCCCAAGAGAAACTGAAGACAATGCTTACGCAAAATTTTGGGGTGACAAACAAAGAGCAGTATGGTATGTTATGATATTTTCTGGAGCGGTCAATGAGCGGCAGTGAACGGGAACACGTACGACATTTCCTCCATAAAACGTGTAACTAACAAGTTTCTGGAAGTTTCTCGTTGTAGCCGTGCAAAACAACGGCAAAGAAATGTACAAAAAAAAATGTATTGCACGTGCAAAGTTGCTTTTGCTAATTAGACCTATTGTTGTTTTTCACCTTTTTCCGGCATTGCATGCCTTCGCCACTTAGCATTACAAGATTTTATATTTTGTTTGAACAAACTATGAATATTATCGAGAGCTCCGCGATCTCCATAATTCTTCATAAGATACTCAGCCTCATTCATTAATTGTTAATTCTTTGAATTTCAAAACCTAACTGAAATCGCCTATTGGTAACTCACTGTCTTATCAACATTTCCTTTGGCAGTGTCAGTACAGTCGAACCTCTCCATGTCTCTTCAACGGCCACCTTGGGGGACAGAAGAAAGTAGCCGTTGTGGAGAGGGGAGTTAGGTCATGGGGAGGTATGTGTGAAATATGACATTTTTTTAAGGGAGTACATGTATATTGTGCTTAGTTTATGCTTACTGTATCCCAACAATAGTAATCCAGTCATACATAATATAGAGAAATAAAATACACAAAAAACGAAATTGATAACGTTACAAAACGATCAAGGTTCGCAACATTCGCTATATGCATCGTAGACAGTTTAAGGTCGGTACACACTAGGCGACAAGTTGCAGCAACATGTCGCGGCAACACGTTGCAGCGACAAATCGCTTCGTGTGTACTGGAGAATTTTTGTGAAAATCTTTGTCGCTGCCAAAGAATTTGTCGCCGCAACACGTCGCACAGATTCAGTCTGATTTGATTTTTTGCGACTTGTTGCAGCGACCAAATTCTGTTGCGGAGACAAAGGTTTCACAAAAATTCTCCAGTACACACGAAGCGATTTGTCGCTGCAACGTGTCGCCTCACCTTTTTGCTGCAACTAGTCGCCCGACCTGTACACGCGGAGTGATCTGTCGCCGCGACGTGTTGCAGCAACTTGTCGCCTCGCTTACTGCACCAGTATAAATGAAACAGAATCCAAATACGATTGCCGCGATTAATCATAAAGGCGCCATACGGATTAAATGTCATGACGCGACCATTCTTGACTTTTTCACAGGTTCCTTGTCGAGAGGGTCGTCGAGAGGTTGTTTTGGCACTAATTAAGGACGCGCTTTACTGGCCATTACCGTTGTAGAGAGGTTTAAACAAGAGTCAATGTATGGACTGTCCGCCGGGACAAAAATGGTGGCCGCTGTACAGAGGTGTTTTGTTTTTAGAAAACGTTGTGATTGGACAATCTCTTTTCAAGTGTGTCGGTTTGAAAGTCCGCACTGTAAAAAGAATTTATGTATTTGTCTAAAAAAACACACTTTTTATTTCCTTTGAAGACTACAAATTAAATTCATTATACTGTAAGTGTTGCAGGTTTATAAATTATCACGAGTACTAAACTGTGAATGTACAAAACACTGAGCTACAACCCTATACTTACAAAACAGATTTTCCTAGAGAAAGAAAGGTCTAGACTGAAATACATGAGCTGGAAAATTCAGAATTGATGCCCCGTGCACTGCGTGAAGCTTCCTTTGAAAACAAACAAGCTCTAACAAAATTCTGTAGCAAGAGAAAATGACGTCCGCACTTGTAAACTACAGTTCGTCACTGGTAAACTACAATTCATGATTTGCAAAGTAAATGAAAAAATTCCTAGTAAGGACAGACTCTAACTTTACGACAAGTGGTGACAGTCCAAAGTACTCTGTCAGACCCTTGTGATGTTGCTTTTGGTGTGCCGCAAGGTTCAATCCTTGGACCATTGTTGTTTGTGCTGTTCATCAATGATTTACCTACTGCTATCAGCAAATGTAATATATTATTATACGCTGATGATGCTGTTGTTTTTGCAGCCCACAAGGACATTAAAATCTTGGAGGAAACTTTGAATGCCGAACTAGATGAAGTGAATAAATGGACTGTCAGTAATTTTCTTTTTATCAACAAAAGAATTTGTAATTTTTGGAACTGATGCTAGGCTTTCTAAAGCTACTGACACAGTAGGTATCAAAATAGGTGATTATGAAATTAATAGAGTTTATGATTTTAAGTATTTAGGCATCGTTCTTGACGATAGTCTTACGTGGAAAGACCATGTTCGTTATGTTATTTCTAAGGTTGTTGGTAAAAGAGTTGGTGTCTTAGGGCGCCTTAGAAGGAATATCACTATACATGCAGCTTTCGAGATGTATAATTCATTAATTTTGCCCATTTTTGATTATTGCGATGTTGTTTGGTCCAGCTGCAATAAAGCAGATATGGAAAGTCTTGAATCTTTGCAAAGGCTGGCGTCGAAAATTATAGTTAAATCTAAATGTGGTACAACATCCACCGACTATCTTAAATTTCAGAGTTTAGAAGATCGCCGTAACGCTCATATTTTAGGTTTAGTGAAGAGGCGTTTAAATAATAATGTACCAGAAATTTTAAAGAATTATTTTAAGTTGAATAAGGAAGTTATTTCAAGAGAAACAAGAAGAAGCAATTTTATATACTTACCTACAGTAAGAACTGAGACCGCCAAGAAAAGTTTTTATTAGAATGGCTCAGTTGTGTATAATAATTATTTAGTAACTAAGAATTAGTTTTAATTGTTATACTATACTATTATTAACTTATAGTTACTTAGTTTCTTATTATTTATTTTGAACTTTTTTATTAGTCTTAATTTAGGGCTCCTATTGATAACAGATATACTTTTAAGTATTCTGAAGGGATTACCCTAGTTAAATAAAGGTTTACTACTAACAAGACCCTTGTATTCATTGGACCAAATCGATTATTATACATGTAATTTACATCACGCCAGAGCCTCATCTCGATTCAGGATTTTCGACCCCTTTGTCTTTGTCTTTACATCTTGGGGCATAAAATCGCCATACTTCGCGGTCCAGTCGTCAAATCCTTTCATCTCTCCTTTCATGGGATGGACAGGACCATCGACGTTTGGTTTATCTAAGAACTCCACATAACAGTCATCAGGTGTCTCACATGGAGCGTTATCAAGCTCGAAAAGCACTAACTTGCTAGTACTCTGTTTACCAGAGAGGAGGACGCTGGCGGGAACATACAGCGTAATTTGCGGCCCAACGACTGGCCAATATCGGCCAAGGTTGAATCCATTCACATAAGCCTGTCCCTGAAGAAAATACAAACAAACAGCTCTTGTAACTAAAGATGGTTTTCGTGTAAACATTTTAAACTGTTCCAAACGTCTTTAGATCATTTGTCACAACCTAGTTCAGCAGGTGTTAAAACCGCGTTCTAAGTCATTCCTACCGTAA
>OZ037777.1:41867255-41902255 GCA_964035525.1 Porites cylindrica | reverse complement strand
CTGCCCCAGCCGCCTTAGAGGAACCGTTGCAGTCCCTTCAAGTAGCAAGGCCGCAAACTGACGACAAACGCAATGTTGCATTACAGAGATTAGGGAAAGATGAGTATAATTTACTAAATTTGGTTACATGTTTAAATGACTTTGATCCAGTGGAACTTGTCGAGAACTCTGTTGATGCGTCTGATTTATCTAGTGATGTAATAAGTCCCGAATATCAGGAGGGAGTTTCTATCGTTAAAGTTAAAGGTAGTCTTAAGCGCAATGTAGCTTTTTGGGAGCATATAGGTGCTTCTCGTTTCATTCGCGATACCATTGTATATGGGTATAAGATCCCCTTTATTTACACTCCACCCGCAGCTAGCTTTGGCAATAATCGATCTGCCATTCAGCATAGTGAATTTGTGGAACAAGCTATTTCTGATCTTCTTATAGCAGGCTCAGTGGTTGAATGTGGGTGTGCCCCTACTGTGGTTAACCCCCTATCCGTTTCCATTCAGGCTAATGGTAAGAAAAGGCTCATATTAGACTTACGTTATCCGAATCAATTTGTTAAGAAATCCAAGATTAAATTCGAGGACGCGAAAACCATGCTTTATTCCTTTATCGATTGTTCTCAGAATTGGCTATTTTCCTTTGATATCAAATCTGGTTATCATCATATTGACATTTTTCCCCCAGACCAAGAGTTTTTAGGCTTTTCCTGGTCTAAGGATGGGGTTATTCGATTTTATAAATTTACTGTTTTGCCATTCGGTATTTCTACCGGGGCGTATATTTTCACAAAAGTTCTGAGGCCCTTAATACGTTATTGGCGTCTCCAGGCAATTAGAATTGTTGTATATTTGGATGATGGCCTAGGCGTATGTCCTACATTTCCTGACTGTTATTCCCAGTCTATGGCCGTGAAATCAGATTTGTCCCAAGCGGGCTTTGTAGCTAATAGTGTTAAAAGCATATGGGTTCCAGTTCAGTCTCTCAGATGGTTGGGCTATCAATGGGATTTAAAGCTTAATTTGTTATCTATTCCTGTGGAAAAAATCAACAGGCTACTAGCGAGTATTGACATTGTGCTCCTTCAAAGTAGATTACCAGCCAGGCAATTGGCCTCTGTCACCGGAAGTATTATTTCTAATATGCTTGTTTTTGGCAATGTGTGCAAGCTGATGACCAAAAGCCTACACAGGGCTCTCGATCGCAGGCATGGGTGGGATTCCTTTGTTGAATTAGACCCATGCGCTCGCAAAGAGTTAGAGTTTTGGAAGAATAACGTTTCTAACCTGAATTCTAGGTCGTTTCTCAATACTGTTCGTAAGCCATCTCGCATTGTCTATTCAGATGCCAGTGCTACTGGCTGTGCTGCCTTTATTGCAATTGATGATACGCCTGTCTCGCATATTAACTGGGATTCATTACAGATGAGCCAGAGCTCTACCTGGAGAGAACTTCACTGCGTCAGTTTTGCTCTGAAAAGTTTTGCACACCTTCTCTCAGGCTGCGATGTTAAGTGGTTTACTGACAACCAAGCAGTTCCTTCGATTGTTCATTCTGGTAGTATGAAGGAGCATTTGCATATCTTGGCGCTCGACATATTTCAGACCGCCAAAGATAATAAGATTGACATTGAGGTTGAGTGGATACCTCGTACTCAGAATGAGAGAGCAGATTATTTGAGTAAGATTGTTGATTATGATGACTGGACAGTCAAAGATTGCTATTTTCATGCTGTTACCTCTGTTTGGGGCCCCTGCTCAGTAGATTGTTTTGCTAGCTACAAAAATCGCAAGGTTCCCAGGTTCTATTCCAAATACTTTAATCCAGATTCCTTGGGTGTCGATTCGCTCGCCTTTAGTTGGGTCGGCGAAACATGTTGGCTTGTGCCACCTATTTCGCTAGTTAAGAAGGTCGTCCTTCATGTCTGTTTGTGTCGTTGTCGGGGAATTTTGGTAGTTCCTTATTGGCCGTCAGCCCATTACTGGCCCCTTTTGGTGGAACGCGGGGGTGTTTTCAAGTCATTTGTTGCAGATTGTCTCTACGTTGAGAATGGTAAGGATGTTTTTCTCCATGGGGGGAACAAGAGTTCCCTTTTTGGATCAGAGAATTTTAGTACCCCAGTGCTTTTTCTGTTGCTCAACGGGGCTGTACCGGAATCTGTATAGATTGCTGTGGAGTTGTACGCCGCTTGGCCGCTAGGCCGCTGGGCCGCTGGACCACTAGGCCACTGGGCCAGTTTACGACGAACGCACTAGTTTTTGCCAGTACATGAAGATTGTCCGTTTTTACGCCACTGGCTGTCTGTGTGTGACCCATTTTGGCTGGTTGACTTTTTTCTCTTTGAGGCTTCTTGTTTTCACTCAACTTGCTCAATCGTTTGCTCATAATTATTTTTCTTTCTTATTATGTTTATGTTTCTACAAAGTAGACGTGCGTTTGCTTTGAAGATTGCTCATCTAAAGGATCCAGAGCTTCGTAAGTTAGCAGCCGATCTTCCCTTGCGTACCATTGAAGCGAAGGCTCCTTCGACGACGGACCGTTACTCAAGAGCTTTTCAGAAATTCAGGGAATGGTCTTCACCTTATAACGAGGTCGTTTGCCTGCCATCGGACGAGATATCAGTTGCTCTTTACTTAGAGTCCCTGATTCAGGGTGGTTCCCCTTATTCTTCCCTTGAGTCTGCTTGCTATGGTATTAATTGGGCGCATAATTTGTATGGTTTTCAAAGTCCTTGCGATTCCAAATTGGTTAAGAACGTGCTCGAGGCAGCTAAAAGAGGTCTTGCGAAACCTGTTTCTAAAAAAGAACCCGTTACCCCCGCTATGATTTTAGATATTTGTAATAGGTTTGCCGGTCCTAATGCTAATCTTTCTGATCTTCGTTTAGCAACCATTTGCGTAACCGCGTATACCGCTTTTCTCCGCTATAATGAGTTAGCTAGCCTACGCTGTTGCGATGTTAGTTTTTGCGATTCTTTTGTCAAGATTTACGTTTACAAAAGTAAAACGGATGTTTATAGGGATGGTGCCTACGTCTTGTTGGCAAAAACAGGGTACGTTTCTTGCCCCTTCAATCTGCTTCGCAGATATGTTTCGGCTGCTAATTTAGATTTGTCGTCTTCGTTACCCTTTTTTCGCTCTTTGTATTTTCATAAGGCAACCTCTACTTATAGTTTGCGTAGTACGGGTATGAGTTACTCTAGAACGAGAGAAATAGTTTTACAAGCGTTTGTTGAATTAGGTTATCCGAAGAATTTATTTGGTTTACATAGTTTAAGGGCGGGAGGTGCTTCCGCGGCCGCTAACGCAGGCGTTAGCGATCGGCTTTTTAAGCGTCATGGAAGGTGGAAAACGGATCAAGCTAAAGACGGTTATATTAAGGACAAACTAGATTCTCTTCTCTCAGTGTCTAAAAGTTTACATATTTAGTTTGCCATTTCTCTTTCTTTATTTTCGAACGCGGGCATCAATAAACGAGATGCCCGCTCCTATTCTGTGTTTTGTGATTATTTAGATTAGTTACAAAATATTTTATAATCGTTTCAGTGTGATTAGAATATAAATATATTTTGTAACGTTTTGTTAGTTTCACAAGAGTATGTATATTAGGTTGCATAATACTGCTGAAGTATTTAAGGCGTGCTTGTAAGGTGTCCCAAGGGGCTAGTACACTATTTAAGGTTTGTTAAGTTATACAAGAGCCATTCGAGGCATCTTTTTCAACCCTAGTTTTTTATTTTATTTACTGTTGTAATTTTCTCTGAGTTTGTAAAACTAATCATGAAATGCTGTTTTTGTAACGCTTTACGCTCGCTTGATCAATAAACGAGATGCCCGCTCCTATTCTGTGTTTTGTGATTATTTAGATTAGTTACAAAATATTTTATAATCGTTTCAGTGTGATTAGAATATAATTACAGTTTACATTGAGTCTAAACTATTCAAAATAGCCTGCAAGCAAACTCACCAGGTATGGTGAGCGTCGCGAGCTGCGAAGAGAACACACAAGCGAGCGGTGATGCCGCGAGGGTCCCTCGCACTCGCATCTTCTTTTGCGTGCAGTTTTCGAGTGACTTCACGCGACTCCCTCAAATGGAGAGCTTACTCGCTCGCTAAGCCAAAAAAACCTTAAGAACATAGACTGCTGTTGGAGAGAGAAGCGAATATAGACCCTAAAGGCGTGGCCTATCTGGGCTGGTAGGGTTAAACAACGATAGACGAATTTTGATATACACTGTATTATAATTGATACATTGCTCCAAGGTTTGGGAGAGTAAAGCAAAAGAAATAACCTAAAAGATTAGTGAAGAATGATACATTTCTTTGTTTTATTGCCCAAAGCCTCCAGACTAGGCATGAATTTTAAAATAATGAAATTTACCTGTCAGTTACCCTGCGAGCAGAGGTTTTTCCCTTGCATGGATTTTAGAGTTTAAAGCCTAGTTTTCAAATGTCGGGAAAATCCCAGACGATCGGGGATTTTATTGTTTCTCGACTGTCTGAGATTTTGCCGACAAATGAAAACTCGAAATCGTAGATATCCCCGATCGTCTGGGATGGACGGGGACAAATCTGGAGAATCGGGAGTGTTTCTATTTTCCCGACGCGTCCCAGATTCTGCGATGGTCGGCGATCATTCCCGACGAATGAAAACTCAAATTTGTACCGTCGAGGACGTCGGCGATGGATTTCGCTCATTACCAATCCCCTAAATTGCTGAGCTCCAGTCTCCCTATCACGCAAGTTTCAATTTTTGGCGCACTTTCCATTTCCGGCCAAATTAATCGGGAGAATCTGAGACAGACTTGTCGCGATTATCCGATATATCTGGGACGGTCGGCAAAAAGTAAAATCCCTGATCGTCTGGGATCTTCCCGACTTCTGAAAACTAGGCTTAAGTCATTCGCGTGGCTTGTCTGTCGCGTAGTTGGTTTCCCACAGGGAGTAAACAAACCAACTACGCGAGAGACAACTCACGCGAATGACTTCGTAAACGCTAAAAGCCATGCAAGGGAAGAACCTCTGCTCGGAGGGTACCTGTCAGCAAGCTCAATTGTGGGAGTTCTTGGAAAATTTTTGCATCACGAGACTAAAAAGCCGGCGAGAAGAATGGGGCATGCCATATCAAAATTGGCTTATTGGCTAGCTCTTGCAGTTACAAGTGTACCCTGCCAAGAAATGGCAAAGCTAATAAAATAATTCATTAATTAACTAAAATATAGTATTACTAGTTATCTATTAACTTATAAAAGGCAGGAGAATAATTATTTTATACATTAAGCTGGGGATTACCGAGAGAGAGAAAATCAAAGGAAAATGCACCCAATTATAGTTTGCTTTTTTGCGGCTTAACCTCAAAAGCCATCTTCATGGTAAAAACTGGCACATTTCTTAAAGGGGCTGTGTCACGGCAGTCTGGTTCATTTTGTTTAATTTTGCCAATTACTCGCCCTCAATAGCTATGGAACTTGAAGTAAGCGAAGAAACTACAAATAAATGACAAAATTAGATATCTGAGACAAACAAATATGTCTCCTGAACATTATTTTTGAAGTTGCAAGCAGCAGGGATCAACTTTGAAAACCTGTTAGGCTGAACAGCTTTCAAAAGCCCTAATTTCAATTCGTTTCAATCTTCTTCAGTTTTGCCCATCCGTGGCATCTGTTGTTTCTGTTATGTTACATTGTATTTTAACCTTCCCTTAAAGTTTTAAGCGGTTATTTTTATGTTTCTCCTAATTTAACGGGCATTTTGTAATTTCCTAATTTGGCTGAATTTCGTGACACAGCTCCTTTAAAATTGAAAAAATTTGTTTTGAATTATGTAATAAATGAGTAAAAAAGCACTCACAGAGGGATTGTCCAGTTACAGTAAGGAGCACAAAAGTGTGACCTCCTTTAATAATTAACTGTCATTCTTTCATGCAGACATTAACCAATTAGAAGTCGAGAACAGTTTCCAGCTGGCTTCTGATTGGATTAAATCTGTTTGAAAGAATGTGAATAATTCAAAAGCGGGTCACACTTTTGGTCTCCTTTCTGTAATACAGTAACTTGTTAATGATTCACAAGTTTAAATGTAGAAGAATTAAATTTGTTTATTGTGTAAGCAAGCCCTCCGGGGAGGAAGGGGAGCTTGCAACTATGTCTCTGGAATTTGCATATTTGCATTGAAAAAGTTGATGCGAAAATGTTGATTGGTAGAGATGACTTAATTAGTAATGATGTCATTAACCTTGACACATGCTTTCACAAGTTTTCAATGTTTGTTTACATTCACACTTGTTTCTGCTTTGCAATGATTGGCGGAAATCTGACAGCTTAGTCGACCGCGAGCCACAGGGTAATTGGAGGCGGAATTCAAATCCAGAGACTAGTTGCAAGCTCTCCTTCCTTTTTCCACCCTGCCGCCAGAGCGCCCCAGAGAGCTTGCTTGAAGGCTAGAATTTGTTAAAATGTCCACTCACCATTCATGAATCCAAAGTTGGTGCCACCTTCAAACATGTACAGGTTAACAGATGCATTTAGTGCAAGGATCTCGTCAAGGTACTTGGCAATTTGTGAGGCTTGTCTCTTTTGATGCCCCCCTCCCCAATGATCTAACCAGCCTGGGTAATACTCAGAGTTTACCAGAGGACCATGTGGTCGGTATTTACGCAGGTGAGAAAAAGCGCCAGCAGGATCTCCACCTGGAAAATAGAACGTTATGCTTGAGTCATGTAAACACTATATTTCAGTCAATTTTTGGGGGTTTCTTTATAGGTTTACGCAGAATTTGTTAACGTGCAAAAGCACGTAATTTAGTTTTCATCATTTGTTCATTGCTTGTAGGAATTGATTGTGACTGATCGATCAGAAGTTTAAAGAAAGCGACACTGATTTTCTTGAATGAAAAACACGCTCTTTTGTCCTCAATTTAGTCCCCAGAATGCTGAAAATCGCATTTTAGGGCTTTCACTTTTCAAATTTTCTGAGGAAGCACGTCACCTCGCCCCCCTCCCCCCTCAGGGACTAACATGCCCGTTTTGATACAGTCGGTTACTCTATTCAATTCTACCGGCTATTTCAATTTTTATTGAAACCCCTGATATTACAGTCGAACCTCAATATAACAAACATCTAGATATAATGAAGTCCTCGATGTAATGAATGATTTTCCTTACCCCAGTAATATATAGTAAAATATATGGAAAATAACCTCAATATAACGAAACCTTGTTATGGTGAACACATTTTGCCAGTCCCTTGGCCCTTTGATATATTGAGGTGTCACTGTATCATCCATAAACAGGGCTGAGTTCAAGGAGAGCTGCATTACCCCTGGTGCCCAACGTTTATTCTTGGGCAACAAGAAAAGAATATCTGGGTAATTTTTCTTGCTGAAACCTCAAAAGACTTGGAAATAATTCTCATAACAACTGTACTGAGTTTTACGAATAGTCTTTCACGCACTAGCCTTTATTTTAGCCTTAAGACAAGTTTCGTTTATTCAAACCTCTTCAGTTTGGCTAAAACTGTTACAATACGTTGTCACATTCAAACAAGCAAACGTGTACGCTAACCCTCAAGCGCGTGCAAGAAGGCGCGCACAACTGCTTAAAATCACAATCCATCAATTACACTATTGCCGCTTGCGGCAATGTTATAGAGTTCCATTCTGTTTTGTTATTTATAGATCCTTCTCGTCTGATTTTGATGGATTCAGTTATTTGACTAAGCATAGCGTCACCGTGGTAAACCCCAGACTCATTCATCACATAGTCTGGGATTACCCCGTTATGGCCTTCTCGTCTGATTTTGATGGATTCAGTTATTTGCCTAAGCATAGCGTCACTGTGGTAAACCCCAGTCACATTCATTCACATTGTAACAGTTTTAGCCAAACTGAAGAGGTTTGAATAAACGAAACTTGTCTTAAGGCTAAAATAAAGGCTAGTGCGTGAAAGACTATTCGTAAAACTCAGTACAGTTGTTATGAGAATTATTAAGAAAAAAAGAATAATCTAAGTTTTTTTTCGCACATACATGTATCATATGTTGGGCACTTAAGATTTTACACGTTCTTCTAGAGCACAGTCTTGATAAAACGCCATCTAATTCAGCTTTACTTTCTTTACCTGCTCCAAAGTCAACAGTGGTAAAAAGTGTAGGTAGTGAACCACAATTAATCTTCCTGTCATTGGAGCCATCAGTGGTGTAAAGGATCACATCTTTACCAAGGTACTGCTCAAACAATGTTTGCAGGTGTGTCATGTACTCATGGTCACAAGTGTAATAACTTCCATACTCATTCTCTACCTAAGATGAAAAACAGCATGCACTTCACTTGTTATACCCACATTACTACAGGTGAATAGATTAAAAAGTTCTGTTATAACAATAAAATTATCACGCTGTCAAACTGCCATCTCTTTACAATGGCTACCTTATTCTAGTACCTATCCACAAGGCAGGGATGTTGCTAATGAGCCCGCTGTCAGCTAATTTCACTGGCTGAGAAAGAACCGACCATCAATTTAAATAACTCTGGGAAAACAAAGACACAAGGAAATTTTGAAGATGCAGTTGTAATGAGTAAAAAAGCTGGTTTGACTAATAAAAAAGGCTGCAGCTTAGCTACTCCTTAGCCACATCGACAGGGCACATGTTACGCCGCAAAATGTAACAATTGACGCAAAATGTAACATTAACGCGAAATGTAACAACTTTTGGCGCAAAATGAAACAATATTTTCAACGCGAAATGTAACAAGCAAAATGTTACAGTCGTCTTGAAATAACTGAGAAGATTGGACATGAACCTTGTAGATAAAGTGTAAATTGTCTGGTGGTTACAAAAACAGTTTATTTATAAAGTTTTCTTATAATGTCAAATAAACTTACAAAACGTTTTTCGATAATAGTAACTAAATCCTGAAACAGTTCAACGAATTGTTGTGTAGTATATCTTTCTGTACTTGTGTGTGACGCTCAAAAGAAAGTTGGCGTTACATAATCCAGGGCATATTAGATGGGTTAGGATGGTACATTTTTAGCATACTCCCTCTGGGGAGTTGAGCCCGTATGAAATCGAGGCGAGTATCGATTACTGATCATTCTTTTCACACTTTCATCGAGTGAAGACGCTTTCTGTTTTTATCCGACGCTGTCTGTTTTTACCCACCTCCTCCCCTTTTCCCTAAAAGGAAAGTGTAGCGGAGCAGTCATCCGACTGCGTGAGATAATCAACAATGTTAAATGGGCGTTGGCATGGTTAAGTTTTGAGGCAGCAAGACTGGGATGGTATGAAATTTCTCACATTTACTGGAAGTCCGGTAAGAAATGAGAAATTTCATATCTATGTTATTGACTACGTTCAAAATTTTCTTTTGAAAGATTACCTTTCTTAACTTTTACTTTTAACTTGCATTTCAATTGCTGATTGGTGCGTGTTTCCTACGGTGTTATTGTTCACATTTCTAGTCATATTCTTTTCGCATAGCTTGGGATATTTTCCATACGTTATGTTTAATAAGTTAGCGTTGTTGTTATTGTCCATACTGCTATTCCAAGGTTATACATACATGACTTGTAACTTTATCACCTGTTTTACGACCTTTTGTAAGTTTATTTGACATAAGAAAACTTTATGAATAAACTGTTTTTGTAACCACCAGACAATTTACACTTTACCTACAAGGCTCATGTCCAAGTCTCTCAGTTATTTCAAGGCTGTAACATTTTGCTTGTTACAATTCGCGTTAAAAATATTGTTTCATTTTGCGTCAAAAAGTTGTTACATTTCGCGTTAAAAAGTTGTTACATTTTGCGTCAAAAGTTGTTACATTTCGGGTTAATGTTACATTTCGCGTCAAAAGTTGTTGCATTTCGCGTTAATGTTACATTTTGCGTCAATTATTACATTTTGCGGCGTAACAGCACACTCTTTGACCCAGCAGACAGACTTTTCTCTACCAGGCCAGCTCTTCACATCCAGAACTGATAAATGAGGAATTCAATGCGCTGCCATTGTTTTGTCATCAACATATGGTTAGAAATTCTTGCCTTCTCCCATGAGGATCAAAACCTATATGGGCCCTGTCTCCGCGTGCTTTCACAGTTCTACACTGGAAAACCGCTCTAAGGACACCCGCTTAATACAGACACCCATACATAATGGACAGTTTCATTTGTCCCAACACTGAAACATCTCATACAATTTCTCTAAAAATAGCCCACTTAGTACGGACACCGGGATAATACAGACACTATTCCATATTATTTTTTATCCCTTGGTGTCTGTATTAACCGGGTTCCACTGTACATGTAATAAATATTCTTGTGGGACAAAAAGGAACCCACACTGCTGTTCATTAAGAGTAGGGAATGTAGAACCTGGTAGTGTAGTTAGCCTTAAAGGTCGGTACACGCTAGGCAACAAGTTGCAGCAACATGTCACGACAACACGTCGCAGCGACAAATCGCTTCGTGTGTACTGGAGAATTTTTGTGAAAATCATTATCTCTGCATATCATGAATTTTGTCGCAGCAACATGTTGCAAAAAATCAAATTAGACAGAATTTGTGCGACTTGGGGAGGCAACAAAATTCTGTTGCAGAGACAAAGATTTTTACAAAATTTCTCCAGTACACACGAAGCAATTTGTCACTGCGATGTGTCACCTCAACATGTACATGTTGCTGCAACTAGTCACCAGACCTGTACATACTGAGTGATCTGTTGCTGTGAATTGTTGCTGCAACTTGTTGCCTACCTTAAAACATGTGGGCAACAGTGTGTGGATTGCTGTAGAAGATCTACATCAGCTATCAAGCCGTCTTATCTAACCTGCTTAATTAACAAATAAAATGACAATAATGATGCATTCTTGCAACTTGTTGAAACCACTTAGGGACCAATGCATTAATTGCTCAATGAGTTCCTTTGTAATGTTAACAATAACTTTTTTTTCTGAACATTTTGTTTTTCTCTTTAAAAATGTTGACATATCATGCTTTGATTGTGCTAGCATCAGCTTACTTTGAATGCAGCAAAACAATGTTTTCTCATAACCCTTCCCAGTCTTCAGGGCTGGCTACAAACAAAATTATTCTGAAGATCTTAGACAGTGTATATGTTACAAGTCAAAATTATATTTAGGTCATATTTTTTTACTGAACTTACATGTAGGAGACCAAGGATTTAATTGAGAATCAACCTACATTTGAACGCACTAACCTCACCAAGACTTTGAGCTTTTCAGCTTTTTAGCTCAACCCAACAATGTCAAATTTATAACTGAGTAAAATTTGTAGGCCCGGGCCTACAGGTCTATGGGCTAGCTACGCCCCTGGTGCTTATAACCGCCAGTTAATGGTAAGCTATTTACTCTAAGGCCACTTGGGTACAGTGTTAAGTGGCCATTGGAGAAAGGTAGGTATTATGGGGAAGTTACACTGTAGTGGCGCAATTGATGGCACCATTTTCCAGGGAATCTATGAATGAATGAATGTTTGAATTATAGCTTTATTTTGATAAAAATGATCAACTCATCATGACCTAGAAATCATTAGGGTGCTACGTATATTAAAAACTACTGTAATACTGACAGTAATTGAAATTTTGAGAAAACCAACATGTATTTAGATTGAAAGCCTGCTTTACATAAGTGCTGTGTATACAGTTGTACATTTTGTAGGTCAAAATTAAATTCAGGTTAAATTTTTTTAACCTGGAAATGAAGTCAGCCAGGCCCACAACTAGTCGAAAGGTTGGCTATGTCCCTGAGCCCTGACCTTGTACATCTTTGTATGGGGTTCTCTAGGAGGGCTTATACATTGTAAATGGAGAGCTTTTATCCAAGGGGGTTTATGATAACCAGAATAGAAAAAGGTCAACAAAACAAGCTATATAGCAGGGCTGATCAGAATGCGTTTTGCATTGGCCGGTTTTAAGTTAAGCTTCAACACAAGCTACAATGTAGAGGCTCCAGGGCTTACACTATATAACTGGGGGGGAGTGGGAAAGGGGGAAGCTTATGACAAGAAGTGTCAAGTGTATTGGATGTACATGTATTGTTTTGTTTTCAGGTTGATAGGCTTATACTGTACCTGGGGGAACGGGGTGTTGGGTGGGGGGGGGGGGGGGCGGCTTATACATGTAAGTGGGGAACTTGTTATTTATGTATGGCAGTTTACAGTCTAAGATGGAATACATCCAGAAATTGAGTAATTTTAATTTCAGTGGACAAACACCTTGTACCAGAATATTTATTTATTTAACCCATTCGCCCCTGAACCGCCCGTAACCGCCCGTGCGGATCCAGGTCCTTTCTACCCTTTGTGACGTCATCAGTTTTAACGGTCAAGGACAACTTTCTTCGCTAACTTGTGCAGAGTGAAGAGATCTTTCAAACCATACCAGAATGAGCACAATTCAGTCAAGGACACCGGAGAAAGAAGCAAAAAACCACGTGACAAGGACCTGAAAATCTCCATGAAAATCTTGTTCCATTACCCACCTACCCTTCCTTTCACCTAATCCTAAGATCCTAAAAGCTTTCCTAAAAACTCTTCCCACCAAAATGAAGCCTACTAAATGCCCAGCAAGAGAAAAAAAAAATGAGGCAAGAAAAGCGAAAAAAGAAGGGAGGAGAGAAAGCGAAAAGTAAAAGTCAAGACTGCTGTGTCACTTTTAAACCCAAAAACTGTCGAAATTTTGCTTTCTGCGCATGCCCGAACTTCGCAAGCTGATAATTTGCATCTGGATCAGAAGGCCGCCACGTGTACGACCTGTAAACCGGTTTGTGGTAAGTTTTAGCTCTTTATAGCACGACAGTGACCAGAAAACCACTCGACTAGCTTCAAAACGCGTTTTTCGGCAAAATCTCCAGGAGCGAATCGGTTAAACAATATCGCATTCTTTGTTACATTTTTCAAGGGCCATAGCTGCAATTAGTTATCTGCAATAACACCAAAGTCTATTTCTTATTATAAAATATCCATGACAGTACGTGCGATCTGATTGGTCAAAAACCTATGGTTTATTATACCGGTAAACCCATAGAAAAAAGCACCTGGAACAAGAGCCATAAACAAAACGGGCTATTGATCTGCAAACAACGATTTCAGAAAGAATAAAAAACAGAACAAGTTACTTACCCAGCCCTTACCCCTAAAAAGTATTGGTTTCCACATTTTATTACAGAGCATCACAATTCACTACTGCCATAGCTTTAAAAGTTATAAAGTACAAAGCTGGAAAGCAGTTTACATTTCACCTGATTTCACAACGATGCCAAATCGCAGAGAAAGATAACAACTGTGTGAATTTCTGCTGTAGAAGGTCTTTAGGAAATCTTAACCATGTGCCAACCAGCAACAAAACGGATAGTTTTAGCATTCTTGATTTATTTTATGTCAAAATTAAATTCCTGAATGAAAGAAATTGTTCCGAAAAGAGATATCTGATCAAGTTATGGTACAAAATCGGCCACTGCAGATTGTAAACAAGCTGTAAACGATGATGAAAGATGTCAGAGTTTCGCGCTGGTTTTTTTTTCCAACATTTGCACAAATTATTCGGTAATATCGATGCCACAACCTACTTCAAACCACCTGACTTCACAAATCAACAAATATTAATGCTAATATGTGGCTACGGCAAAGAAACCTTTCTCCAAATTTAGAGCTACCACTGAAAAAAAATTATTTCCATCGGTCACTGTACATACATACGTTACATGCGACAACTTGGCAAATGCAGTTACGTCATTACCGCAACATTACTTGATCATGATAAAGTCCAGAAAACAGATCTTAAACCACTGCAGCTTGTAAAAAGTGAATGAAGTCCTCTATTACAACACCTGCCAGTTTCATCTGTAAGCACGAAATGTTTACGGATCGACTCAACAAAATACGGCTGCGTAAATTTTGATGTTCAATTTTCTACTTCTGTACTAAACAAACTTCATTGTGCCTTCGCATGAATATGTGTTGACTTTTCCTGAAAAACAGCTTTCATAAGTTATCATGTAATGAGTGCAAAAACTCGTGTTTTGAAGTGCTGCTGTTTGTTGTTTGACTGAATTGAGTTTTGAGAAAGTTTGGCGCTTTTAAATCGTGAGTCATGATTGGCTTATGGTGACTTTAGAGAGAAGACATGGCTTGATCACGGTACTAAAACAACATTTTTTACCTAAGAGGCTCCGTTCTACTAAGAGTTATTTTATAAAAGCAATAGACCACACTTTCTATGGGTTTACCGGTGTGATAACCCACTTGGGATGCTGGGAGAACACTCAAAAAGCTTGTAAATCACGAGCCGAAGATCGTGATTTACAAGCTTTTCTCGTGTTCTCCCAACATCCCGCATGGGTTATCACGCCTGTAAACCCATAGAAAGTGTGGTCTAAATTGCTTAATGAGAGCCCAAGAAAATAAACGTCAAATTTCACAAAATGACATCTTACTCATGAAGGTTTCATAATTTTACCTGTGTTTTCACAATTCTTGTGAAATTTGACATAATTTTATTTTATCGGGCTCCTACGAGAAATAGTCTTTGGTGTTATTACAGATAACTAATTATATCTATAGCCCCTGAAAAATGTAAAAAAGAATGCCATATTGTTTGAATTATTCTGGTACAAGGTTTTTGTCTAACTCAGAAGTGAAAATACTCAATTTCCTGATGGATTCCGTCTTAATTTGTTGTACCTGAACAGCAATGATAGGACCGCCATTAGCATACAAAAGTGGTTTCAGCTTTGGTAGAAGGACTCCCATCCATCGATCTACTGCAGCAATATAATCTGCGCAAGGATAAACACATTTATTCAGATTGTCTCTGATTTGATTCAGTTGCTGCTGAGTCTCTTTCTTACACAATATTCACAGCTATTTTCCACAAACTGTCATCTTTTCAAAGTAAACTCAAATACATGAAGATTGGGTGCTTATCACTATTTTTCACCTTTTAAGACATTTTTTCCTACACATTGCATACAATGTTAAATATCTATATCTTTCTTACTTTTGTCTGTTGATGACCTAAACTTGGCCGTTGTGTAGTTTTTGAGCAACCATGCTGGAAGTCCACCCTAAGAATATATGTACAGTAATAAATATCATCAAATATGTACATAGATGTAATAACTTCTAGGAAAGTTTTGGATGTTGTCTTACACAACCCCTATAATTGAAGGGACGTCTTCAAGAAAAAAGTCCCAAGTGGGTCCTAGTGTCTCCTTTTTACATTGCGTTAGAAGCTTTGCCTTCCTTATAATAGTCAGCCCAACATCAACCTCTAAGTCCCAATATCCACATACATTAATTCTCCACACTTATCGCCGTACATATAGGATAAGTTGAGAGAATTTGTTAAAAAAGATCAAACCAATCATTTTTTCTTAGGGAATTATTACATTAATCCTCATAAACTCTTACATTTTGATATTGTCAGGTTGAAAATTATTGATGTTACTCCTTTGTTAAGTGGCCTCCTATTGAACAGCTCAATTTTTATTAAATGGCTTCTAATGTTTGTTCCCCAACAGTTGCCACTATTCAATGGAGGTATGACAATTTTATTGTTTACTGTATAAATATATTAGCTAAAAGAGGCTCACCAAATCCCACTCGGCACAGATGTAAGGACCTGTGTAAGAAAGAAGCTGGTTTAATAAAATATGTGTTTGTAGTTTATGCACCTACACCATCTTGACAATTCATGTCATAAGCTTATAAACCTAAATTTCAGCCATCTCCTTGAGTTGCACACTCCTGAGAGAGATGTCTGACTCAACGAGCTGCTAATTCTCTTCAGAATAAAAGCAAGATAGTGCTGGCTATGAGCCATAAACTAACACCCTTCCAAACGTTTTGGGTTCCAAAAAAACTTTCTTAGTTTGAGAAATTCATGAAACAGATTTTTGAGGCAGCGATGCCACTGAAAATAAGAAAGATTTTGAGAACTGGTTCTAATTAGCAAGCTGACATTTCCTCATCGAGTCATACGATTATTACATTATTGTATTAAATTATTGTAGCCAAAAAAATTATTGATCCGATTCGGATCACCATACATTTCTGGGAAACTGCCCACCTTCCCCCTCCCCTAATTAAGCCAACATTATTAACACTTACTTCTCACTTGGGGCAAAATGTTGGCTCAGGGGAGGGGTACATGGGCAGTTTCCCAGAAACGTATAATGATCCAATTCTCTTTTTTAGTCCAGTCACCTGCTCTAACTAACACCAATAATCCTGCAGAATTTGCCATCTGGATAAAAGCAATCAAGTCATTATCACCACTAAAGTCATACTGTCCTTCCTTTGCTTCATGCATGTTCCAGGCAACATACCTTTAACAATTAATAACTATCAAATCAGCCAAAATATATATATTTTTCTCAAATACTATTTTACAGAAAACATAAAATCCCAATTACTTGTGTAGAGTATACTGTATTGTGATTGATTCTCCTTAAATGTATTTTCTCTTGCTTTTAAATTTGCTTGCTGCTCGTGCATGACCTTCCACGTATCATTGTTCCTTAACCTTTAAACCCTTATAGCGGAGCTCCTCGCTCGCGCGAAGCGCGCGCCGAACGGAGCACCATGGGTAAGAAAATTTGGTAAACTATCCATCTGAGAAACTTTGGTTATGACGTAGCGTACGCCCGCCCGCCCACCCGTACACACGCCTCATGTAAGCCGATGTCAAATGTCTCAATAGATCTTGCAAAACTCGACTAGCCTCTTAGTTATGTAACCCATCCGTATGAGTACGATTAGATTGACAGCTGCCAAAATTAGGCATCCGCTGACAATTATCACATGACTATCTCGCGGGCTCAGATGAGAGACCAGTCGTTTTGCCCCTACATATAAGCTGACATAAAATGTCACACTTACCAATTCAACATAAAAACAAAACTGCGCCGAGCAAGGCTGTCAGTTGGCTGAAAGTCGTTTAAAGATATATTGGCAAGCCAAACTAAGGTCAATTGACAGCTGTCAAAATGGGACATGTGCAGACCACTATCAGAAAACTAATAACGTGGGCTCAGGTTCGCTCATGTACACGATCTGGCATTTTCCACTACATGCCGGACGGATATGTCTTACTCACACTCGTAGTCTGTTAATTCGAATATTCGCCATTCTAATGAAGGTTAATTGACAGTTGTCAAACTAGAGTATATGCTGACCATCATCACCTGAGTGTATCGCGGGCTCATTTGTCTATCCATTAAGGTCACGTAGTGTTTAAAGTTTTGCTCTGATATTTTATTTGACCACGGGCTCAATTCGAAGTCCAATAGCTTAGAAAATCGATCCATCTGAGAAAATTCGGCAATCACGTGACCATACACCGACCACCCGACCTTCCGTCCGTCCGCACCACAGGTATACCAATGTTTAATCTCACACTTTCTAGCTAGTTTGGGAGCCTGCAACCTGATATTGTACCTCCATGTTTTGATTAATTGACAGCTGTCAAAATAGTGTTTCTGCTGACCAGTATCGCCTGTCCCTATCGCGGGCTCAGGTATCGACCCACTGAGTTCGAGTGTTTTTTTAACGTATCCGCTGACAGGTTGCTACTTTTCAATTATCGCAGGCTCAAGTTCAATTTTTTTAAAAAGCATATGAAATAAGTCGAGTTCATGAGCCGCACTTTTAAAATGTTGATTTCGAACTGACCTCGGACGCGAAAATTCAACCGGCTTTTACTTTTACATGCGGGGAAGGCAATCACTTTTGACTTTTCTCACTGTCACGCGTTGATCACGCTCTACGTCCAATTTTTATGTTCTGATTGGTCAAAATTTGACAGGTGAGTTCATGCGGAAAATTTATGCAGCGTCTGGAAACTTGCTTACTGATAGCTGGAACTTACAGAGTTTTGTGTCATCTTGTGATGTTTTAAACTGGCTTTTTCTACCTGGTGTACAAAACGAAATACAGCTGCTATGAAGATTGTTCTGTAATTCATGGCTGGTTTGTTTATTGCGCTTTTTGTTGACAAATGCACCGCTTGTCAAAGTCATTGGAAATCCGATTTCGGATGGCATCGTTTTCAAAAAAGAGCTTACTCACTTGCCCTTGCTTGAGGCGTAAGAGGGTTGAAAATTCTGGAACACTTGATGACCTTCAGAAGCAGCATTTCGACTGGTAAGCCTGAGAAATTGTTGTCTTTGATTTGTTTTTTTTTTTTTTTCGGTTTCCTGAAGTCGAGCGTATGGTTTATGCGGCTTAAGTTTATACACGAGCAATGATCTAACCTACAATAGTGTCAGGTTTAAAAAGCCTTTAGACATTTTTTGACCGCAAATTCAAAGAAAATGTTAGGAAGATTATTTACTTATGATTTTCGCTGTAAACAGAAAGCTCTGAGCGATTTTCTTGCCTCGAGTTCATCTTGGAAAAGAGCAAACACCGGGAAGCCGGCTTAAAACATAAATAAACTTATGCTTACCTGACTCATGATTTTCAAAGACACTTTACTCTCAATACTTCTCTTCGTGAATGAAAATTATTGTCTCTGTACATGTTTCACCGAATTATATTTATTTTATTGATTGTTAGTAGTCCCTCTCGCAATTTTTATCGCTGCACCGGTTGTATCCAGTCGAACATAAACATGTCATGGAGGAATACTCAAAATGAAGCGCGTACATATCACTCGCTTTTAGAGATTACACATACCAAAACCATACGCAGTTTAATAAATAAAGGGAAATAAAACCTAAACATAACAATTTATCTATCATGTTGAAGCGTAAATGGTAACTCTCAATCGCACTGCAAATTTGGTGCCTGTCAAAAGTGAGCCCCGTCCGGCTGGCCGAAAAGTGATTTTGGGAATTTGTTTATCGTTTTCATTAAAAGCCCTTGTTATATTCCTAGAATTTCACTCAACTAAACTGGGACTGCCATTGGTTGATTCTTGGTCACGTGGCCTTGACTAAAATCAAATGTATCCCGATCGTGATACATTAAACAATGTATCCCGCTCGGGATACATTGCAGCACGTGATCAAAGCATGGTGGAAAGTGGCGTGACAGAAGGCGGGAAAAACACCGCCAGGTCCTGCCAGTTTTCTTTTTCGTGAATGAGCACAACAACACAATCACGAAGCCTCAAGCTAAAAAGCAACGATTTTTAAAGTTATCCCTGAAGTTCCCAGAAGAAAAACAGCAGCTAGTGGAGGGAAAAAATGCAGATGATATAAGGAAAGTACTTTTGTTTGTAAATCATTCATTCAGTGGTTTTGAGAATTAAATTTGTGTTGTTATAAGTACCGAGTCGGCTGTTTTGGTTCGTTTTCGTTCGCTCCGGTTATTCTTTTGTTGCTGTTGAAGTGAAAGTCTAGAAATATAACAAAACACTTAATGTCAGATCCCTCGGGAAACCAGTTAGTTTTGTTTTCCCTCGAGTCCTGATGTTTCCCTCGACTTCGTCTCGGGAAACATCAGGACTCTCGGGAAAACAAAACTAACTGTTTCCCTTGGGATCTGACATTAAGTGTATAATATTACCCTGCATATCACATAGGACCAGATTTTTCTAGCTGAAAGTCCTAGCATTATAGAATTCTCTTCATGAAAACGTTTTATAATTCAATGCTATAATTTCTTGTGCAAAGGAAGGGCGTGCTTTGATCGTCGTGGATATTGAATGAGTGCAAATTCTCTTGCAAAATTGTGAAAAACTGCAGAATTATAGGTTTAAATAGGGCAAAAAAGAACAAATTCTGTCCGAGGTCTGTATGATAAAAACAAGGGCCTCATAGTACTGTTTACCTGAGACGTGATGAGAAAAAGTATGTTTAAAAGGCTGGTTTACACACCACCAGATTCGTCGCCAAGACTTACTAGTAAACTAAACTTGTCGAACACAAAAAATCCGGCCTGTTTTTTTATTTTAGCCTCTCTTTTAGACAGAGGAATGCAACGTGTAAATTGACTGCCACCAAGGACTATCATGGCGCGTGTGTTTCTTAAAATTATATTTCGGGGTTGTCCAATTACCCATAGTCTCTCAAACGGAGCAATGTTGGAGAGAGTGGTGAATGCCACATTATGATGCAACAGCTAATGCAAATACAATACACGAATAGGTAGGTCTATTTGTTTTCCAGGCCTAATCTACTGTGATCGAACATGATTGCTATTTTTGGGTACGGTGTACAAGTAAGACAATTTAATAAGTCGATGTAAAAGCTGTTTCACTCTTGGACTGTCAAATTATTTTTCTCTAAAATCACTTAGCTTTTGCCTTAAACGTCAAATGAATGTGCCCTGATTTGTGGATTACAAGTTTATTGTTTGATTTAAATTATGAATTTATTAACGGGAGCTTCGCTTTTAGCCCTGGCTAAATCTATATATTATCAAAATTCAAATTCTCATTTGTCCCTATGCATTTCCTAAGGAGGTAGTTGAGAGAAGTTGTTAAAGTATCAACCACATTCTTATGTGATCTTATCCTAATTCTCATCACCCATTTGTTTCATAAAGCAGTGATAATATAGTGATTTTTTATGCTGATCTTAATTGTGAGAGAGCTTCCTGAAGGATAAAACCATCTGACCCGTCCCTCCCAATCTGTCACCTCTCTCCGTAACCCTAGAAAAGGAATAACCTAACAAATTAACAGGGAGGGGAGAACCTGTAAACTTATAGGTAGCATTTATCATTATATAATCCAGCATGTTTCATTTTCAAAAACCTGTCCAGCCAGTAAAACTTTGCAGTGCAAAAATAATGCACATCCCCAGAGATCAACAGGAAGGGTTTGCCATCTTTAAGAAATCTATTCCTCTCAGCGTCAATTTTAAATGTCCTCCTCTTCATCAATTTCTTTGTGTGTTTTGAATCTTTCTTCCCTTGCCAACTTTCTTAATTTAAACCCAGAGATAAAACGGCTAAGAACAGCAATCCGAGCAAAAGACATGAAACCTTCATATTTGGTGATATCAATAAACAGCAGGCACCTAAAAGCTACATAATATTTCTACAGTTTTGTTTACGCATAATTGTTTATTAATAGGATCATACGATGAACTGTTATCCAAACAAGGTCATACTACCCTCAAGACTTGAATTTCTGAAATTAATTAGTCGAATTGACAACCAAATGAAAATAAAACCCCGTTTACAGCTAGGGGTCCGGAAAAAGTTTTGAACGGACGAACTTTTTACCAGCGCAATTGGTATGCAAATTTAATACCGTGCAAATCTGTTAGAGATTGCAGTGCTTTTTGCCGTTCAAAAACTAGCACGATTCCCCACGCAGACGGCGAATCCGTGCAAGTTTTTGTCCGTTCAAAGTTTCGTCTGAACCCGTGTAAATGGTTCTGAAAAGATTGAAATTGGCAAAATTATGTCAGCCAAACTAAACTTCCCATGGCTTTTTTTAGACAGCCGAAAGAGATACTTCCACCGTGATACAGGAATTAACTGTTGACGTTGTAAGCGTACTAGCTCAGTGTACGAAATATTTTGACCTGCTGAAAACTACTGTCTTTCCATTAGGAATTGAGTCTCGTTCTCTTGCAGGTAACGTTTCTTAAGGGCAGTAAAATTGTAAGCTTGATATACAACAAAACTTCAATCATGGTGGAAAGACGCATGATTTCTACTTACGTTTGCACTGCATTAAGACCTGCAGCTTTCATTTTCGATAGCCTGTCTTGCCAATAAAACCTCGGTACACGAAAGTAGTGAAAACTACCAGAAATGTAGCGAAATGGCTCTCCATCCTTAAGGAAAACGTCGTTCTTCCAGTCTACAACAAATGAACGGGATGAAGTCGTATGAAATCCCGCTAAAAACACAAAAAGTGCGACCCAAATAGCCGCCATACCACCAGCGATATTTTCACTGATATTTTGTCCAAGGCCTCTAGAACGGAATGCGTGACAAACTCCATGGCTCAACAACTCACGTGAAAAACCCCTGACCGCCGAATGAAGTGCTGATCTAAATGGCATGGATCGCCGGAAATCGGGATAAACACTGAGGGCGTGCCTCAACGTAACCAACAAGAGCGGAAATATAATTGAGCTTATACATCTTTTTCATTTATCACCACTTGTCTCCCGTAGATATTACACTTGAAGGTTCTTGCAGATTCGCGTGCACGGTCGCTAACGTTTTGGTCGCTTTTTTTCTGGCTTTTGGTGCAAGAAGAAAGTGGAGGCGAAAATGATTTAGAATTTTGCAAAATAAAAATTGCACGAGCCTATCAAGCGAGAGCTGAGCTTTCAGAAAATTGATGTGCGAGGTGTCAATTTTCACAGCTAAGGTGTTATTTCCGAGTTATATCGCAGGCTCAAAAATTCAATAATTCCGTATTTCTGGCTTTCTCTCGACAGCTAGGAATAACAAGAAAATTCGGAACTGACTTATATTTAGTTTGTTCATTTACCTTTAAATTCCCGGCAGTAGCCAGTAAATTTTTCCTGAGATATAGAGATGGATTTTTTTTGTAATGCCCTGTAACTTCAGGCCGCCGCAAAAATTCCAAAATATTCTTGGTTTGCAACCACGTGACAAGGCGGCCATGTTGGGGGTCAAAACAAAAGAATATTTCCTCGAAGAATTTACATGAAAATAGAGTTTAGTTCCCAGAGGAGAGAAATGCTTTTGTTCTTGACCCCCAACATGGCCGGCGTGACGTCACGTGCAAACCAGCAATTCCGGGAATTGCCTGGAATTCAATACATTTTTCCTTTAGATCACGTGAATAAACCTGGCAAGTTTCAGCGCGGTATTATAAATCCTCATCTTTTTAAATCGATTTGTTTTCAGTGCGGTCCAACACAGCCGCAAAAATGCCCTTAATTCGCCCTTAATTTTCGTCGCGCTGCGCTGTTTTCTTCGTCGCCATCTTGAATTCTTACGAGTAAACCGCTGTTCGTAATGTTTGTTGTGACGCTGATCCGATTGTAGCACGGAAAGTGGCGAGAAAATACGAAAATCTTCGTTTGAACTCGTTAAGTGACGTGCTTTCAATATGACGTCGTAAACAATGTTTTAGCCTTAGCAACGTGCTAATTTGCATAACAGATCATTAAACTGCGGCCTTATCTGTCATCGTCCTTACAAGGATCATATATCTGATGTGTCTGTAGAACGCTTTTTACCGCCATAGAAATGATTTAGAAATATCAAAACAATCCCACTTAATTTGGGGAAGCAGAATGTAAGCGAATTTTGCTATGATTTGCCCTGGCTTACTTGAAACTCATAACGCGTTATCGCGTGTCGGGTTGTGAAAATTGCAACATTTCTGTCAAGAACGGAAAGTATCGCGTCGGATTTCAGCCCTGTGATTATAAATATTTCCAAAAAAGCGCTCTTAGATACCAACTTTGGCCTTCGTTTTCTCGGCTTATATTTAACGAAAATGCTTCATTTTTGGAATTTGAGTTCAGGTTAAGAATGCATTTCAAATAAGCGATTTTATAAGCATGATCAATTCTTGACTTTATAGCAGTTCTAATAGTTTCATGTCTTATTGTTGGTTTTCACATGACGTCACTAAAATTCAAACTAAAAAAATATCGATCCTACAGGGATTTTACTTTCACGATGCATTAGAGCAGCTGAAAACTAATGTTCGTACAAATTTTCGCTTCAAAAGGGTTCTTGGTTTTGTGATAGAGTACGCTTGAATTTCTAAGCTTTTGCGTGACGCGGCATTTACATGACGGCCAAGAGAGCTGTCATGTAGGTTAAAAAATGACTTATTTCAGGAAATTTTGCTATTTAAACAGTTTATGTATTAGAAAAAAGTACTATTTTAATGTTTATGAGTTTCTCGAAGAATAAATTCACGCTTTTGTAGGAAAACTCGGTAACAGATGTTTGTCCGCCATGTTGGAGCTCATCCAGGTGAGCACCAGCATGACGTCTCCATACAAATCTCTACAAGTTTGGGTAAAACATTTCTTCGGATACTTTCATTAGAACTTAATGGTTGTCCTGTGGCACCTTTTGTGCATGCGCATTTTCGCTCAAGAGCTCGAGATTTCTTTATTTTGTGTCAGTTCAGCACAATTTTGTACAAAAGCGAAGCTCTCGAAAATTTTTACAGATTGCTGAAACAAAATATAAAATCGTACAATGCTAAGCAGCGAAGGCAACGAGATCGGTAAAAAAAAAAAGCAATAGGTCTAATTAGCAAAAAAGCAACTTTGCACGTGCAGCACACTTTTTTTGTACATTTCTTTGCCGTTGTTTTGAACAACTGCAACGTGAAACGTCCAGAAACGTCCTGTTTACATGTTTTATGAAGACAGTGTCGTCCGTGTTCTTGCTCACTTTCTTTTTTCACTGTCGCTCAGTTTCACCCTGGTGGCCGCTAGCATCCCGCCGCTACAAAATTTCATGTTCTTCCTCCAACAGAAAATGTCTCCTCTGTTTTTTTCTCTCTCGCTCTAGCTCCTTTTCTCGTTGAGCTTCGCTGGCCTGTCGCCCTACTTTCTCTTTTTCTCTGTCTTCCTTTTCTCTATATTCCAAATTTGTGAACATGACAATTAATCTTACCTTAATACTTAAAACAACACGGATACAGAAACATTTTCCGCTTTCCGTTTTCGTCTTTATTGACTCTTTAGTTGTCTCTGCTTCACAAGACGCGGGTGGCCATACGCTTTCCCGCCAAAATAACCTGACATTTGGCATCGGCTTACATGTAGTGGGTGTACGGACGGTCGTTCGTACGCTACGTCATAACCAAATTTTCTCGGATGGATAGGTTACCAAATTTTCTTACCCATGGTGCTTCGCTGGCGCGCGTCGCGCGCGAGAGCTCCGTTATGAATTTTCTGCACTAATGACTGACCAATAATCCCGACGAGGAAGTACCTTTCTCGCTAAAATTGTGTATAGAGTGAGACCATGTTTTTCCTTCTGTAAGTGAACTCCCTGCCAGATGTTGTTAGATCAAGCCGGTGCCGATTTTGCCGATGAAACAAAGGCTTTCAAAGAAATTACATCAACGCGCGATGCAGAACAACTTCAGGAGGACCTATCTGACCAGGTCACGTGGTCAGATTCTGTTAGCCTAAACTTTACCTACAGCAAATGCAAAGTGCAGCGCATCACCAGTAAACTTAAACCCGCATCTCGTGGCAAAGCTCTGATCCTGATTGCTCTTCAAAAGAGACGTCCATTTATCCACCATCTAAATTATTACTTTGATGCCTGGCAGTCGCAGACTTTTTTGTTGGATTTATCTCTCAACCACTGTATGTTACTTTTGCCTCTTTTTCGTCCAATACCTGCAATATCACTCCTTACATCAGCCGCCATCAGTGTGGACAGACATCTTGTCCTGTTGTTAGGGCTGACATATAGACACACTTTAACATTAAGGCGAGTTTGGGTGGTTATAGTTTGTTTTTTATTGACAAGTGCCCTTCAAGCCGCATAATGCACATTATTATTCATCCAAAATATTTCCCGGATTCTGATTGGCTAAAAGCACACGCATAATTCACCATAACCAGCTACTGATGACCAAGTTTGGAAGAATTTTGCGTTTAATGAACAGATGACGTAAAAAGTGCATCTTTCTTGCAGGTTAATGTATCGTTAACCGAGAAGACATGCGGACGAGGT
Organism: Porites cylindrica; assembly: GCA_964035525.1. Classification (NCBI taxonomy): domain Eukaryota; kingdom Metazoa; phylum Cnidaria; class Anthozoa; order Scleractinia; family Poritidae; genus Porites; species Porites cylindrica. The sequence continues at coordinate 41,876,644 of OZ037777.1, read as the reverse complement.
TGAGTTGTTTTGGTTGTGAAAACAAAAATGGCGGACATTTCACTCGTTTCAAGAGTAAGAAAAAGGCGAAATAATAGCTAAAAACATGGCAAGAACAGTAAGGAGATAACTCGAAGGGTGACATCTGCTATTTGGAGAATATTTGCGGAACTGAACAACGATAAACATGCACTATCCAAGATGAACTTAACATCACTAGATCGATGGAGGCAAGTATGTTTTTGCCATGTTTTTAAACTAGGAATTATTTTGAATGAATAATAAAACAATTATTGAACTCGGCTTTTATTTCATATGAAGAATTATGGAGATCTCGGAGGGTGTTATCTGCCTCGGCCTACGGCCTCGACAGATAACACCCTCCTCGATCTCCATAATTCTTCATAAGATACTCAGCTTCATTCATTAATTGTTAATTCTTTGAATTTCAAAAACTAACTGAAATTGCCTATTGGTTAATCTGTGTCTTATCAACATTTCCGTTGGCAGTGCCAGTACAGTCCAACCAATCAATAACGGCAAACTTGGGGACAGAAAAAAGTGGCAGTTGTCGAGAGAGGAGTTAGGTCATGGGGAGGTATGTGTAAAATATGACCTTTTTTTAGGGAGTACATGTATATTGTGCTTAGTTTATGCTTACTGTATCCCAATAATAGTAATTCAGTCAGATATAATATATAGAGATAAAATAGACAAAAAACGAAATTGATAACGTGACAAAACGATCAAGGTTCGCAACATTAGCTATATGTATAGTAGACACACTATGCTTACTGCAGCAGTATAACTGAAAATCAATCCAAGTACAATTGCCGCGATTAATCATCAAGGCGCCATACGGATTAAATGTCACGACGCGACCATTCTTGACTTTTTCACAGGTTCCTTGTCGAGAGGTTGTTTTGGCACTAAGGACGCGCTTTAGTGGCCATTACCGTTGTAGAGAGGTTTAAACAAGAGTCTATGTATGGACTGTCCGCCGGGACAAAAAATGGTGGCCGCTGTACAGAGGTGTTTTGCTTTTAGAAAACATTGTGATTGGACAATCTCTTTTCAAGTGTGTCGGTTTGAAAGTCCACACTGTAAAAAGAATTTATGTATTCGTCTACAAAAAACACACTTCTTCTTTCCTTTGAACACCACAAATTAAATTCATTATACTGTGAGTGTTGCAGGTTTATAAATTATCACGAGTACTAAACTGTGAATGTACAAAACACTGAGCTACAACGCTATACTTACAAAACAGATTTTCCTAGAGAAAGAAAGGTCTAGACTGAAATACATGAGCTAGAAATTCAGAATTGATGCCCCGTGCACTGTGTGAAGCTTCCTTTGAAAACAAACAAACTCTAACAAAATTCTGTAGCAAGAGAAAATGATGTCCGCACTTGTAAAGTACGGTCGGTCACTTGTAAACTACAATTCATGATTTGCAAAGTAAATGAAAAAATTCCTAGTAAGAACAGGCCCTAACAAGACCCTTGTATTCACTGGACCAAATCGATTATTATACATGTAATTTACATCACGCCAGGGGCTGATCTCGATCCAGGATTTTCGACCCCTTTGTCTTTGTCTTTACATCTTGGGCCATAAAATCGCCATACTTAGCGGTCCAGTCGTCAAATCCTTTGATCTCTCCTTTCATGGGATGGACAGGGCCATCGACGTTTGGTTTATCTAAGAACTCCACATAACAGTCATCAGGTGTCTCACAGGGAGCGTTATCAAGCTCGAAAAGCACTAACTTGCTAGTACCCTGTTTACCAGAGAGGAGGACGCTGGCGGGAACATACAGCGTAATTTGGGGCCCAACGACTGGCCAATATCGGCCAAGGTTGAATCCATTCACATAAGCCTGTCCCTGAAGAAAATAGATTAGATCACTTAGATCAGTTAGATCACCTACGGCAATATCGAAACGCTGTTTGCCGGGAACAATGTCAAGAGAGCATATAAGGCATACTAGAGAAACACTTATTTAAACGAATAAGCGAATATCGGATTCAGATTCGGAGAAAAGGGTTACAAAGTCAAATGTTTATACATGCATACGTCAAATTTTGGAAAGAATAATCTGTCACATACATGTCCAGTTAGAGAGATACTGTACGCGTCAAATGAACACAACTGTTGGAGGCTTTAATTTGATAGCACGTACTAAAACCCTGGACTCCGGAACACTCCAAAACAACACAGAACAACCCCAAACACCGCGGAACACTCCGGGACATCCCCGAGACAACCTGGGCTGAATTGCTCAAAGCATAGTTAGCTTTAACCATTGTTTAAAAAGTATCAAAACCAATACGTTGTCAAGGTATTAAACGCTGGTTAACGCTAACCATGCTTCGAGCAACTGGGGCCTGGGAAACCCGACAATAGGCAGCTTAGCAAAGGCGTTTTTGAGCGAAGGACGTGAACCGGAAGTGGGACATTTACCCTCTTAATATGCCTTGACAATATAAAATTTGTAAGCTTCTTCACTCTGATAGAGACGATTTGGCTGAAAATTTGGGCAAAATCACTTACGGTTGACTTGCGTCGCTCAAAAATGTCGTTGCTTAGCAACGACGACAGCGACGGCAACCAGAAGACGTCAAAAAAGCAATAGGTTTATTACGCAAAACAACAACTTTGCACGTGTATCACGCTTTTTTGTACATTTCTTTACCGTCCTTCAACGACTACGACGTGAAAATGCCTAATTGCAAGTTTTATGGAGGACGTAAACAAGCGACGACGAATCTCTTTTTCTGTCTCTAAACTTGAGTGCGGTCCTCAAGAAATCAACTCCAGGCAAATTCGCCTACACTTGCCATTTTCAACAAATTGGAATAAACGCGACAAAGACTGAAAAAACGGGAATTCATTTTAAAAGTGACGTTTCCGCTGCAGTTGCCGTCGTCGATGCTAAAGCTCCCTATTAGGTAAATGATACGGTACCCTAACAATAATTTGTAAAACACCGAATTTTTTCTGATTTTTTTTTTATTTATTTGACGTGTTCGAGAGTGTTCCAGGGGGCACTGAGTTCCTGGTTTTTGTAGGTGCGGAATTTGACAGGGGGCGAAACCTCAGAAAAACACATTTAAAATCTGCACAAACCTTAAACCAGCCAGGGAGTTTAAGAAAGGTGTCTCTTGGTGTTCCATCAGGTGATGGAGGTATGGTACCAGTGTAGAACGATGGAATCTGAATGTTACCTTCGTCCTCAAACTCAGATGGTACAGATTCCTTCACCACAGGGTCCAAATCTAATGGGTATATGCTCCAGTCACTAAGGACCATTTTGTCCAGGGTCACATTTCCAACGATGCCCTTTGGATCTTGTAAAGCGGAACCATAATTAATGCGCCCCATATTTTCCACCAGGATGTCCAGAGTGGCCCCAGGTTTAACGTCGATGGTGGCTTCAGTCTTGGGACCTACGCGAATTAGCGTCGCCTGGCGAATCTACAAAAAACCAAACGCGGGTCACATGCGCCACTTTTGAAACGCGAAGGGAACTAGAGCCGAAAAGTATCCCGCAAGGGTTTCTGGGTTCGCTTCTGGGCACACGTTTCGGTGCCGGTAACTGTTGACTACGATTCAGTGGCGATTGCTCTTAGTTAGTAAACCAGCTTAATAACCCACCTTGTCAACAAAAACTATTCCTCTGTCTGCAAGTCCAGGAATGCTGATGTTTGCCGTGGAACCACTGATAGAGGAAGGAATCTTTGTGCGATAAAGTATGAATCCATAGTTTTGACCGACTTGCTCCATGGTCAAAGTCTTGTTAGACGCCACAGGTCCGGATGGAGTGAGGTTTGCCAAAACATCATAAAATGTACTGACCTGAGGATAGAATAAATAAATAATGTCGTTTGCAACACCTTGTCAGTTTTCTCTAAACACGTACTAAACAATGCGCTTTAGAAAAATCATTTAAGCAAGAACGAATTTGTAATCGTAAATTTGTAATTTGTTTACCGACGGAGCACTTAGGAGTTCTTAAGAACTCGTTGAAACTTGTCCCTGCGTTCCACATCGAACTGAAATTTCGAAGTGTTGGTTCTTGAGGAGAGAGGAAAACCGGGGTTCCCGGAGATAAACCTCTCGGAGCAAGGGAGAGAACTAACAACATAAACTCTTTTTTATGTTCTCGGAAAGAGAACATCATAAAAAAGCTAAGTTGTAACTTTTTAGCCTTACATTACAAAAATACAGCTCTCTACAGAAAGCACGTGTTTACAGCTCTTTTTAATGTCTGTTGTTCACATGCGATTTTACCGGCTTGCTCCATCGTATAAGCATGAAAACTATATAGCACGCCTATGAACACAATGACCCCTTTTTCGAAAAATTTCTTTTGGCTAGAAACAAAATAACAAGCAACGAGTCGCCTTGTTTGCGAACTGAATCATACAGTATTTTGTATCCGCCCTTCAGAATTATCGGTTTTCCAACTTACTGCCATTGCGGAGACGACATGACTGCATAGTGTTACAGTTTCTATGGAAATTTCCAAAATTTTTCAAACCATCGCAAGACCTCTCCCTTGCACATTACACGCTTCAAATTTTCTGCCATGAATAACGCTTTAATAATGTTCTTCCCAGTCTTTTAACTAGGAGTTGCCTTCAATTATTTCATAGGCGCAAATGAAAGACCGTCAGTCAATTTCCAACTGAAAATTGGCCACACCCACGAAGTACTATCAGTAAATCAAGAAAACGCCAGAATGGCAGAGAGCATGTATTTTTATTCTATGAAATAAAGACCAATTATTATTTATCATAAATTGATTAATCAATTAATTATTATTTAGACACTGACCAGTATCCAAGCCAAAACACCGACAAAACCAAAGCAAGAGACGTTTTTACACCACCAAAAAATACACGAATCTCTTTAACCGTGTTTAATCTGTAGGAATTCGAGAATACACTACATTGGGGAATCAGTTAGCTTAGATGAAGGGATAGCAATCAAGATATTGGCTTCCTAATTTTTTTTTTTTGGATAATAGTAAACTGGCCTTATGAACAAGTCAGCTAATCAAATCAAATGGACATTTTTACCGATACGGCGGCCATATTGAATTAATTCGATTTAAGGAGTATTATAGGATGCCCAGGGGGGCATGAGCACATTTCGTTTGTATTTTCGAAGGCTTTTCGGGACACTTTTTCTTAAAGTTTTCTTAAAATAAGATTTTAATGGGAAAAAAAGATCCTTGTGCCGTGTTTGGATGTAATAATGATCGCCTTTTTCTAGTTTCTCGGGAAAAAGGCGATCGTTATTGCATTCAAACACTGCACAAGGATCTTTTTTCCCTTTACAATCTTATTACAAGAAAACTTTGAGGAAAATTGTCCCGAAAAGCGCTCGAAAATACGAAATGTGCTCATGCCCCCTGGGCATCCAATAATACTCCTTAAATCGAATTAATTCAATATGGCCACCGTATCAGTAAAAAGGTCTATTAATTTTCATGCCCGTTAAATAAACAATCATTGCCCGGCATTTTTGCTTCATTTTTGAGAAATTTATCGCGTACACAAAAAAAATACTTATCTCGGTTTCCTTGCAGTGTCTTTAAGGGAGTTTTTACCGTAAAATGTTAAAGAAATGAAGTGCATCTTGAGCCTAGGGTTTTACTTCTACCAACCTTAGCCATCATAACTTTTCCGTAAGCAAACTTCTGAGTAGCAGGAGGAACAGGGCCGGGGGGGACTGGGGCGTATTTAGCGATAGTCTCCATAAGCACAAAGTACTTTGTTGTTGGGTCCCCTGCTTCAGTCAAGGGTGCGTCATAATCATAGCTGGTAGGCTGTGGTGCATATGATGGGCCCCCACCGCCATTCGCTCCTACGGATTGATCAAATTTAATTACAGTTTACATTGAGTCTAAACTATTCAAAATAGCCTGCAAGCAAACTCACCAGGTATGGTGAGCGTCGCGAGCCGCGAAGAGAACACACAAGCGAGCGGTGATGCCGCGAGGGTCCCTCGCACTCGCATCTTCTTTTGCGTGCGGTTTTCGAGTGACTTCATCTACTTTAATACTCTTCAACGCTATTACACATCAAGAAGAGTTAAAAGAATAAAAATATACACATAGCTAATAAAAATAAATAAATAAATAAAACATGTAATTAAGAATAAACTTTGAACTGCAAAATGCTGAATAATTAAGAGATCTGGTTTCAGGTAATAAACAGTTCCAGTCCCTTATAGTTCTCGGGAAGAAACTATACTTATAGTAATCATGATGTACAGATGGTTGAATACATGAATTCGTCGAGTAATTTCTAGTTTCCCTAATAGACAATTGATAATAAGGCGGAATAGGCAAAACAATATTATTGTACACAGATTTATAGAAAATTTGTAGACGGTGGGATTTTCTTCTCTCGCTTAGTAAACCCAGAGATTGGGATTTCTTCAATTTGGACATGCTGGTATTATAACTATAATCATGTTTCATAAATCTCACTGCACGACTTTGGATAGCTTCTAGTTTCTCCACTTGATTCTGTCTATAAGGATCCCATACTGCAGTCGCATACTCTAGATGTGGCCTGACACATCTAGATATCAGTGATACATATGCTGCTCGTTTGGTTTCTTCAGAGCAGGCATACAAGTTCCTTTTCACAAATGCAAGTGAAGAGTTGCCCTTTTTAGCAATCTTGTCCACATGAGAGTTCCACCGCAGATCGCTGGACAGCAAAACACCTAAATAAGGATGTTGCTGAACAGCTACCAGGGTTTGGTTGTAAAGGGTGTAGTCTTTAACTACTGGGGATCTACTACGGAAAACAGACATTTTGTAGCAAGTTCTTCATGCGACTCCCTCGTATGGAGAGCTTACTCGCTCGCTAAGCCAAAAAAAAATTAAGAACATAGACTGCTGTTGGAGAGAGACGGGAATATAGACCCTAAAGGCGTGGCCTATCTGAGCTGGTAGGGGTAAACAACGATAGACGAATTTTGATATACACTGTATTATAAGGCTTGGGAGAGTAAAGCAAAAGAAATAAAATCAAGGATTAGCGGTGAATGATACATTTCTTTGTTTTATTGCCCAAAGCCTCCAGACTAGGCATGAATTTTAAAATCATGAAATTTGCCTATCAGCAGGCTCAATAGCGCGAGTTTGTGGAAAATTCTTGCATCACGAGACTGAAAAGCCGGCGAGAAGTATGGGGCATGCCATATCAAAATTGGCTTATCGGCTAGCTGTTGCAGTTACATGTGTACCCTGCCAATTAGAAATGGTAAAACTAATAAAATACCGTAAAATTCCGAAAATAAGCCCCAGGACTTATATTTTTCAAAGGCCCTTTTTGAGGGACTTATTTTTGGAGGGGCTTATATTCGGAGGGGCTTATCTATGGAGGGAAATTTGCGTTTCAAAATCGATTGGGCTATCCTTATAGTTGGAAGGAAATTTGCCGTTTTTGCTTTGTTTTACTTAGTATTTGAGGGCAATTTTCCAAGTACAAGCCACCGGGGGACTTATATTTGGAGGGTCGAATTTACGGAGGGTTTTTTGCGTTACTGGTTTGGGGCGCTTATATTTGGAGGGGCTTATACATGGAGGGGCTTATTTTCGGAATTTTACGGTAGTTCATTAATTAACTAAAAAATAGTATTACTAGTTATCTATTAACTTACAAAAGGCAGGGGAATAATTACTTTATTCATTAAGCTGGGGATTCCCGAGTGAGAGAAAATCAAAGGAAAAATGCACCTAATCATAGTTCGCTTTTTTGCGGCTTAACCTGAAAAGCCATCTTCATGGTAAAACTAGCACATTTCTTAACACTGAAAAAATTTCTTTTGAAATATGTAATAACAGAGCAAAAAAGCACTCGCAGCTCTAGGGATTGTCCAGTTACAGTAAGAAGCACAAAAGTGTGACCTCCTTTAATTAACTGTCATTCTTTCATGCAAACATTAACCAATCAGAAGTCGAGAACAGTTTCCAGCTGGCTTCTGAGTGGATTAAATCTGTTTGAAAGAATGTGAATAATTCAAAAGCGGTCACACTTTTGGTCTCCTTGATGTAATACAGTTGTTAATGATTCACAAGTGTAAATGTAGAAGAATTACATTTGTTTAGTGCGTGAGCAGGCTCTCCGGGGAGGAAGGAGAGCTTGCAATTATGTTTGTGGAATTCGTATATCTGCATTGAAAAAGTCGATGCAAAAAGGCTGATTGGTAGAGATGACTTAATTAGTACCAATGTCATTAACCTTGGCACGTGCTCTCACATGTTTTTCAGTGTTAGTTAGCATTCACACTCGCTTTCCCTTTGCACTGATTGGCCAAAATCTGACAGCTTAGTTGACAACAAGCCACAAGACAGGGTAATTGGAGGCGGAATTCAAATTCCAGAGACGTAGTTGCAAGCTCTCCTTCCTTTTTCCACCCTGCTGCCAGAGCGCCCCTGAGAGCTTGCTCGCAGACTAAAATTTGTTAAAATGTCCACTCACCATTCATGAATCCGAAGTTGGTGCCACCTTCAAACATGTACAGGTTAACAGATGCATTCAGTGCTAGGATCTCGTCAAGATACTTGGCAATTTGTGAGGCTTGTCTCTTTTGATGCCCCCCTCCCCAATGATCCAACCAGCCTGGGTAATACTCAGAGTTTACCAGAGGACCATGTGGTCGGTATTTACGCAGGTGAGAAAAAGCACCAGCAGGATCTCCACCTGGAAAATAGAACTTTGTTATAATTTACCACGACAAAAGTAAAAAACTTTCAGTTTTAACCATAAAATTCCATTCCAAAAATAAAAGGATAATCTATTATCAACAAAAACTGTTCAAGTTCAAGACTCTTTCACTATTCAAGAGAGAGAGAAAAAAAAATAAAACAATGACTACACATCAAATTACACATCCGAATATCAATACAAAAAGTAATGGGAGTTGTTGTGTCCCTGCCACAAAAAAAAAAATATGTTGATTATTATTTGTTACAAGGTCAGTGCAGTCAGGCTTTAAAAGGGTAAATCCCATTAAAGTTAATATTAAAATTATGGGGAAACAGTGAGGGAAAAATAGTAGATGTTTTGGGGTTAAGTAGGGGAATGGAAAAGTGCCTCCAGTGCTCTCAGCTTATTGATTGTCTTTGATATGCAATGGAGTATATCAATTTTAAAGAACAAGAGCGTAGTCTCACTACAAACATTTTATGATGGGGTAAACATGAAACTTCACATGAGTTTACGCTCTGGGCAGATGGTTCGATGTTCACATGAAATGACAAAATTTTTATTGGATAACAACATTTTTACCCATGGTGCTCTGCTTGTACATGTATGCCTTTCACACATGGAGCTCTACTAAAAAATAATAATATTCAGGGGTTTCAATGAGCACCGACG